>JBCEWE010000121.1:32500-41588 GCA_039877035.1 Silurus lanzhouensis | reverse complement strand
GAGAAAAGAGAGAGAGAGAGAGAGACTAATACAGTCTGATACACTGAAGTGTTTATAAACGTCTCAATTCTCTATTGGCCAAAAGTTTGCGGACACCTGATGACAAGTGTGTGCTCTTCAGACGTCCCATTCCACATTTGCTGTTATAAGAACCTCCTCTCTTCTGGTGTAGGTGAGGAAGTGAGGAGGTCTTGGGTTCAGTCAGATCTTCATGGAGCTGTCTTTGTGCACATTGTCATTGTGATGCTGAAACAGGTTTGACGTTCTACACAATTGTGTGCCTCCAACTTTGTGAAGAACCACGAATGGGTGGAAAAAAGTCTGATGTCCCCCAGGTTTAAAGCACCACATGACTTTACAGGGTGACTGTAATGAAACCTAAACTCCACGTGTGTATTATTAGATTAGAGAATGAACGTGGAACAGACATGAACACACGAAGCCTTGTGGATCAGATGTAATCAGCAAGGCGAAGCGTGTTCAGTGTGCACTTCTACAGCTGCTGAGAAGTTTCTTCCACAGTCGCTTCCAGTGTCAGAGCGCCAGAGGAGAGGAAAAGTTCTTCTGGCCGGTCAGTGAGGCGTTTCACAGCTGGAACAGAAACTTCCCCCTCAAACCCGAAAATATGACCATTTCCAGTTCATTCAGTAGAAACGTAAAAAATCTGGCTACCGAATAAGCAACAGTGTCAATAGCTCCCAGTTTCAGCCCTGATCATGCTCCAGTGTTTACTTCTGTCCTGTCAGATCGGACTGATGTCCAGTCGTGTTCTGTTTCAAAATCTGTTTCATTTGTCATTCGTCTCATACGCTTTTTATTTCTCCACTTTTCTCTCGACATACTTCAGCTCACTGTAGTCAAAGCGGTTTCCTTTGAACTTCGTTCCGAGTGAGATCATGCTCACTGGCGAGTTCGTGTGCAGATGAAAACACAATCGCTCATTGTTGTAGTTCTGGAATGATATGTTTTCGGCCTGGATTGGAAATGAAAAGTCGCTTCGTTAGCAGTCGTTGGCTTTTTGCCTACAGCATAATGGAGTTGAAGCCCTTATCTAGTGAACTTCACTCAAGCCGTTAAAGTAATGTACGTCTCGTTAGCGAAGTGGAGACCCGCACTCGACCTCATGGAGAAAACTGGAGAAGGAGAAACCTGGAAAGGAGGAGATGTAAGATCTGTATCTGATCCTTACCGGGAATGAACCCACACGTGTCTAAAAATCCTGCCCGGGAAACGAAAGAGGAGGATTAGATCAATGCTACGTTAGCTAACACAGGCCCTGTGCAGTCTGTAGTGTCTGTAGAGTCTCGTGATATTCAGCATGCATCAAATATTTATACCATTTGAAAGGAGCACTTTTTGGAATACTATTTTTTTAACAATGCACTGGTGGACTTTTTCCTCCGATGGACATAGGAATAGGGTGCCAATACTTACTGCAGAGCAACAGACTTTTACGGAAAACCCAGTAGCTTGATAACTACATAGATATTAAGATATAAGTAATATAAAGAGTCGAATAATTGACACGGATTTAAGTCGTAAATTACGAGTGCATGATTGCACTGAAGTGTGTAATATGGAAATGTACTCAGATCAGATCAGATCAGATCAGATCAGATCAGATTAGATCAGCCTCCGCTAGTCAGCATATGTTTTGCTAGCCATCCACATGCTACAGACAACAAACTTAATGGACATACATGAAACTAAAGAACCGCGAGAGAACACTGCGTCCAGGCAGATGAAGTGACTGAGCCACTGCAGCTTTTATAAGTACATCATGAGTTAGAAAAACAACAACAAAAAACAACAACAACAACAACAATAAATAAATAAGGATGTGTAGTTCTCCCAATGTGTCTTCTGCTATTTATAACAATTAATTCTTAATATTACGAGATTTTGTATGAGATCTGTATTATTACAGATGTTCTGTTTTATTGCTCATGTAATAGTGTATGTGTGTGTGTGTGTGTGTGTGTGTGTGTGTGTGTGTGTGTGTGTGTGTGGAGTGTGAACTTGACCCTTGATCGAATTTGATTACAGTGTTCTGGGTTGGACCTGAGTGGCCAACAAGCAGCGTCTGTCTGATCAGTCCAGCTGATAGCATGTGTACATGCCCTTAGGCCTTAGTAAATTCAACTCACCTGCCATAGAACACTCAAATGTACAACAACCGTACATGTGTGTGTGTGTGTGTGCGTGTGTGTGTGTGTGTGTGTGTGTGTGTTTAGCAGACGTGCTTAAAAGTGTGTCTGCACTCTATGGCTCTGCAAATCAGGCCTCCTAGTCTTCACCTGAGGCGTTGTCTCCTCACATGCTGTTTATACAGCCACCAGTCAGGAAACACACACACACACACACACACACACACACACACACACACACACACACACACACACACACACACACACACAAACTCAAATAGAATGAAACCAAATAAGAGACAGAGGGCGGGGTGAAAGCTTGGAATCTGCTCAATGAGCCAAAAGAAAAACAACGCAGCTGAAAGAAACACACCATTGTCTTGTCATGACTGTTTGGCTGCTATCAGTGTTTATGTTTGGAATGCAGCCAGGACTAAGACTTTACACAAACACTGCATTTTTTACACACACACACACACACACACACACACACACACACACACACACACACACACACACACACACACACACACACACAGTTTACTGTAACTTTACATGTTTACAATGCACCATACTCACTCCTACAATACTGTAACTTTACATATGCTGACAACACTGTAGTGTTTTACACACACACACACACACACACACACACACACACACACACACACACACACACACACACAGTTTACTGTAACTTTACATGTTTACAATGCACCATACTCACTCCTACAATACTGTAACTTTACATATGCTGACAACACTGTAGTGTTTTACACACACACACACACACACACACACACACACACACACACACACACACACACACAGTTTACTGTAACTTTACATGTTTACAATGCACCATACTCACTCCTACAATACTGTAACTTTACATATGCTGACAACACTGTAGTGTTTTACACACACACACACACACACACACACACACACACACACACACACACACACACACGCTTTATTATACCTTTAAAGAGACATGTTTATAATGCGCTATACTCCTATAATACTGCACCGTTACATATACCTACATTACTGTAACTGTAAACTTGCTGGGGAAAAAAAGTACTTTATTATAATTCTTATTAATTTCAACAGTGTGGTCATATCACACGTTACACAAAGTTGTGCAGCACTGTAACTTTACACACAGTTCCCCAGTACTACAATGTTACACACAGTTTTACAGCACTGCAACTTTACACACACTACTACTGTATTGCAACTTTACACACAGTTTTACAGTACTCTAACTTTACACACCGTTTTACAGTACTCTAACTTTACACACCGTTTTACAGTACTCTAACTTTACACACAGTTCTACAGCACTGCAGCTTTACACACAGTTCTACAGCACTTAGTTTTATAGTATTCTTTAGTACTACAACTTTACATTGTTCTACTGTGATGTAACTTTACACAGATTTTAGTACTGCAATTGAACACAATTCTATAGTACTGCAACTTTACACAGTTCTACAATACTGTAACGCTACACACCGCTCTACAGTACTGCAACTTTACACCTATTAGAACACTAGTGTAACTTTAAACAGTGTTCAACAATAATGTAAATTTACACTTATTAGTACAATACTGTAAGTTTACACCTGTTAGTTGAGTACCATGGCTTAACACCCAGTAGTACAGTACTGCATTGTTACACACAGTTGTATAGTACCGTAACGTTAAACACCTTATTAGAGTGCTGTAACTTTACACACAGTTCTACATAGTACCATACCTTTACACCTATTAGTACAGTACTGTAATGTTATACACAGTTTTACAATACTGTAACTTTACACCTATTAGTATAGTACTGCAACCTTTTAGAACGCCACTGTAATTTTACACACAGTTCTACAGTACTGTCATTTTACATCCATTAGTACAGTAACATAACTTTACAATTTTATTTACACACTTTACACTTTAAACCGTAAATACACAACTCAGACTAACACTATTACACCAGTGTAGTTTTACTGTAATCTTTCACACATTTCTACATCACTGAAGCTTTACAAGTCTCTTTACAGTAGCGTAACTTGTCTTAATGTAAATTTATAATCACAAACTTTACGCTAGCATTTGTGTGGTGTGTGTAAAGACTAAGCATTGTATTGTCACAGACACTTATTTTAATTATTTTGCATACTTCTTTTGGTTTCATTTGCACTTTGCTGCTCCATTTTTTAAAGCGATCTTTGGTATCTTTGATCACGGATCCACATTCCCTCATTCCCAGAGCTCGTCATCCCTCCAGCTGTAATCCGGCCGAGCCAATCCAGATTATTGAGTGATTATCTGAGATACAGCAGGTGTGTTGCATTAGGGCTAAAACAGCATCGGTGACCACTGGGGTCTGGAATCTGATTGAAAAAAGTGTCTGCAAGGTTATGAAGTACACACACACACACACACACACACACACACACACACATACACACACACACACACACACACACTGTAAGAAAACTCATGCTGGGTTCACATAACACAGACACACAGGCGTATCAGATTCCGTCAGGAGTAAATGATGGCTAGAGTGTCTTGTTTGCGTCTCAGATGTCCAGCACGCCTGCGATCTCTGGAATAAACACTGTGGATCAAAATAAACACCATGATTAATGGGGCTGAAGCGAATATCGGCCTTGCGGACTTTTGGTCTGTGAGGAGAGTGTGGGGGTTTTTGTTTGGGCAAAAAAAAGGGTGGAAAAAAAGTCAACCTTTGTGGTCCGGGGATGACTCATGTGAGTGAGATTTTTAAACAGAACCCCTGTAAAAACTCCGATCGGCCATTTTAATTGTTCATGCTGTGAGCCTCGCTCAGGGCTATCCGCTCATAACGGCTTGTTTTTTTACTTTAAACAGAGAAATATCATGAGCTGTGATCCGGTCGCTTAGAAACAAGATTCTAAAGGAAATGTTTCCGGTACCATGAGGGTATATCGGGTATCAGAGCCAGTGTACAGTTAGCCGGAATGAGGGGTTTTCGGAGTTGGTTACGGCCGCGACTTGACTCAATCGGGTGATTGGACATGACAAAGTTTTTTCCGTCACACGACTCATCCTTCGGTTTACATGCAGACGAGGGGAAGAAATGAAATGGCAAGTGGTCACTTCTCCCACTCTGTACCTCAATCACAAACCCGATTCTTTTGGGTCACAATAGCAATAAATCTGACAGACAGACAGACACATGGACAAAAGTACACTGGCTCTTTCAACACGCAAGGAGACACACACACACACACACACACACACACACACACACACACACACACACACACACACACTTTTACACAAGCGTCTTCTTACTCTCTAATGTTTTCAATCTCTCAGACTAAATTCTTTTTTTTCAATGAAAGGTTGTTTATGTCAAAATGTGGTATATCTGGAAGTTGGAGAAATTCCTTGTGTTGCAGCTCATGTATACACACACACACACACACACACACACACACACACACACACACACACACACACAGAGCTGTTTATACAGGCAAACTCTGAATGTAAATGTGAGGCCTTCTAAACAGTTAGTGTGCAAACACACAGTGAAGCGTAATCACACTCTTCGACTCGCTAAAGCGGGAAATCCCACAATGTACGATTCGCCTCATGCAAACCAGGAGAGAGAGGAAAGAGTGATGCAAACACACGGCCAAGAGAGAGAAAGAGACGTGTGTGTGTGTGTCAGTAGCAGGCCGTGCATTCGGTACCTGAGCCTTCAGTGAGGACGTACCGACTTAATCCACCTCTTAATATCACGTCATGGACAGAAACCATCAATACAATACAAACACACAATATAACAACACGTGCACTACAGAGAGACGTTTCACATCTGGAGGTGAAAACCATTTTACTAAAACAACAAACCCAGTTAAGAGAACTCTAACTCAGATGAACGTGTGCAGAGCTACACACGTGTTTTACCAGTCCAACTCGGCTGTAACAGTTTCCCTCTGAACAACCAATCAGAGGACAGAACAATGCTGACGCTATTCTGATCCAGTGATCTGCTCTGTGTGGAGAATCTGAAATCTGATTGGTTAAAGAAACAGAGCTGTTTATTAAGGATACGATGGTAAAAGTCCAGCAGTACTGATTCTGAAGGTTCTGGGCAGATTAGATTCACATGGCAGCACATAGAGGCTGAAATCTGATTGGACAAAAAATCTACCATCCACCTACACGTACTGAAGCAGTGCAGCCGAGAGAAACACTCCCACATGAAGAGAAGAAACTGATTAATAAATTAATAACATTTCTGGTGTATACATACAGTGGTGTGAAAAAGTGTTCCTGATTTCTTATTTTTTTGCATGATTGTCACACTTTAATGTTTCAGATAATTAAACTAATTTAAATATTAGTCAAAGAGAATACAGGTGAACACAACATGCAGTTTTTAAATAAAGGTTTTTATTATTGAGAGAAAACTAAATCCAAAACTACATTCTACAATCTACTTATTCTGTCTGTCTCTCTCTCTCTCTCACACACACACACACACACACACACACACACACACACACACACACACACACACACACTCCTTACACTGACTCAGCTATAATAAAAAGAAAGAGCGGATTAGATCAGGTCTGAAATGTAAACATTAGTCAATCATTTCTGCCTTATTAACACTATATAAAATAACACACACACACACACACACACACACACACACACACACACACACACACACACACACACACACACACACACACACTTCTTGTTCTGTGCAAATCCAGGTGTGTTTTATTGTAAAGTGTTAAATATATAAAGTGGTGTTTATAATGAAAGGGATAGAGTGAATACACACACACACACACACACACACACACACACACACACACACACACACACACACACACACACCAGGCACTCATTCTAAGGGTAATAATATAAAGAAAAGGATATGAATGTTATAGAAAGGAAAAGCGTGCACTCATGAATAATCTCGGCGCAGGAAAAAACTTTTGAGCGGTTGCCACGGCGACGGATTTGTTTCAACGGCAAAACAAAAGTCAATCGGATTTTACGATCAGACGAATCCAATTCTGCTGGAACACTGCAGAGAAAATCACCACAAGTTTTTACTGCCACGTAAATTACAGTGTGGAAGAAAAAAAAACCCTAACCTCCGTCTCAATCTGTATCATTACAGGCCGTGTGTGTGTGTGTGTGTGTGTGTGTGAGTGAGTGATATACACAGACTCTATGACCAAAAGTATTGGGACACCTGACTTCTCCAGCCAGAAGTGGTTTCTCCCCAAACTGTTCCCACAAACTCAGATAAACACAATTGTATAAGACGTCTTAGACTGCAGGAGCATGATGTTTCTCGAGTTAACCAGGGGACCCAAACCTGTTCCAGCATGACAATGTCCCTGTGCACAAAGCCAGCTCCATGAAGATCTGCTTTCCATGGGTTAAAAGATACGGAAAATCTCCTGCAACCTTATTAAAGATGAATGTGAACACTGACTGCACCCCAGGCCTCCTCACCTCACCTACATCAGTACCCGACTTTACTAACACACGTGTGGCTGAATGAACCTCCACACAATCTGGTGGAACATCTTCCCAGAAGAGTGGAGCTCACTATAACAGCAAATCTGAACTCAACATGTTCAAAAAGCACTTGTGTTTAAGTGTCCACAAACTTTTGGACGTTTAGCATATGGTAGTGTGTGTCTTGTTGTTTTCTGAAGACCACAGAATTAGTTCAAAGCCTGGAGAGTATTGTGTAATTTCATAAGTTCAGTTTAGGTGTAGCCCCGCCCACAAAAACAAATCCAGTTTCGTACGCATCATAAATTGTAGTTTGTTAAGTTGATGGAAAGTGATTTTTATGACTGTAGGGTTGTTGTTTTTTTTACTTTCAAATGAAAAAATCCTGTTAAAATAAATAAAAATATAAATGAAATGAAATGCGAGTCAAAGCCCACCTTTTCTGAACACATTTTTTAAAGGAAGCTGCACAAATAGCAATCCTGTTGTTTTTTTGTTGTTTTTACCGAAGTGACGTTTCACAAACCCGTGTGAAAGATAAGAATCGTCTCAGCGTGTCCTGACAGCGCACTCGGGGTTTGTAGAGAAGGTAGCAGCGAGGACGCACGTTTAACGACCAAACCGACATCTTAAAAACTACAGTAAAACAATTACAGCGTGGAGGTGTGAAACAGAGGACGACAAATCGTTCCAGTCTCGGCCATACAACACGCTTTTCACGTTCACATCCTAACGAGGTTGTAATGTGATGTGATGTTATGTTATACACCGTATGACAGAAACGTTAAAATCAGTGTGTAAAATAATGGTGAGCGCAGCTGGGTGTGATTGGAGGATGCGTCACGGCAAGGTTTTATACACGCTCGTGTACAACTCGTGTAAAACACAAGGCTCCAGGTCTTTAAACAATTATAGAGTCATGAGACATGAGGGCAGAGTAATGTATCTGAGAGGGGTACCATCATGTGACACATGAATACAGTTATAGCTACAGACACAGACACAATTTTAGCTACAGACACAGTTATAGCTACAGACATAAATACAGACACAGTTATAGCTACAGACACAGTTATAGCTACAGACACAGTTAAAGCTACAGACACAGTTATAGCTACAGACATAAATAGACACAGTTATAGCTACAGACACAGTTAAAGCTACAGACTCAGTTATAGCTACAGACATAAATACAGACACAGTTATGGCTACAGACATAAATACAGACACAGTTATAGCTACAGACACAGTTATAGCTACAGACACAGTTAAAGCTACAGACACAGTTATAGCTACAGACACAGTTAAAGCTACAGACACAGTTATAGCTACAGACATAAATACAGACACAGTTATAGCTACAGACACAGTTAAAGCTACAGACACAGTTA
>JBCEWE010000121.1:15000-17500 GCA_039877035.1 Silurus lanzhouensis | reverse complement strand
CTAGTGTGGAATCTTGTCCTGAGATTGAGTGTATGGTTTTTGGATCTACATTTATCTGGGATCACATTAATCTGGAGTTACTGGATTTGTGTCTAATTGGCTTTGTTTATTTTTCTCTTTGATATTTAGGTACAACATGCAGCTCTGCGATTAACATGAACACACACACACACACACACACACACACACACACACACACACACACACACACACACACACACAGTCACATGCAAACACTATACATACATATACACACACAAACATTTCACATGTGCATGTACACAAACACACATTTTTCATGTACTCCTACACATACACACACACACACACACACACACACACACACACACACACACACACACACACACATGTACAATGGTGTGGTCCAGCATGGATCAGACAGGTCTGAGATCTGCTGAGTCTGATCAGGAATCATCTCGACAGATCTCTCATTCTGATTGGTGGAGATTTTTGTACCACATCACCTCCTGAACCTTTAATTTATTAATAAACAGAGCGAGGAACGAGAACGAGAACAGGCCAAACATCAGAGGAGATAAAGTCTGTCTGTACCAACTAAGCCTCAGGA
Source organism: Silurus lanzhouensis (assembly GCA_039877035.1). Lineage (NCBI taxonomy): Eukaryota > Metazoa > Chordata > Actinopteri > Siluriformes > Siluridae > Silurus > Silurus lanzhouensis. The sequence goes on along the minus strand of JBCEWE010000121.1, from coordinate 16,911 downwards.
CTGTGTGTGTGTGTGTGTGTGTGTGTGTGTGTGTGTGTGTGTGTGTCTGTGTCTGTGTCTGTGTGTCTGTGTGTGTCTGTGCAAAGACTACATGAAACTCAGATACCTCTGCCTTTGTTTATTGACGTGTTATGACGGCTTTCTAAATTAGTCATCAATCCACCGTTCTGTTATCTTGTCCTTAGGCTGTGTGTGTGTGTGTGTGTGTGTGTGTGTGTGTGTGTGCGAGAGAAATATGGATCATGCAGTAGATCATTCCTGGGGCTCCTAATGGAGATGCTATCTGTCCTTAGAGCAATGTCACGTGTGTGTGTGTGTGTGTGTGTGTGTGTGTGTGTGTGTGTGTGTGTTGAAGTGTAAACTCTGACCTCAGTCATGGAAAGTTTCTTACTTCTGCTGGATGACCCAGATGATTCTGAACATAATTATTTTGTATGCACACACACACACACACACATCCCACCTGCTAGTGTGTGTTGCACCCAAAATGACGCCTATCATCTCTCACAGTAGTATATAGTTGTATTTGTATATATGTGTGTTTAGGTGGTGTGTGTGTATATGTTTAAGTTGTTTGTGTATGTGTGTTTGTATACGTGTGTGTATGTTTAAGTAATGTGTGTGTGTGTGTCTGTTTAAGTGTCGTGTGTGTGTGTGTTTGTATTTCTGTATGTGTGTGTAATGTGTGTGTCTCTATACATGTGTGCATGTTTAAGCGGCGTGTGTGTTTATGTTTGTATTTGAGTATACGTGTGGAATGTGTGTGTTTCTATACGTGTGTATGTTTAAATGGCGTGTGTGTTTTTGTGTGTATGTTTAAGTGTTGTAATGTGTGTTTGTAAATGTGTGTTTAAATGATGTATTTTTGTGTGTGCATATGTAAGCGGTAGGTGTGTAACGGTACACATATTCATACAGAAACCTTTCGGTTTGCTGCACACGTGTACCGAATGCAGTCCTTATGTGTGGAACATAGTTACATTCTGAGTTCCCTCAGGAATGTATTAAGTGGCGGACCACATGTTTGTTTAGTTTCCGCCTCACATTTTTAAAAATTATTATTAAATTTGAAAACATACACAACAACGGCAGGGGTATAAAAATAAACTCGAATTAGCGCAGTGTCACTGTTGCTGCTCGCTCAGTACCGGAAATAAGATTTGTTTAGCACATGCATGAAAACGCTAAAGAATCTACAGCACTAGCTTTAGATCACATCTTTAAAAAAAGAATTTATATTAAAAGTAAAACACACCTTTTTACACATCACCTTTTTTCATTCAATTTTTCTTTAATCAATGTAATTTGTGTAAATTCATCTGGTTTGTTCTCTTTTATTTGTATAAAATATTATTTTAAATATTATAAAAAAAATATTAGCAGTCATTTTATTTGAAATTGTTTTAAAAAAAGGAAAATGTTGATGTTCACAAATCTTAAAATTCCTTGTAGATTTTTATTAACAGAGTTTATTATTATTATGTTTTGCGTTTCTTCCCCCCCTGTACCAAAACTCAACCCAACCATGAATTGTGTGTACCGTTACACCACTAGTAAGTGATGTGTGTGTGTGTGTGTGTGTGTGTGTGTGTGTGTGTGTGTGTGTGTGTGTGTGTGTGTGTGTGTGTGTGTGTGTGTTAAGGGCAGATGATCAGATTTCTCTCAAAAGTGCTGAGTAGAGTTATTGCAGGTATATGAAGTAGGGTGAATAAGCTGCTGCTGACACACCGTCCACACACACACACACACACACACACACACACACACACACACACACACACACACACACACACACACACACACACACACACCACTTAAACACACACAAACACACACCACTTAAACACAATCAAACACCTACACAAGCACACACAATACTCACAAATACACACACACACCACTTAAACACAC
>JBCEWE010000121.1:7500-10000 GCA_039877035.1 Silurus lanzhouensis | reverse complement strand
GTGAAAAGGAAAAAAGAAAGAGCTGATGGCAAAAGAATGAAAAATAATCTCACTGGACAATAGTGGACAGAAAAGATGAAGAAATGATGTTGATGACGATGATGATGATGATGATCACACATCTGGATTAGAGAAAAAGTTCTATTAGCATCTTCTACAACCCTCAATATTACAATTATTCACAGATTCATACGCATCGTGAATAAATGATCATATAATATTTTATGTTACATTAAAAAAAAAAAGTTATATCTCTTTGAAAGTTTACTAGAATTGATTCGATATTCACACTCGAGTTTAGTCTCACTGTAATTAAAGGATTTTGCTCATTGCACTTGCTACTTAAACCTTTTTAAAAAAAAATACACAGCAGGAGTTTTTTCTGCGTCCTGAGATTGTTCCGGGGATACGAGCGGCGTTCGGGTCAAACCGGGAAAAAAAGCGATGCAGTATTAAGAGGCTAGTGTGTTCTACTACTGATAGGTGGCGCTCCAGAGTCCGTTAATCAAGATGGCCGACAACAATGTTAGAGCGTGCACGGCACATCGCGCAGTTATAAAGTTTCTCGTGAGCAAAAGGAGAAAAAGTTTTTTTTCTTCTACACTTTATATGATACAGTTTGTCCAAATAACTCAAAACGTGTCAGATTTAAATCGAAGAGCAAAACCGTAAACGTTGTTTATAAATCTATTTCGTTAAAGATTTTGTGTCTTGGTGTAAAACATCGCGAGTTCAATCCAATCTGCCAAATCATTGACCCTGTAAATCTGAGTCCAGAGAACTGTAACGGTTCCTGATGCTCCAACAAGAACGATTGTGACGACGCATCAGATTCTCAAAACAAAGTGAATACCTTCATCCAAGAAGTCGTTTTCATCTTTGTCCGGGGCGGCACCTTCGTCTGAGGAGTCCATTTTTACCTGCCACAACGTTTCCTTTTTTGGAGCTTCTTTTTCAGATCGCTTTTGCGTATAATACGTTCCTCGTTTGCAAATCCCGCGCAGTAACAGAACCACGAACAAGATGACGGCTATCACAATAACGAATGATAAACACGCTACTGTAACACACACACACACACACACACACACACACACACACACACACACACTTACAGTTGTAGATCACAAAGCAATTTAAAACAAAAGCTTGGAATGAGCGCTTACCCGAAATGTGGATGACAGAAGACTCATCATAATTGTTTCCTGAAACACATTTATTTTTACAAAATATTCATTAAAAAGTACCATTTTAAGCAAAACACACAAACTTCGAGTCGACTTGCGATGTTTGAGATTAACCGGCTTTATTTTTCCCTGAAACGCTTACGTTAGCTAGATAGCTTTGCGAAACATTTCCACAATCTGCCAGCAAAACAGCAGAAATTCACTCATTTCCAGTGACGTGCCAGCAGGTGGAGCCACTGTTCACTATGTAAAGTGGGCGGGGCTTGTGACACGACAAAGCTTAGTAAAATGTAGGATTAGTGGGACACAGATAGACTGAAGGACTTAACATTTCAAAGTATCTATATTGTACTGCAGAGTAAAAGTATTGGCACCCTTTGGGTTGCGCACAGCCTTTTACACGTGCTCCAGATTAAATTAGCATACACACACACACACACACACACACACACACACACACACACACACACACACACACACATACACACACCAGTAATCTTAGGACCATTAGGGGCATCTGCAAAATATACAAATGTGTCTTGCGTCACAAACGTCGCCCTTTTTTACATCCTAATGACAAATACTGATGAGTGTATAATGGATAGTAACAAACATGTGTAGTGTGTAAGAGGTAAATATTCAGTGTGATCACACACATGATCTGTTAGTTGTAGGGGTGGTGGGTAGGGGTTGGGGGTGGGTGTGTTTGGAGGTTGCTGAGTCAGCACCTCACTGTCTGCCAGTATCTGTTCAACACTGTTGAGAAGTGCACACTTCAGGGTTTATCCCTTGTATTTTGGTGCAGTGTGTTTAACAGGGTCATTCATCATCCATCTGAACTGTGTGTGTGTGTGTGTGTGTGTGTGTGTGTGTGTGTGTGTGTGTGTGTGTGTGTGTGTGTGTGTGTGTGCGTGCCTGAAAGAGACAGAGAGTGTTTTATCAGTGTGTGACCTACTGCCACTCCCATACAATCTAACTCACACACATGAAAATATGATCACATAACCCCGATCTTATCATCCCTACATTGGCTTCCTGTTAAGTTTCGAATAGACTACAAACTATTACTTCTCACTTATAAAGCACTAAATGGTTTGGCTCCCATGTATCTATCCAGTCTTTTAACTCGCTACAATCCGCCACGCTCCCTGAGATCTCAAAACTCTGGGCTTCTAGTAGTTCCTAGAATAGCAAAGTCCACTAAAGGTGGTAGAGCTTTTTCACATTTAGCTCCTAAACTCTGGAATAGTCTTCCTGACGGTGTTCGGGGCTCAGACACACTCTCCCAGTTTAAGTGTAGATTAAAAACATAT
>JBCEWE010001000.1:27500-40611 GCA_039877035.1 Silurus lanzhouensis | reverse complement strand
TGTGCCAGTGTACTTTAGCACACACGAGGGAATTTTCTGCTCATTTAAACTTTCAATTCAAATGGTCTATGATTCTCTGTTGAAGTATTTGACTTGACATGAAAGGTGTAGCATTTGATGTAGTGTATATACTTATTTGGTTAAGGCAGTAACAGATTTATACAATGTCATTATCTGTTTAAAAACTGGAAAGGTACTTATTACAAAGCTGTAGCTCAATAATCATGTAAATTCAATTTGTAAAATATCATTAGCTTTTTACATTCTGGTTACTTGGTGAAGGAGACAAGGAGCCGAAGAAGATACTGTTATCCTTTTTAAGCCAGTATCAGATTTATACATTCATGCTTCTCTGTCTATCTGGAGCTTCCGGTGACGTAGCTTCCTGTGTTTGACTTGTTTGCCGCGAGTTCCGTGTTTGTATTCGTGTTTATATTCGTTTGTTTGTGTTTTTCTCTTTTAATAATCCTAAATTGTTTGTCTTCCTGACTTGTGCCTGTAGTCAGTTAAACTCGACTACCACTATATTTTCTCTCACTTTATCTTATTTGTGTATCTGAAATCTGTTCGTGATTATGAGCACTATGCCGGCTGTGTGTCTGACTTTGAGCACAGGTGAGGACTCGTTCGATTTGCAAACGTTGGCGTTGGAGATGGAGGTTTTGGAGAAACAGATTCGCGAGCTGCATGAAAAGCATGCCCGGCTGCGAGAGCGGAAAGCGGCGCTGGAAACATCCCGGGCGGACGCGCACTCGTCCCAGGTAAATTCCCGGGCTGAACCCAACGCTCCCAGCACCTCAACTCCGCGTGTTTCTCTGCCCAGACCCAGCGCACCTACATCTCCGGCAAAGGTGCAACATGGACCCTGGATGCGGCAGCGGCGGAAGAGACAAGCAAAGCCCCGGTTGAGGACGTCTCCCCCGCCACCACTACAGGCCTTCGAGATCTCGACCGAGAACCGCTTCGCCCCTCTCCGCGAGACGAAACGCGACACTGTGATTCTCGGAGATTCCATCGTCCGGCATGTCCGCGCTACCGGAGCTAAAGGTAAGGTGCACACTCGCTGTTTTCCTGGTGCTCGTGTTCTTGATGTCGCTGCGCAGGTACCCGCGATCCTGAAGGAGAACTTCGGAGCGGTTGTTCTTCATGCCGGAACAAACGACACCAGGCTGAGGCAAACGGAGATATTAAAGTGGGATTTCAGGATCCTGGTGGAGACGGTACGCAGCACATCACCCACAACGAGGATCATAGTGTCAGGACCCCTTCCCACTTACCAGCGAGGGGCTGAGAAGTTTAGTAGACTTTTAGCTCTAAATGAATGGTTACAGTCATGGTGTCGAGAACATAAACTTCTCTTTGTTAATAACTGGAACTGTTTCTGGGAGCGTCCTAGGTTCTTCCGCCCTGATGGCCTGCACCCCAGCAGAGTTGGAGCAGCAGTGCTATCAGATAACATCTCTAGGATACTTCACACCATCTGACTGGTAAGACATCAGGAAATTTACGACAATGAGAACACGCATACAACAGACCAAATAGTTACAAGTTCACACACAGCCCAGTTTATAGAAACCGTATCTATTCCTCGTGTAGCAAAACCAAGAATTAAATACACAAGATCCAGAAATAATCTCATTGAAGTTAAAACTGAAAAATGCCAGATAAACAAACACCAAAAAGTTTTAAAGTTTGGTCTTTTAAACATTAGATCACTTGCACCCAAAGCGCTGATTATAAATGAGATGATCACAGAGAATAATCTCGATGCACTCTGTCTCACTGAGACCTGGATTAAACCAGGTGATTATATGGGTCTAAACGAGTCGACACCGTCAGGATATGTTTATAAGCATGAGCCGCGTCAGACTGGTCGTGGGGGGGTGTAGGAACCATTTATACTGCCTCTCTTAATGTTAGTCAGATGTTAGGATTCAGTTTTAAATCATTTGAAGTGCTCGTTCTTAAAGTTGTATTTTCAGACAGACATAGAAAACTCGCTCTGGTCACCGTGTACAGACCCCCAGGGCCCTACGCTGATTTTCTTCAAGAGTTTGCTTGTTTTCTATCAGATCTCTTGATCGATTTTGATAAAGTGCTGCTTGTAGGAGATTTTAATATTCATGTAGATGATGTAAACGATGCTCTAGGATTATCATTTGTTGACTTATTAAACTCTTTTGGGGTTAAACAAAACGTCACCGGACCAACTCATCGCTTTAACCACACATTAGACTTAATAATATCCCACGGAGCAGACGTCACTAATATAGATATTTTACCTCAGAGTGATGACATCACAGACCATTACCTCATACTGTACACACTACCGGTAGAGCAGATTAGCCGTGTTGCACCACGTTATCGACTTGGTAGGACTATTGTTCCAACCACTAAGGACAGATTCATAAATAACCTGCCTGATTTATCTCAATTTCTCACTAAACCCATAACTACTAATAACCTTGATGAGATAACTAACAACATAGACCTTATCCTCACTAGCACAATAGACACCGTTGCCCCCATCCGGTTAAAAAAGGTTAGAGAACAAGCACCTGCACCTTGGTATAATAGTCATACACATGCCCTCAAGAGAACAGCACGTAATCTGGAGAGAAAATGGAGGAAAACTAAATTGGAGGTATTTAGAATCGCGTATAAAGACAGTATGCTCAGCTACAGACAGGCGCTAAAAGCTGCTAGAGCTGAACACCTGAGCAAACTTATAGAAAACAACAAAAACAATCCCAGGTTCCTTTTCAGTACTGTAGCTAAACTAACTACAAATCAGGGCTCTGAAAATTGTGTTCCATCACAGTTTAGTAGTGAGGACTTTATGATTTTCTTCACTGAAAAAATAGATAACATTAGAAAAACAATTGTGGCAGTTCAACCTCTGACACCATCTCCTGAGACAGTGTTACCTTCAACTCCACAACTCCACTGTTTTACATGTATAGGACAGGAAGAGCTGTATAATGTTATTGCCAAAGCTAAATCGACAACATGTCAGTTAGATCCAATTCCTACTAAATTACTGAAGGAAGTGTTATATACAACTGGTGAACCTCTTCTAAATATTATTAACTCCTCACTATCTTTAGGTCACGTCCCTAAATCCCTCAAGTTAGCAGTTATTAAGCCCCTCATTAAAAAACCTAATCTGGATCCAAACACGTTATCAAATTACAGACCCATTTCAAATCTCCCATTTATGTCTAAGATTTTAGAAAAGATTGTCGCTGCCCAGTTATGTTCCTACCTGCAAGAGAACAATATCTTTGAAGAATTTCAGTCAGGTTTTAGGCCCCATCATAGCACAGAAACTGCTCTAGTTAAAATAACTAATGACCTGTTTTTAGCTTCAGACCAAGGCTTCATTTCGCTGTTGGTTTTACTTGATCTTAGTGCTGCATTCGACACTATAGACCATGATCTCCTCCTAGATCGATTACAAAATTACATCGGCATTCAGGGACAGGCATTAGGCTGGTTTAAATCCTACCTGTCCGATCGTTACCATTTCGTAGATTTAAATGGAGAGCTATCCAGGCTAATGCAAGTAAATTATGGCGTGCCGCAAGGTTCAGTTCTAGGACCCCTGCTGTTCACAATATACATGCTTCCGTTAGGAAATATTATTAGAAGGCATGGAATTAGCTTCCATTGTTATGCTGATGATACTCAGCTATATATTTCATCTAAACCAGGCGATATAGCTCAATTAAGTCGGATAACTGAGTGTGTTAAGGAAATAAGAGATTGGATGACCCATAACTTTCTACTTTTAAATTCCGATAAGACTGAGATTTTGCTCATCGGACCAAAAACTAGTATACAGAAGCTCCAGCATCTCAACCTGCATTTAGACAGATGTTCTGTAACCACTAATTCAACAGTAAAAGACCTGGGTGTTATTTTAGACAGCGACTTGTCTTTCAAAAATCATATCAATCAAGTTACTAAAACAGCCTTCTTTCACCTTAGAAATATTTCTAAGCTAAGAAATATGTTGTCCATATCCGATGCAGAAAAGCTCGTCCATGCGTTCATGACCTCCAGAATAGACTACTGTAATGCGTTACTAGGTGGATGTCCTGCATCATTAATAAACAAGCTTCAGTTAGTCCAGAATGCAGCAGCCAGAGTTCTTACAAGGTCAAGAAAATATGATCACATAACCCCGATCTTATCGTCCCTACACTGGCTTCCTGTTAAGTTTCGAATAGACTACAAACTATTACTTCTCACTTATAAAGCACTAAATGGTTTGGCTCCCATATATCTATCCAGTCTTTTAACTCGCTACAATCCGCCACGCTCCCTGAGATCTCAAAACTCTGGGCTTCTAGTAGTTCCTAGAATAGCAAAGTCCACTAAAGGTGGTAGAGCTTTTTCACATTTAGCTCCTAAACTTTGGAATAGTCTTCCTGACGGTGTTCGGGGCTCAGACACACTCACCCAGTTTAAGTGTAGATTAAAAACATATCTTTTTAGCAAAGCCTACACATAACACACATCACATCATAACCTTGTGCTCCAGAACATCTGATCACATCACATTATCAACTTGTGCTGTTAATATCATGAACAGCAGCTACGCTAATTCCTCTCCACTGCTTCTCTTTCTCTCCCCATCTCGAGACACCCTGAGGTTTGGCCAGCTCCAGTCACCTCCCACCTTGTGATGATTACGGACCTTTGAAGAAGTAGATGCCGAACTCACAAACATCCCGAACCATCTAGAGATGTACCAGTGCTATTTGGATCCCGCTACATGTGTGGGGTTTGACATTGGACCTCCTGGAGTGTTTAAAGGCTCTGGCATGGAGAAGCTGATGCTGGATCTGTGGTGATCACAAATGCTGAGCTCATAAAACTAGGAGCTACTAACCATATAGACTGTATAAGACTGCAGAAAGAACATCACTTATAAACTTATACTCCAGTTCTCACTGTCCAGTGTTCTGTATCGTAGAAAGATTTATGATCAAACTCTTGATGTCACCCAGATGAGGATGGGTTCCCCTTTTGAGACTGGTTCCTCTCAAGGTTTCTTCCTCATAACATCTAAGGGAGTTTTTCCTTGCCACAGTCGCCACGGCTGCTCATCAGGGATAAATGCACACCATTCACCATCACTGTTGATTTGTGTAAAGCTGCTTTGAGACAATGTCTGTTGTGAAAAGCGCTATACAAATAAACTTGACTTGTCTTGACTTGACTGTGAAGGGGAAGCTTTTCAGACTTTAATAGAACTCCAACGATGTCTGAAAGACACTTTTGGACGACTTTTTATACTAATAGATAGCTAGTTGAGAACTCCAATTCTTCTTCCTCTTCTTTCGGCTTCTCCCATCAGGGGTTGCCACAGTTGATCCTGTAATCCTTGATTGTTGATTATCCGTCTCCATACCCCCCTGTCCTCTACATCTGCCTCTTTCAAACCAACTACCTGCATCGCATAACCTCCCAAATACAAAACACGTACGCAATTATTAGCGAATGAGACCCATTGTATTGAAATATAAACTCAAACTGTAACAGGAAGGCAGTACAGAGCACTTTACAATGAAGATATACTAAAATATTTCCTTGTGCCAACAGTCTGTATGATGCAATTTGTATCAACTTCATCCTTAAAAAACACAGAATGAATTACAGGAATACAGTCAAATGTTCTGTCTCACAACACTAGGTATGTTATTTTCTTTTTACACTTAGTTATATAGTGTTTTATTTACTTTTGTGTGAAGTCTATAATAACACATTTTAGTATTATTGTAAATAATACCAAGCAAGTACACTGCAGGGACTTGAACCCCATCCAGGTGGTTGACCTGGAGTACCATTACCAGTGCATTTTTGCTTTTTGTTCTCATTTATATTATCGGGAAAGCAAAAGGTTGTATTAGCAACAGCATGTTTTAATAAGGGATGCACAGTACTCACAATAACTGTTCTGTTCTGTTACTCTACAAAATCCAATATTTTGTTCTATAGCAGAACACATTGCAAGAATAAGCTAAATGGTTACAGATGTGTTTACTATGCCAAGATCCTGCTGTTGCAATGCAAGAACAAGAAACCTTTTGTAGGAAACTATTTTAACTCCTCATGGTTTTATAAACCTGAAGCAGAATGTACATGATTATTTTGCTAATGTAAATGTAATTACATTTAAATAACAGTAGATAATTTAGATAAGTGTTTTCTTATGGTCCTTGTCTTCTGTCAAATACTTCAACAGAGAATCAGAGACCATTTGAATTGAAAGTTTAAATGAGCAGAAAATTCCCTCGTGTGTGCTAAAGTACACTGGCACAATATCTGTGTGTACTGAGAAATTTGTCATACGTTTTATGTACACATGGTCAATTAATGTTCCTTTTTCTGTTGTAGGTTCCTTAACATGTTGAATAAAACCCCTATCTGCCATAAAAGAGCACACAGAATTAGACTTTAATGCATCATTATTAAAGTCTCCCACAAGCACAATGTTATTTGAAATTGAAGGCAGCTGATCAATTAACCTGCCCAGATTTTCTTTAAATCTACTCAAAGGGTATGTTTGTGGTCTATAAATAACACCAAGCTAAATATCATTTTCAGGAAAATGTGTCAACAGCCATTCTAAATTAAGATTTGGAATTGGTATAATAGTGTTTGGCACTCCACATGTTGTATAAACTCCAACTCCACCGTGTTGTTGTAGTTTCAAATCATTGAAAGAAGGACATTTACTTGTGTATGCAACACAACGAGGAACACCCACAAAGTTGTAGTTTTCTAAATGTACACTTTCAGGCAGATAGTGTTCTGGCAGCCATGTTTCATTTACAGCAATACATGTTGAATAGACACATTTAAATCCTCTTTATGGCAACACAAACTCTGTACATTCAGTATAAACACAGAAAAGGAACTCTCTTGTACTGTCACCAATGATTCATCATGTGCCATAAAAGATGGCATTTCTTGAAGAGCTTCACAAATCTGATCATTACAGAAAATGGCCTTTTCACTAAAGTCTTTAATTATTAACCCTGACAAACTCCTTACCCGCTCAAAGCTACATAAGCCTGACCAGGTGCAAACACTTTACACTAACGACAGCAGTCTCAACAGTTAAACCCTGAACTTTATGTACTGTGCATGCCCATGCTAGTTTTAAAGGAAACTGATGGTGAAAACCAGCTTTTGTACAAACGTTTTCCTCTTCTACATATACACTCAAAAAAATAGCACTTTGGTTGAACATGATTCAATCATGGACAGTGGTTCCACACGATTACACCACATTATCTTAACAAAACTGGATGATGTTAAACAAGCTCAACACATTGGTGTTCATTTAACATAAACAGATGATGTTGATTAAACATGATTTCAATAGTTCTATTTAACTTGAATTAATGGTTTTTGTTGAACGTCAATTAATCATGATATCTTAAATTTAATCAATGATGTTAAGCCTATATGTTAACATCACTTTTAATGGATCCAATTTAGTCAAGTTAGTACTGCTAAATGTTATCAGCCCTGTTTTTCCTTTCCTTGCTCCAATGACCTTTGAAAGATGACTACAGAGGCAGCAAATATATAATAAATCCTTTACTAGGTAACAGTTTACAGCAGGTGCCATACTTTAACAATTTGTTTTTACAAAACACTTAAACTAATGCATTTGTAAGCTACAGTTTTCTGACATAACACAAATGTGTACAGAAACTTTCTTTTACACAGCAACTTGTGAACTTGCTGCTTCCTATTTGTCCATGACCACGTGCACATGACTGCATGTGCTTTTAAGAAAAACAATGTTTAAAAAATATTTTTTTTTTAACTAAGAACAAAAACTCAATACATTTAAAGCAGTGTAGCATGAGCATAACATGAAACAACTCCTAAATGAAACAAACATGTTCACATTCCTACATGTACAACAAATGAGGGTAACCCATTAATAACTAGCATAGTATTTGCTTTAATATTTTTTATTAGATTGCTACACACATTTCACAAAAAAACTGAATAATTAAGAGTATTTCTGTGAACAATAAAATTAAGCTCTCAAATTTTCTTCCAGCAAAGTTTTTGGCCATTTGACGATAACAATTAGTTATTGTTATAGTTTCAAGGTAAAGATCAGTCTGTTCATCAGTCCTTTAATGTGTTGTAAAAAGCTTGTTCTTGAGTGCTTGAACTTTGGTGGAGAGTTTGTGTCATCAAGCTCCAGGAACACTTTTTGCAGGAGTTCAAAAGGTATATCAAAGCTCCTTACCATAACTTAGGTTAAAGCATATACAGTATTAGGCCAATTAGTCAAGCAACACCATTAGCTACATTACCAAGATCTTCTAGTGCTATAACCCCTTCAAGAATTAGTCCAACATCTGCAGGTTCATCATCAACTTCACATCCTTCACATCTGATGACAAAAAAACGCTGATCACCATTTCTTTAAATGCAGCTTGAGCATTGGAAAAATCTGCATCCTATAAACAGAACAAAGTACATTGTAACATAAAATACATTGTTATACACAAAGTCTCTGTCTCAATATTAAGGCAATTATACCATGTACTCCTTGATTAGATTGTCAGGATCCTCATTTAGGTAGACAAACAGGGCTTCAAGGACACACTCTCTCCTAACAATAATGCAGACACATTAAGGAAAATAAAGAAAATTAGCAACACGTACCTATAAACTACTACATTATTAAGTTAACACAAGTCATAAGTAAGAAACAACTGACTGATACATCTATTAAAACAATTTTCATGGCTATCATACCTGTGTAAGTGGCAGGAGAAGTTTCCTTATCCGTTGCCCCTGAGCTCCACCTCTCTTGGCAAAGATCCTCAAAAGATTTGGAGTGTGTTCATTCAGCTTTGAGAAGAATTTTGAAATTAAGGAATTTTGAAATTAAGGGTACAGTTGTTATGCAAGCGAATTCAGCACAAACCTAAAACAGAGAAAAACGTCTCAACTTAAGTATCCAAAAAATTCCAGTTGCTGTTCCACTAAACTGCTGAGTAATATGTGTAAATCATATGGTTAAATAATGTATTATCATTAATACAAAGTACACTACTGCATTTTATGTACAAATGGATAGTGCATTGTCTATGGACAAATGGATGGACAAGTGAAGAGTTCACTTAACGCTAACGTTACCTGTTAGTTTGCCAATTACTTCAGTTGATGGCGCGGTCATTTCTTTTAGGATTAAAATTGTGCATTCTGTCATAAACACATTAGTCTCAACCGACATAATAAAACAGTGGGCTAATAATGCTTCTAAGACTGATGAAAATGGAAGGACACGTACCTGTTCGTTTGAGGTTTATTAGAGCATGGCGCGCGATCTCTTTCGGACATGCTCTAACGCAGGGGTGGCCAACCTGCGGCTCGCGGGCCGCATGCGGCTCTTTGGCTGGTTTCATGCAGCTCTTACGTTCATATCGATTTTTGTGTGTTTGATTTTTAATGTGCGTGTTCGCTTGCTTACGTTCAATACGGTATTTTTAAGACTTAAATGAGTTGCCCCCACTGGGAAACTTTGCGGTATATCAGACCTTGGCATGAGGCCAATCATAAATTACAGGGATGCACCGAGAATTTTCGGAAATACCTAAATCACCAAACAACACGGCAGAAACACAATTGTAATGACGCAATAAAAAAGCGCAGCAGCACACGGTTATCTGGATAAGAGCAACATGTCTGCGGTGTGCGGAGAGCGATTTGCAAAACATGCAATGCTGAAATTTCAAGCGGGGTGTATCTGCAAAGAGTTTCTCCAAGTCGGGTTTAATTTATCACCTGAAATCTAAACATCCCGATTGCCTTCTAAATATAAGAAGAACGCGGCGCAGAAAAGTAAAGTCAATCCGAGCATGCGCACTCCGTCTGTAGAGGACGTTTTTGAAAAGGCAGGAAAGTTTTCCAGTGATGTGCCGAGGCAAAAGGCATAAACCAAAAAATTATGGATTTCATTGCCTTTTGAATTGAATTTTCATTTCGGTGCATCCCTAAAATTTTATCGTTGGTGTGGCCCTCTGACACAATTCAGGTTTCTCATGTGGCCCCCTGTAAAAATCAATTGCCCCCCCCTGCGGTATATTCATCTCACGCACATGCGCATTTGACGAAAATACCGTATTAAACTCAAGCGAAGTGAACACGCACATAAAAAACCCCCCACAAAGTCTGTTTTCTACCCTGAAACACGTGAAATCAAAGCATCGATCTGTTGTGACTGACACACACGTGAAAGAATTGCTCCGAGTGGCAACAACGGAATACGAGGCAGATTTGAAGGGATTGTTCAAGGCAAGGATGCCAAAAGTCCCACTAAGTAACATGCATAGTAAAAGAAAAACACTATTGTAAATGATTATGTTTTTGTTTGTGGACTTGGTTAAACTGAGTTTGTGTGTGTGAGACAATGCACACAATGTTAAATGTTGAAAATGACTGTCCTGTGGTCTTAGAACTGTAGGAGTCAATTTCTGTCATTATGTTAGTGTGTGACATTTACAATAATTCTGTCTGAGCAGGTGTGTGTGTGTGTGTGTGTGTGTGTGTGTGTGTGTGTGTGTGTGTGTGTGTGTGTGTGTGTGTGTGTGTGTGTGTGTAAGAGGAAGGGATGGGTGATGTTCATGTGTGCCCATGTGTATGATGTGGCTCTTTGCGGTAACACGGTCAAAAATGTGGCTCTCGGTCTCTGACTGGTTGGCCACCCCTGTCTTACACAATGGAAGAAATAGTTAAAGGGCACATTTTAAAAGTACAAGCAAAATTGGAAAACACAAAACACAGCAAGGATAATGTTTTATCTATGGCGAGACTCGATAGATTCTATGTATTCAGTTTTGATGCAAATAATTTTAAAGACTGTAAAATCGTCCCGCAATGGAAAAACTAGAAAACTACAACCCCAAATCAGAAAAAGTTGGGACAGTATGGAAAACGCAAATAAAAAAAGAAAGTAGTGATTTCTAAATTTACTTTGACTTGTATTTTATTGCAGACAATATGAACATAAAATATTTCATGTTTTCTTTGGTCAAAACTTCATGTCATTTGTAAATATACATCCTTTCCTGTCATTCAGACCTGCAACACATTCCAAAAAAAGTTCATGGAAATCCAGGAAGTGAGAGGGAGAAAAAAAAGAAAAGGAAAATGGTGCACTTATGGTAGTAGCACACAGATGAAGAACAGAAAATGATCCAGGTTCAGAGGAAACAAGGGGCTCGCCAGTCTCCACCAATGTTGACCTCCTAGCTGATAGTAGAAACGATTATAATTCCAGAGCTCCGAGAACTCCTCATCCAGCATCAAAGAGAGATGTCAAACTAATTGTGAAGAGGAAACAATGGGAGGGAGAAAAAACAAAACAACCATGAGAAGACAAGGCACAAAGTCATCAGCTTGGGTTTTCATTTAGTTTTTTTTTTCCTTTTTAGTACTGCTAATGGCATTCATCTTTTTTTCTGTTCAAGGCTCCTCCCCCTCTGTTTAGCACCAATGATGATGAAGAACAATCATTAAGGCAGAGCTACTCTTAATTATTTCATCTCATAAATATTTCTGGTTTGTGACATTTACTAATTTCTTTTGGCAATATTTGATTCCCAAAACCTTAAAATAATATATTTAAATATGATTTTAAATGATTGTGCATTTGTAAAACCTCTTTTTTAGGTTTTGATACGGTTCTTATGACCTTCGTTACACTAGAACAAGTACGCGCTTGTAAAGAGGAATGCCTGTCAAGAGGACCACATCTATGTGATGAGACTGTTTGTTGCCTAGTAATGTCAGAAATCTATCTAAACCCACCCACTTCTCCAGAAGAACCAATTGAACTTGACCTTTTTTTTTTTAACAAGCCTACATACAGATTATTTTAGAGTTGTATTTATGTACAACCCATTTATTTATTACAATTTATTCATTTCCAGTTTTAAGTGCAATTAAGAAATATTAGGGGATTCAGAAATATTAGGGGATTCAATTCATGAGGGGGGGGTGCCACAGCTTCATATAAAAAAGCCATGACAGAGTGAAAAGACTTTATTGGGAAGTAATATATTGGTGATTACTGGGACGTAGTAGGGGTAAATGTTAAAGTAAATTCAGTGAGTTTAACTCTTTTTGTGTGTGTGTGTGTGGGGGGGGGTGATGTTTATACAGAAGACTTGTGTGTTTTTGTTCTTTTTTCTTTGGCATCTCTGTTACAAGTTGTTTTGTAGTTTTATTACAGTGTCAGATTGTCATGTTGATTGTGATTCCGTGTTCAGCAATGGCAACACATGTACTGTTTTATGTTACAGTAAGTTGAAGTATTTTGAGAAGCAGTAAAGTAAGCTTTGTTTTATGCATGGTAACTATTCTGTGTAAGAAGACAGGTTTTCATATGAATAAATAATTTTTGACTCTGAATGCATGGTCTTGATTTTAGTTTATATAACCTTGTTTTAAGTTTAAATGCTTTACTCATTTTAAGACAGATTACCTTATGACAAATCCTAAATTAAGAAGAGTTGTCTTGTTTAATAGCTCTGGTTTTAGGATCTTTTCACACAAATTAAGAAAAGCAAACTCTTAAAAAAAGAATTAACAACTTAGTTTTAAGTAAATTACACTAAATCAAATAAGTATTTTAATCCTTGTTTTAAAACACTTTGCTATTTTCTAAAGGATAGGCATGTTTTCTTATTTTAAGAAATCTTATCAAGTGTAATAATCTTACTGCATTACTTACATTGCAGCGCCGACGCTAAAAAGATATCATTTTGAGCCATTTTAAGGTACCACATGGTTTAAACAATTCAAGCCTTTACAAAGTTAAACTAACTTTAAAGATGTCTTAATTACCTTGTCCCTCCATAGTGCTGATCTGCTCCACCTGCTCCTCTGCAGTGCTCATCTGCTCCACCTGCTCCTCCATAGTGCTGATCTGCTTCTCCATAGTGCTGATCTGCTCGACCTGCTCCTCTGCAGTGCTCATCCGCTTCACCTGCCCTTCTGTATCTGTTCTTGTCTCTTCCACCAGTGTGGTCCTCACCTCCTCCGGGTTGCTTGTGTTCTC
>JBCEWE010001000.1:0-22500 GCA_039877035.1 Silurus lanzhouensis | reverse complement strand
CTGCTGACTACGATTCACTTTCTGTTTACATTTCCTATGAATTACCCCCTTACAGTTTAAGTAGGGGATGATAGAGAATTGTGTAGTAGTTGTGGCTGAATGGTTAAGGTGATGGACTAGAAATCCATTGGGGTCTCCCCGTGCAGGTTCGAACCCTGTTGACTACATTCATCTTTCTGTTTACATTTCCTATTAATTACCCCGATCCAGTAACTTTACACGTTGGTGTGTTAATATTGCTTCCAGTTAAAGTAGGGGATGATAGTGAATTGTGTAGTAGTTGTGGCGGAGTGGTTAATGCGATGGACTTGCAATCTATTGCGGTCTCCCCGTGCAGGGTCGAATCCTGCCCGCTAAGATAATTTTCTGTTCACATTTTGGGTTAATTATAAAGATGTGTTTTCTTGTGTTAATAGGGGTTCCAGTTGAAATAGGGGCTGTTAACTGTGCAGTACTCATGGCCGAGTGGTTAAGGTGATGGACTTGAACTCCATTGGGGTCTCCCCAAGCAGGTTCGAATCCTGTTGACTGCGATTGACTTTCTGTTTACATTTCCTATGAATTACCTCTATCCACTAAGTTTACAGGTTGTTGTGTTAATAGGGCTTCCAGTTTAAGTAGGGGATGCCAATGACTTGTGTTGTAGTCGTGGCCGAGTGGTTGAAGCGATGGACTAGAAATCCATTGGGGTCTCCCCGCGCCGGATTGAATCCTGCTGACTACGATTCACTTTCTGTTTACATTTCCTATGAATTACCCTGATCCAGTAATTTAAAGGTGTTGTGTTAATAGGGCTTCCAGTTTAAGTAGGGGATGACAGAGAATTGTGTAGTAGTTGTGGCTGAATGGTTAAGGTGATGGACTCAAAATCTATCCGGGTCTCCCCGCACAGATTCGAATCCTGCCGACTACGATTCGTTTTCTGTTCAATTTCGTGTTAATTATACAGATATAGTTTTTTTGTGTTTTCTTGTGTTAATAGGGCTTCCAGTTTATTTAGGGGATGATAGAGAATTGTGTAGTATTTCTGGCCGAGTGGTTAAGGCGATGGACTAGCAATTCATTGGGGTCTCCCCATGTGGGTTCAAATCCTGCCGACTGCGATTTGTTTTCTGTTCACATTTCGTGTTAATGATAAAGATGTGGTTTACTTGTGTTTTCTTGTGTTAATAGGGTTCCAGTTGAAATAGGGTGACTGTTAACTGTGCAGTAGCTGTGGCCGAGTGGTTAAGGCGATGGATTTGAAATCCATTGGGGTCTCCCCACGCAGGTTTAAATCCTGCTGACTACGATTCACTTTCTGTTTATATTTTCTATGAATTACACCGATCCAGTTAGTTTACAGGTTGTTGTGTTAATAGGGCTTCCAGTTTAAGTAGGGGATGATAGAGCCTTGTGTAGTATTCGTGGCCGAGTGGTTAAGGCGATGGACTAGAAATCTATTGGGGTCTCTCCGCGCAGTTCGAGTTCTGCCGACTACGATTTGGTTTTTTTTTCTGTTCACATTTCGTGTTAATTATACAGATATGGTTCATTTAGGTTTTCTTGTGTTAATAGGGCTTCCAGTTTAAGTAGGGGATGATAAAGACTTGTGTAGTAGTTGTGGTCGAGTGGTTAAGGTGATGGACTTGAAATCCATTGGCGTCTCCCTGTGCAGGTTAAAATCCTGCTGACTACGATTCACTTCTGTTTTTTATTTCTTATTAACTCATGGTCCCCTGGTGGTCTAGTGGTTAAGACGCAGCGCTCCCACGCTGCGACCCGGGTTCGATTCCCGGTCAGGGAACCATCCCCAGCCACTCTCAGTGCCGATCCCAAGCCCGGATAAATTGGGGAGGGTTGCGTTGGGAAGGGCATCCAGCGTAAAACATGTGCCAAATCAAAGTGCGGAGGATCCGCTGTGGCGACAACTAACGGGAGAAGCCGAAAGAAAGTTTATTTCTTACTAACTCTCTTCTCTAACTTTACCATTCACTTCACTGACCATTACACTCACATCATTGACCATTACACTCACATCACTGACCATCACACTCACATCAATGACCATCACACTCCCATTACTGATCAACACACATCACTGATTATCACACACTCATGACCGACCATCACACTCATCACTGACCATTAAACTCACATTAGTGACCATCACAATCACATCACTGATCAACTCACATAGCTGACAATCACATGACCATCACATGACCATCACACTCATCACTGACCATCACAATACATCACTGATCATCACACTCATCACTGACCATTACTACAATACATCACTGATCATCACACTCATCACTGATCATCACACTCAACACTGATCATCACACTCACATTACTGACTATCACATTCACATTACTGACCATCACACTAATCACTGACCATCACACTCATCACTGACCATCACGCTCACATCACTGACTCACATCACTGACCATCACACTCACATCACGGACCATTACACACTCATCACTGACCATCACACTCACCATGACCATTACACACTCATCACTGACCAACACACTCACATCACTGACCATTACACTCATATTACCGACCATTACACTCACATCACTGACCATCACACTCATCACTGACCATCTCATTCACATCACTGATCATCACACTTATCACTGATCATTACACACATCACTGACCATCACACTCATCACTGACCATCACACTCATCACTGACATCACACTCGCATCACTAAACAATAGAGAGAAAAGGAGAAACATGTAAAGTGAAATCTTTGAAATCTGAATGTGGAGTAAAAGAAGCTGTAGGTTCTTCAGCTCCAGACAGTATTTTCAGGTGTTAATCTACTGGAAATACATTGATCATCACACTTATCACTGATCATCACACATTTATCACTGACTATCACACTCGTCACTGACTATTACACTCACATCACTGACCATCACATGACCATCACACTCATCACTGACCGTCACATTCACATCACTGATCATCACACTCATCACTGATCATCACACTAATACTGATCATCATACTCACATCACTGACCATCACGCTCATCACTGACCATTACATGCACATCACTGACCATCACACTCATCACTGACCATCACACTCATCACTGACCATCACAATCACACCACTGATCATCACACTTAACACTGATCATCACACTCACATCACTGACCATCACACTCACATCACTGACCATCACACTCATCACTGACCATCACACTCACATCACTGACCATCACACTCACATCACTGACCATCACACTTGACCATCACACTCACATCACTGACCATCACACTCATCACTGACCATCACACTCACATCACTGACCATCACACTCATCACTGACCATCATGCTCACATCACTGACCATCACACTCACATCACTGACCCTCACTCTCACATCACTGACCATCACACTCATCACTGACCATCACACTCACATCACTGACCATCACACTCACCACTGACCATAACACACTCATCACTGACCATCACACTCAAATCACTGACCATGACGCTCATATCACTGACCATTACACACTCATCCACACCCACACTCATCGGATCCTTGGCAGAAACATCATACAGAAATGAACCTGAGATATTAGAGGAGTGGCAGGAGTTCTACCGCCCAGATCACATGTACGTGAGGTGATTGGTGTTTTTAAGGAGTTCACCTGTGACTCCCTCGAAGATGAACTGGTGCTGATGGTGTATGAGGATGAAAAAGTGTTTGCTAATGAAGGTAACAGGCTCCATCTTACCAATAACAACCTTAAGGAACCTTTGAACATCCAGTTTCCAGGAACCAAAGAGTACAATCGAGGTCAAAGCTTTGAGGACATGGTGAGATGGACTTCAGTGTTTCTAAGTTTAATTCCAGCTTCAAGAGCTTCCTGATTTTCAATCTCTCATATAAAACCTTTACATGATCAGAGATCATCGATCTTCACAAACCTTTTACACAATATCATCTAGTGATACAGAACAGCATTAGCATAATATTAGGAACAATAAGGAGAATTATGCATTATTCAATATAAACAACACTATTTATAATTTATATTATCTTTTTATTTTCTTGATATTTTGAGTCAGTGAGATCCCTTAATGTTTAAAATCAACACTAAATACTTCTGATAAATCACACAGAAATATTATAACTTTAGTATTTAATACATTATAGATTAGAGTGGAAGTGTAGTGTGTGTGTGTGTGTGTGTGTGTGTGTGTGTGTGTGTGTGTGTGTGTGTGTGTGTGGGTTTACAGTGTTTAATGAAAACATAGTATTAGTGTTGCACAGTCAGCTCACTCTTATGTGTTCATGGATATTGGATGTATGAACATCCAGCATAAAACATGGCTTTAAGGAGAGGAATGTGTAAGGGAGATTGTGGTGGATTTTGCTAAAAGGATGGAGTAAATGCAGTGGTGAACACTATTTTAAGAAGAAGGAGGATCATAGAGTGATGATAAGAGTGGAGGAAGGGCACACAGGTGGACTATGTTCTATGTAGGAGATGCAACCTGAAGGAGATTGGAGACAGGAAGGTGATGGCAGGGGACAGTGTAGCTAGACAGCATCGGATGGTGGTCTGTAGGATGGTTTTGGAGGTGAAGAAGAAGAGGAGGAGAGTGAAGACTAAAGAAGAATAAGATGGTGGAAACTGAAAGGAGACTGTAGTGTGAGATTCAGGGAGGAGGTCAGACAGGTCGTGGCTGAAAAGGTGTTGGATGATTGAGGAACTACTACAGGAGGGATAAGGGAGAGTATGTATGGTTTAGAGACAGTGTCATTGAGTAAAATACAGGAGGTGGAGCTGGAGTAGCAGAGCTGAAGATATTGAGATGTTCGTTGGGAGTGACGACGATGGACAGGATTAGAAATGAGTTTATTAGAGGAACAGCGCATGTAGGACGTTTTGGAGACAAGGTGAGGGAGGTGTGATTGAGATGGTTTGGACATGTGCAGAGGAGGGACATGGGGTATATCAGTAGGAGAATGCTGAGGATAGAGACACCAGCAAGGAGGAAAAGAGGAAGACCAAGGAGGAGGTTTATGGATGTGGTGAGAGAAGACATGCCAGTAGTTGGTATGAAAGAGGCAGATGTAGAGGACAGGGGGGGCATGGAGACGGATGATCTGCTGTAGCGCCCCCTAATGGGAGCAGCCGAAAGAAGAAGAAGAAATAAATAACAAAGAACAATACCAAACAAATAAGTACAAGACTAGAACACTGTAATCAAATTTTTCCTTGTTATCCACACTGAAATACACTATATGAACAAACAAAAAAAAGTATAGAGAAAGCGAAGAGATAAAAGTATTTACAAATAACCAAATAAATAACAAACAACTAACAATAAGCAAATAACCAAAAAAATTTACTTCTGGCTTCAGTCTCAGCACAGTTACCAGGAGTATTTTTTATTTTTTTTGTGTTTAGGTAGAGAAATAAGCTGATTGCAGGTGAAACATGGTGGTGGTTTCACTTTGCTCAGGTTCTTTAATTCGTACGCTCTACAGCTAACACCACTCGGAAGTTGTAACGTTCTGGATCTCTTGAATCTACTGGAAACACTGACATCACAACAGAGGCCACTTTGGGATGCCAGACATGAAGACAGGAAACAGCAGTCATGATCTTGTTGGCGATGTGACTTCCACAGGACAGAGACACTCCATAGTATCCACACCTGCCACTCTCACAGATGCACATGACGGTGGAAATCAGAGGATATTGACCACCTGATTTGTGACAATTATGGAATAGATCAGGAAATATCTGCTTATGCACCACTGCAGCTGCATCGGTTGAGCTGTACAATGTTGTGGTCTAAAGGAAAAGACATCAGTGAAAATCAAGGGAAATAAAAGTCATTTTATTATTCTAACTGATTCTGTTTCACTGACCAGTTCCAGGAAGTAGGAGAAAGGTGTTTTGAGAGGAACATTTGAATGGCCCTGGGAAAGCTTCCATAGTACTCCTTAAAATCTCACCATCTTCAAAGATCTTCTCTGGTTCATACAATTCTGGATGGATGTGTCCTAAGAACAGGATGCTGTGGAGTATCTTGAGGAGAAATGAAAGAATATTATAAGAGCAGTGTGGGTGGGATTTTGGGGGTCTCTGTTGTGTAAGTGTGAGCTGATAGACACAGTTCTGTGTGATGGAGAATGAATGAAACCCAGTCAAAGATTCAGCACAATAATAAGATGAATCTGGTACTGAATGATTTCTGGATGGTTTATTTTAACCCTCTACTGCACAGCGTTGCCCTCAGGCAACAAAACAAATTCTTAAGCCCTAAATCTAGTGGATGTCTCTTTACATTTTTGCAATCAACTAGAACAGGGGTCACCAACCTTTTTGACATCGAGTACCGACTAATGTGAAGGGCTACCAGTTTGATACACAATTATGAAATAACAAATTTGCTTAATTTACCTTTAATTATGTTATTATTATTAATTAATGATAATTATCTATGTCAGGGTCAAACTCAATTGCACATGGGGCCAAAACTCAAAGCACACTTTAGGTGGCGGGCCGAACAGGAGAAACATTTATTGAACACACTAAAACAATGTTTTTTTAACATAAATATGAATAAATACAGACAGGAATATTATTCCAGAATAAATAAACTTAAAATCTCCTGTGAAACACCAGACATCTCACAGCTTCATCATGCAGCTCTTCAGAAACTCTCCCTCAGTAAATAACCTGCTGATGTGCCTCTGATTTCTCCTCTGTTTTCACACCAGCTTCACTTTGTGATTTTGCTCTCGTGAAACACGTCTGCTAAAATGTCAGATTCTTCTTTAACTCTTCTACTTTCTGTATCTTCTGCTCTGCATTCAGGTTTTTCAGCTTCTCCTGATGTTTTGTCTCGTAGTGCGTCTTAGATTCAATTTTCAATTACAGTCACATTCGCTCCACATATAAGACACACGTGTTTACCGCCCGTGTCAGTAAACATCTACTCAGAATCACATCGGTTTTGAAAGCTCTGTTTTCAGAATCAACTTTTCTCTTCGCCACTGTGAGGCGCTGTTTCAAAATAACTGTACAATAGAGTTAAATACATCAACAGAAGCTCGACTTGATTGACGCTGGAATGTTCTCAGGTAGTCTAGGTTCGGTAAGGGAGCTGAAGCGCTGCATTATGGGATCTGTAGTTTGTGTTATCAGAGCTACATATCGCCAGGCCATTCATAATAATAATAATAGATCTATATAAAATCATCATTTCTCACAATAATTATCAACAATGATTTAACAAAGTAGGAATCAGTTATTTTTAGAAAAGGCCCGCAGGCGACTCATGTGGTCCTTGCGGGTGACCTGGTGACTGCGGGTACCATGTTGGTGACCCCTGCTTTATGGTGTTCATTTTGACGAACCAATAGCTCTGACAATAGTCATCTTTGTTTTCAATAACCCAAAAGATATTCCCATGATCCTCCCATGCAAATATCATTGGTTCAAACATACTTTAACTGTGACGTTATGTGACGTGTCACTGAAACTTGAATTGTGAATACATAGGGTTGTTTTTACTCTGGACAGGCAACACAGAAGATGATGCGGGTTCACAGAATAATTCACAAGTCAGTCTGTCTGAGTTTTAACCTGTGCATCTTCTGGGATCTGAAGTTCCAGGTGCCACCCAGTAAACTCCATGCAGTGGGTCCAGTAGAATGGGAAGTAATACAAACAGAGACACAGGGTTTTTTTTTATGTTTGTTGTTGTTATTGTTTTAAAATCTGATTAAAAAATGTGAGAAATAATTTTGTGTTATTTCATCTTTAGGCGATGGTGAAGGTTTGGAGGTGGTTGAAACATACACCTCATATAAAGAATCTAAAAAACAACAAGAAATACGTCACACATTTTAACAGCAGGAACAAGAAGCACCAAGTGTTCAGAATGCAGCCACATCATTATTCACATATCAGATCACTGTATTTTCATGTGAAACAAACATGTAACATCTGTAACTTACACAAAAGCAGCATTTCACACGAAAGAATCAAACGTACAAATTCACACGTGATAAAATGATACACGATTACATGTTCATTAGCTGCATGAGATCTAACACACTCGTTCACACACTCGTTCACAGTGAGGTTCTGTAACAGCATGTGCTTTTGAGGAGATACTTACAGTACATGTGTCTGGACTCTAAAGTCTGTTCCCAATGATCCTGACAGGAACAACAATAACTACAAAGGAAGATAAGGAACATACTGTGTGATCTCTAACACGTTCATTCACACACTTGTTCACACACTCATTCACACACTCGCTCACACACTCATTCACACACTCGCTCACACACTCGTTCACAGTGGTTCTGTAACAGCATCCGCTTCAAAGAGAAACTTACTTCAGTTTGGATTCTGCGGAGGTCCAATAATATTATTGTGCCTGATGTCACCAACATCAATTCTGTTTATTCTGGGAGCATCTCCCATTTCATTTGTCCTTCTGGGTATCCTGAGAGAGAGAGAGAGAGAGAGAGAGAGAGAGAGAGAGAGAGAGATGGTAAGGAACTTAGATTTGCTAGATAATAAACATGTACTCAACACACACTTACAAAGCTTTCGCTCAGCAGCTCTCAGTGTCTCTCTGTTTTCAGTTTCATCAATATGTCTGGTAATTGTGTAATCTGAGAGGAACTTTAGATATTTCTTTAACTGTGTCAGGGCCGAGCATCTTGTTGACAGCGGCTTTGCAGGCGGGGGGCATTAATGTCTCTGCCACAGTGTGGGGCTTTTTTTGATTAGGCTACGAGTTGAGCTACTAGGTAGGTCACTTTGAGATCTCTCTCATTCACCTTTGGGTTTTTGAGATATTGGTGTGTGTGTGTGTGTGTGTGTGTGTGTCATGTATGTCGGTAGAAGCATGGGGTATATTGGAGAAGGCTAAGGAGGAAAAAAGAAAGGCTAAGGAGACGGTTTATGGATGTGGTGAGAGAAGACATGCAGGTGGTTGGTTTGAAAGATGATCCACTGTGGTGACCACTAATAGGAGCAGCTGAAAGAAGAAGAAAAAGAAGGAGACAGACAGGCTTGCATATTGTTCTTTGTAAAAAAAAAAAAAAAAACGGCTTCATTCTTGCCCCCTACCCCACAGCCCAGACTTGTACAGAATACAGCTGTCAACACCCGCCAGAAATTCCTGTAGTTCCTCTAGTGTTGCTATTGGCCTGTTGGTAGCTCTATAATTAGTTTCTCCTCATCCTCTTATCATATATATATATATAAATATAGTGGTGTGAAAAAGTGTTTGATTTCTTATTTTTTTGCATATTTGTCACACTTTAATGTTTCAGATCATCAAACTAATTTAAATATTAGTAAACGATACACAAATTAACACGACATGCAGTTAAAATGTTTTTATTATTATTTAGGGAAAACAAAACCCAAAACAACATGGCCTGTGTGAAATACTTCAATTTCTCTCCCACACCCAGGCCTGATTACTGCCACACCTGTTAGCAATCAAGAAATCTCTTAAATAGGACCTGCCTGACAAAGTAAAGTCGACCAAAAGCTCCTCAAAAGCGAGACATCATGCCAAGATCCAAATAAATTCAGAAACAAATGAGAAAGTAATTGATATCTATCAGTCTGGAAAATGTTATAAAGCCACTTCTAAAGCTTAGGAACTCCAGCGAACCACAGTGAGAGAAATTATTCACAAATAGCAAAAACATGGAACATTGTAGAACCTTCCCAAGAGTGGCCAGCCGACCAAAATTACCCCAAGAGCACAGCGATGACTCAAAAGACCCTACAACAACATCCAAAGAACTGCAGGCCTTACATACCTCAGTTAAGGTCAGTGTTCATGATTCCACCATGAGAAAGAGACCTGGCAAAAATGTTTTTTCCAAGACGACAACTGCTAAGCAAAATGACCGTAAAGGCTCATCTCACTTTTTGCCAGAAAACATCTTGATGATCCCCAAGACTTTTGGGAAAAGGAAAGCTGAGTGGTTGAGCGTGAGCCGTTTGCATGTTGTTAGCGCGATGCTCGATGTTCACAATGCAAGTTATTGCTCGTAATGCGTTAAATAAAAAAAAGTTTTTGCTCCTCCTGTAAAGCATTTATAAATCATGTTACTCACAATACAAGCTTCCCCTGTACGTAAAGTATCATGACACCAATCTGAACTTTTGCTCCAATTGTTTCCTCACGGATGGTTTTAATTGGCGGATTCTGGTCCTTGATTTGAGACTTAACGCATCAATAAAACAAATGTTTAGTGATGAAAAAAAAAGTTTCACTGGAGATTTTTTAATATTTTCATATCTGTTAGTATTAAGATGAGCCTCACACTGGTTCTCTAAACACATTCTTATGTTGTCTGTTCAGTGTCTATAGGATCTTTACGATGTAAGTATGTAAGGTACATGGAATGTCTTTGTGTGGGTTCACATATCTCTGGTTACTACGTCTTCTTACCCAATCAGGAACAGTTTTAGGTCAGGTTATTTCCAGTGTGTGTATATATACTTGTCTGTTATCTGCATTAAACTGAATAAGAACATATGCGTCATTCTGTGTGCTGTGATTCTTCCCTGATCAGAAAAGACCCCACGGGCATTGTAGTTCGTATAGAAAACCTCTCCAAGATTTAAGTGTTTGTTGGGGCATGATAAAAATATAACTATCTGAGTAAAGGAAAGGACGTTGTAAATAAATGTGTTGCGTTAAAGGTTTTTAATTTTTAATAAAAATGAAGAAATGCGTGCTGCATTAATTGTGCATTAATAATATTAGTGCTGTTAAAATGAATTTGGGTTAACGTGTTATTAACACGCTCATTTTGAAGGTTTTTTCAGTATAAAGGACATTATATAAAGGTCAACCCAAACACATCACAACAGTGAAGTTTTTTCTTGAGCCATTTATACTTTTGCATTTTCTTTGTAGAATCTGTACAAAAACACACAATTTGACTTAATTTCAAAACACCAGGAAAACTGTAATGCAGGGAAAATGCACAAGAATCTGTATGTGCTCTGTTATACTGCATGTATTATATGCCGTATAATAATGATGGTTTCTACAGCTGTGGCATCACAGCTCATGCGTTTTTACACCCAATCATCTGCCTTCAGTCCCAATCATCCTCTTAAGAACATCAATAGAAGTATAAGTGATAGAAGGGGGCATTAATTGACATGTACACTTAATTACTAATTGTTATTAGTGCCCGTGCAATGGTGGTGCTTGCAGCTTTATTATTTTTATAATGTGCAAACAAAATGAACAAATGTAATGATAAGCGTGCTACCAAATTAGAAATAAAGTTTGAAAAGGGCAACTTGCCAGACAAATCTTGAGCAGACACAATCTGAATATAGGCAGGGCCAGTTTGCCCCTTTGTGACCTCGTCCATGATGAAGCCTGTAATGCTTTACAAAGACCTCTCTATCAGGATTTGAAAATGTACAATATTTGCATTGCATTACGTTCATATTTTTCTTTCATTAGTGAACTACTAATTTGCAAAAACATTTGTTTCAGCAATTTCACACTTTTTAATGTAATTTCAAGCTAGCTAACTGTCTTGAGCTAAGTTGGTCTGGATAGCCAACGACACAATCCAAAGTTATATTCCTTGTGTTGCAAATGCATATGACTAGCATATGTCACATTCAACTCTCATTGCGTTATTGTGGATTTTTTTTCCGATAAACAAATGACTCGTTTGAATTTGCTTTGTTTCAAATCCAAGCATTCAAAACTCTAAATGATGTTCAAAACTAACATAACCACGCGGAATCGGTAACAAGCAGCTTAATTCAAATAAATCGTTATTTTGGGACACCCACATCAAAGCTTACACGTCAAAAATTATGACGTTAAATAAGATGATAATTAAAAAATGATTAATACATAACTTACATACGATTCGGCAGAAATGCTGGACTGCTTTGAACCAGCACGCTTCTTCACATCAACAATACACTGGTAACAGAGATTAGCGAGTTAGCTTGGTAGCACATCACATATTAAATAAAAAATATGTTATCGATTATGAAAATGATTGACACTTACCTGTCATAATGCGCACACGCCAACAAGAAACGCACGCTTTAACGCAAAACATATACATTTTAATGTAAGTTCAACAAAACATTTTTAGTATTGTACAGTTTTCAACATTAAAGCAACATATTTGTTGAATAAACTAAGTATTATTTCTGAGCATTTCAAATAAAAATATTTTAGTTCAGTTTACTTTTTACATTTTATTTAGATAACTTTTAGTAAGTTGTTTTTTTTACAGTGTAGTTATCATTTCACTTGTGAGGTGATCTGTGGTCCTGTCCATTTGTGTCCAAATGACTTTGTCCCTGCTTTTTGTCAATCAAGCAAAACGTACTGGGCCGGGTTTCCCAAAGCCTCTTAGCTTAAATCAGTGATTGACAATAACCACAGCCCTTGGACACTGGACACATAAACACAGCTAAATAACTAAAAGGAACAAAAAACTGTTTATTGGCTACCAATAACCTGATGACCCGAATAAATCTCATTTGCATGAAGTCAGCTTTGTCTGAGAGCAAATTTATTAATAGTGTGGATTAAAGAACACCACTGCCAAAAAACTTACCTTTTCTTCCCTTCTTCACATATGGCCTCTCCTGACTCAAGGACTGGGAGGTGGAAGATGAAGCAGTTGGAGAACAAGACTGTGGAAGGAAGAGATCTGTGGTGATAAACGATGTGGGAGAGACAGTGGTGGCAGAAGGTGCCAGTGAACCAATTAAGGTTTTTTTGTCCGTTCCCTCCTCTGTTGCAAAGACCTAGAACATGGCAGTGAAGGTGGAGGAGGAGAAGAGTGTGAAGTATGAACAGCTGTAAAAGTAGTAGAGGAGGAAGGAGAGAGAAAAGTTGGAGAACACGGGGAAGAGAGAGAAACAAGGTTGAGTGTTACAGTCTATAATATTCACTATGTGACAAACAGGCTTTCAGTTACACTTTAAATAACACGTAAAAAACAGCATTTTTACTTAGCGCAATACAGCCAGAATCAATTATACACCCAGCGTTTCTGCTTTTCATGACAGACTGTCCCCACTGCCTATCCAGTGACACCACTATGTCTTTTATTTTTGTTTAGTGGACAGACTTTCAAAGCAGACATGACACGTTTTCCTGCTTGCCTGATTGGGAGTCTGGAAAGATGGGCAAGTCCTGAATTTTAAATTAAAATAAAACAGAAATGTTGGAAGCTGGCAAATCTGAAGGACCTGATGAAAGAAAAAAAAGATTTAGAATTCAGAATTAAACTCCTTACATTTTTACCAATTTTTTCATCAGTGTTGGCAAATGACATAACCTTCAACGTAACCTCCTTTAGACAAAAACATTTAATTTGCTTTATTATATTGTAAAGTTTTGATGCGCCACAGTATTGTTGTCTTTTTAAATTAATTATTTGTTAAAATTAATTTGTTTTGTTATGTTTTTTGTGTGGATTTTGAACAATTACTGGAAAACACACCAATCTGGCAACCCTGTTCCTCATCTGAACATTTATAAATGGCTAAAGTATTAAAGTGCTACTGACATTTGGTAACTTAAAACACATCAGAAATAAATATTATACAATCTCCTCTATTTCCTTGCATGCTTAAATGTGGAAAAACAAAGAAACAAACTTGAATGTAATGATCTATCTTATCCTGCTATGGCAACTTTACATTTGTGCCAATACTAAATGTGTTGTGAATTGTTGCAGCCTTTAAATTGTATGCTGCAATGCCTGTTGGTGCTGTTAAAGCAACACAAATATCATCTGGATTTAAAGAAATCTGAGACAATAGTCGTCAAGACTCATTTTATGGCTTCAATTAAATGACTTTTGCCTGTTCCTGCACCACCAGTAATAAACAAATGAAATGGTTTTGTGTTTTCTCCTCTAAGAGGGGGTTTATATATGCATCACAGCTGAAGCAAATGAAGGATCGTTATAGAGTTCCCAAAGTCTTAATGATGTTTCAGCTCCACTTCAGGCC
Source organism: Silurus lanzhouensis (assembly GCA_039877035.1). Taxonomy (NCBI): domain Eukaryota; kingdom Metazoa; phylum Chordata; class Actinopteri; order Siluriformes; family Siluridae; genus Silurus; species Silurus lanzhouensis. Next base: position 8,443 of record JBCEWE010001000.1, on the reverse strand, counting down.
ATAAAACTGTCAGAAAGCTTTAAAAACAACGATATTATATAAGGGTTAAATAATTGTGACATGGCGATCTTAACAAAATATACTGTTACACACAAATACTACATCATACATATTCTGTGATGATTTTATGTAGCACTTAACTGTTTAGGGGTTGAATATTTCTGATTACAAGTGTATTTATTATGTGTGTGTGTGTGTGTGTCTACTGTGATGTATTTACCTTTTGTGTGTGTCTGTGTGTCTGTGTGTATTGTGATGTATGCTGTGTGTGTGTGTGTATTGTGATGTATGCGTGTTGTGTGTATGAAGAAATCTCGTGGCAAAAACAAATTGGAGCACAGCCGGAACCTGGAACAAATCCAGCGTAGGGGTGGAGCAGTCATCACCACATATCAAATGCTAATTAATAACTGGCAGCAGCTGGCCTCATTCAGAGGACATGAGTTCTTCTGGGATTACATCATTCTAGATGAAGCACACGAAATCAAAAACTCATCAACGAAGACTACAAAGTGTGTAAGTGCAGTTCTGGCACGGCACCGCCTCCTGCTCACTGGCACACCGGTTCAGAACAACCTGCGGGAGATGTGGGCGCTGTTTAAAGTTATTAGAAATTAAACATCCCCTTGAGTATTACAAACACAAAGTTCACACACACTTACCCTCTCTGTTTCATCTCCTGCTGCACAGCTGGCTACAGCTTATGATGGTTGTTCCAGCTCAGCAGTTACCTGTGCAGATTCACAATAAAGTGCTAACACTTCCCCACATACATGAAAAACCTTTTAAACAATAAACTGTCCGTTCATACGAGTTTAACAATGTAACACATTTACAACATGCACATCAACACCATGCTTAATATTGCTTCGAAAGGATTTGGAGTCAAATAACATTTGAAAATTGAGGTGAATCTTTAAATACCTTGCTTCTCCATGGCCAGTCAGAATCTCTGTAGTTATAAATAAGCTCTTCCCCAGGACTTATATCCTTTAGTGCAGATAAGCAGAGACGGGGCTTTCCATCCACTCTGTTTTCATTTTGCTGTTGGGCTTCACATCATCATCATTGCCAAGTCTCCCTAAAGAGCATCTTATCTGGCATAAACCCTGAAACAGCAACAATGCTAACACTAAGGCAGAACATTGACCAACACACGAAGAGGAAAGTTTCACTGAATAATTACAAAACTTTACAACTTTACTTACAAAAGTTTACCACGACTCCATAAAAATAACTCTAGGTGACCTACAACTGTACATGTGAAATACATTATTCACAGCAATATACAGCAATATACATACCACATCCTTTTTCCATTCAAATGAAATTCAAAGAAAAACACTTCAACTGCAGAGTGATGGAGTCTGTGCCTTCTTTCAGATTCTTGTTTAGTAATGACATCCCCTCGATATTCAACAAGTAAATCTCTCTTTTGAAAGTGGCGACAGCTGAAGACTCCTCGACCTACCAAAGAGCTAATTATTTAGGAAAAAGGGTAAAACAATAATTATACATTATTATTAAGCTTGTTACTCACCTTTAAATGAATTTATGCATTTTATTTTAAATCCATCTTAATCTTTAAACATGGATGAGAAATATGCAGCTTCATCTTTCGGACTTAGTTTAGCCCTCCGGGACCTTGTTGCTGTTTTTATCTGCAAGACACCGAGATGTTTTTTCACTTTATAACAGATTTTTTTAATCATTATTATATGATCGTCACTTATCTTATCAAGTATCAGTTAATCCTTTTTTTGTTGTATAGGGCTTAAATATGAATGGGATTATTCTATACTGTGTCAGTAAATAGTACAAGTGAAACAGGAAAACATCTTAGATCATTAAATGTTTTTGTTTTGTTTAGAATTTTTAACATAATGTGAAACAGGCTGCTTTTCTCCATCTCAACTACATTGTTTGTCACCAAAGAGAAACATTCTGATATCCGACTTTTATATACTGTAGGTGAAACGTCTACAGACACCTACAGCAATACTACTAATTAACAGCTCAGACTGTTAGACTGCTACCATTATGCTGGATTTTTTTTTCTATTTATAGAATAGCCTAATTTTTCACATATTACAGCACAGTGAAATTTTTTCACATATCCCAGCTTGTTTGGAAGTTGGGGTCAGAGCGCAGGGTGTCAGCCATGATTTAGTGCCCCTGGAGCAACAAGGATTAAGGGCCTTGCTCAAGGGCCCAAGAGTAGCAGCTTAGCTTAAAACCCTGAACTTTATCAGTAACCCAGCACCTTAACCACTAAGCCACCAATCCCAAAATTAATCTAGTAAACTACAGTACTAAAGTATGCTCCAGTACAATACAAGCTGCTTAGTTATAGCTTATATTTAATTGACTGATTATTAGGTAAAGCAGAATTAAAGTTGCTGTTAAATAAAGACAAATAATTATTCAATTATAAATTTTTTAATCCTTATGATTTGTGCAGAAACTCTAGCTAAACGCTAACATGTGACCAAAGCTAGCCTACTGTTATTACTAATGTGATATAAAAAGAAACTTGGCTAAAACAATTAATTGAATTTTTTCTTCAGTCGTACCTTCAGCGTCTTCATAATGATGTTCTCTCCAGGTGCTGTCACAAAGCTGAACCTGAAGTGTGTTAAAGGTGTAAATAAACTCTAGCTACTGTTACAGAGATAAAGAGTGGTCATTTCTTCATAGTTAATAACTTTCTTTCGGCTTCTCCCGTTAGGGGTCGCCACAGCGGATCCTCCGCACGTTTTGATTTGGCACATGTATTTATGCTGGATGCCCTTCCTAACGCAACCCTTCCCAATTTATCCGGGCTTGGGACCGGCACTGAGAGTGGCTGGGGATGGTTCCCTGACCGGTAATCGAACCTGGGTTGCAGCAGTGCGAGTGCTGCATCTTAACCACTAGACCACCAGGGGATTTCTTCATAGTTAATATCAAGTAAAAATAAAACTCAAATAATATGTCACTACTATCAATGTCAATGAATTACATTTACAATCAAAATTCAAATTGAAGGTTTATTTCTCACATACAGAACCAAACACAGTGTAGTGAGATGATTGACTGGTGTCATACAAATCTATCCATCTACTCTTCTACAGCTTCTACTATCATGCAAATCATACTTAATTTTATTTTTTTTACTCTGGTAACATCATGCACTATATATCCTTTAATAATCACTACATATGTAGCATATTTAATGATGCATATTTGCATATTGCCAAATATAATTAGAGAAAAGAACTGGAATTTGTTTAATTCACAAATTACCTTTTTTTTTTATGTGCCTTCTTTTCCTTAAGGTTCTTTAGACATCATCCACGCTAGTCCTCCAGGGTAGTCCTCATCCAGGGCTGGTCCTAGTCCATGTGTGCTCCTCATCTGTGGACATACAACAGTGTAAATAATAATGAGCTCTTCTACATTGCAGATATTTTAAAATGTGAAGCACATGTTTATGCCCAAAATATATGAATCTTCTTCACTAAATCTATTTAACTTTTCTTTAAAATGTTATGATACTTATTACATAGACAATAATAAAAACAAACTCAACAGAGTCCATGCCAACTGAATTATCATCAAAGCCACTGGTGACAGAAGTGGAGGCTGTTCTTCACTCAGTGTAGGTGTCATCAACACAGACCTCATAATTCTCAAACTCTGGAATACTCTGTAAACACACTCACAAACCTGCATCAGCCCGAGTCATCTAGTATTAGCTTAAGGTTTACTGCAACTACACTAACAATGTAGAGACACTTAGCTTTAGACTGTGTTTTCATCTGCCACAATGATATCTACTGGACCACTCTGAGCTCCTCATCCATCTGTTGAAAATAATACATTATTTTTTTAAATGTTAATTGCTTATTAAAATAGTACTTAAAATTTAAATAAAACATTTTACAGCTAGTTCCAATTCCCAAGCAAAAGACCTACAGATAACCTTTCCTCCCATTTTATTACCAAGACATCACAGTAGCCCCGAGTGCTCATCAGGGATTTCATTCTTCATTTCTGTAGAGCTGTGGGGTGACCATGTCCATTAAATAAATAAACCAGAAATACAGGAAAAACTTGAACTTAACCATCATCTTGCATCTTTGTGTCTGCACAAGGGTCTGCAACTGGTCTTCTGGTCATCCTACACTGTGGTTTATGCATTTAAAAATCACATAGAATCAGCTATATATATATGATTGAAATGAGAATAAAAGCTTCTTGACTTTGACACCACACTAAACTAAAAGTGAACACTAATGATTATATGGTTTGTTGTGATACTTACACGTGTCGTTGTTGCTGTGTTGGCCTGGTCTGCAGGTCTGCAGGTCTGCAATCAAAGATGTGGTTTTCAGCCACATCACATTACATTATCAGATGTGACTTCACCAAACATTACTCACCAGATCTTGCCCATCTTGTTTGCCATTTCTTGGCCTGTGTCCTGGCTGGAGTCAAAATCTTCAAATTAGCACGCTGGTCTTCTTCCCTTCTGCTGCCAAAACAATAACAGTGAATACCAATGTACACATTCCAGTCAGTCAGCATTAACAAATACAGTGGAACCTCGGGTTACGAGTTTAATTGGTTCCATCACTTTACTCTTAACCTGAAAAGCTCGTATCCCGATACAAATTTTTCCATAAGAATGAATAGAAACTTCGGTAATTCGTTCTGGACAACCAAAAAGTTAATAAAAAAAAAATAACGCAAATATTCACTAATATTATTTACTTTAACATGTTATATTGAAATCGTATCATATAAAAACATGTAAACATATAAAAAATTAATCTTTAAATTGTACCTTACCTTTAAGAAGTCTCGCTGCGTGCATGATGGAGACGACGTCCGTAGAAGCGGGAGGAGGGAGAGTTATTGTTTGGAAGGAGAATTTCCTTCCATTATATGTCGGGCAGACTGTCACCCAATCATTGTCATCACTTAATTTTCTTTTTTTAGATTCACTTTGCTTGTTTCACTACGATGGCTTTTTTCCACTTTCGTAAAGAATCTTTCAATTGAAAGTTGCTTATTGTGACTTTTTTTAAATATCACTGAAGTGAGACATAGCGCCATTAAAAGAGTTTATAGCCCTCTGTGCAAGTACCTTATCGGGTGATTTTCCTCTACAAATGACTGCAATCTTAACCAGATTGCAGTGTGTTCCCTGATTTCTGCCGTTGTCAGTTTCTTTTTCTCTTCATCATCTCCTTCCCCTAATGCATCTTCAAGCTGTTGGTGTTGCTGTCGATGCAGTTCCTTCAGTTCTTCAATAGTGAGATCTTTATTATGTTCCGCAACGAGTTCTTCCACGTCATTTTCGTCCACTTCAAGTCCAAGAGATTTTGCTAGGGACACGATTTCTTCGACAGGCTCCTTTTCGTTCACGCATCCCTCGAAGTCGCGTTCAAGAACACACTCCGGCCATAATTTTCTCCATGCCGAGATCAGCGTTCTCTTCAAACACCCAGCCATGCAGTATTAATGAGTTTAAGACACCCCACAATATCGAAGTGGTGAGACCAAAACTCCTGCAGAGTAAGTTGCGTCTCCTCCGTGACATAAAGCAAAGTTCAAAGAGCCCTTTTGTGTACAGCTTCTTAAAATTAGAGATTACCTGTTGATCCATGGGCTGCAGTATAGGCGTGGTGTTAGGAGGAAGGTAGACTATTTTAATAAATTGATAATCTTCCAAGATGTTATCCTGAAGTCTCTTGGTATGAGCAGGAGCATTATCCATAACGAGCACAGCTCTCAGTGGCAGATTATTGTCTAAAAATTTTTTTTATTTGAGGACCACAGGTAGAATTTATCCACTCGGTACAGAGTTCTTCGTTTACCCATGCCCTTCTGTTTGATCTCCACATAACAGGCAGCCTGTCCTTTTGCACTTTACACCTCTTGAAGCGCGTGGATTCTCGGCTGTGTAAACAAGAAGAGGCTTAATTTTCAAGTCTCCGCTCACATTAGCGCAAAACATGAGGGTCAGCCGATCTTTCATTGGCTTGTGTCCAGGCAGCTTTGTCTCATTTTGGGTAATAAAGTCCTCCTTGGCATTTTCTTCCAAAACAATCCTGTCTCATCACAGTTGAACACCTGTTGTGGAAGATACTGCTCCGAGTCCATAAGCTTCCTGAACTCGATCACGTACTTCTCCGCTGCCTCTACGTCAGAGCTCGCTGCTTCGCCGTGCCGTGTAGCGCTATGGATACCAGTTCTTCTCTTGAACTTCTCGAACCATCCTCGACTTGCTTTAAACTCTGTAGTATCACTTGAAGTGCCTGGAAAATCATTCACTAGGTCTCCGTACAACATCCTCGCCTTTTACAGATTATGGCTTCACTTACACTATCACCTACTCGCTGCTTCTCGGTTATCCAAATGAGAAGCAACTTTTCCACTTCTTCGAGAGCGCGTGGCCGTTGCTTCAACGAAACATTCATCGTAACACCTCTTGCAGTATCTAGATTAACTATTTTATCCTTATTTTTTAGTATTGTGCAGATAGTGGATGTTGACCTGTTATAATGGCTTGCTATATCAACAACACGCATGCCATCACGGTGTTTCTTGATTATCTCCTTCTTCATTTCTACAGTGATGGCTTTTTTCTTCTTTCCACCTTCTGCATCAGGCTTCTTTGTTGGCGGCATGGTGATAATGAATACGTACAGTATTTGAAGTTCAGTAATTCCACACTGTTAGAGCAACGAGCACGAGAGCGCAGCGAGAGCACGTGGCGATACGTAAAAAACTAACCTGCCTGCAATTTTTCCGTGCGCAACGCTCGCATCCTAAAAATTTCTCGTAACTAGAGGCAACATTTTTTATGAACTGCGATTCGTAACCTGAATTATACGTATGCCGGGGCGTTCGTAACCCGAGGTTCCACTGTATAAAGTACTAGAGACTCAGACTTGAGTAAAAGTGAGTTAAATTGAAGTGCTCTATCAAATAAGTGACTTGAGTAGAAGTTGAAGTGTCTTTAAGCACCATACTAAAGTGGAAGTACTAAAGTATTCAACATTTTTATACTTAAGTATTACAAGTAGTTTATTTTAAAATGTACTACTCAAATACTGAAAGTAAAAGTACAAGTATTGTGTTATGTAGTTATTGAAGAAAGCAGTCAAAAGACATCATATTGTTTTGTTTATTTTAAATATCTTTTTTGTGTCAAACAGGTTTGGAACAACATTCTGAAAAGAACACCCAGATTGTGCCTTTTTTTTCCACAGCTGATTCCCTTCTTAAACTAGTGTGCATCAAGCAGTCATTTTTTGGAACTTGCACATTTCCTTTTCATCCTCAACTTGTCAGGCAACTAAAAGATCTCAAAGGCCAGTAGCCCACATTCAAGTATTTCTTATGTAAAAACAAAAGTGATTAGAACACCTAAAAACACAGAGCTTCACTTTTGTAAACAAACAGAACAAGTCCCCCCCCCCCCCTTCCCTGCCTGTGCTTTTTTCTCCACAGCTTATTCCTTCTTAAACTTCTAATTCAACGGTGAATTTTTGAAGGACATTATTTCTTCAATTATTCAATCTTTCGGAGGCAGAGTAAGCACTTCATTCTATATGAATTGTCTTTCACTCCGACAAATGCAAACATGGACTCTAAATAGGGCCACGGGTGGTCTTCTTCCTCATCGCCACGATCAGTTGAAAGTGAAGGAGTTGAAGGTGGAATTTCTGGGTTTTCCATGTCGAAAACCAACTAAAGTTCTCTCAATGCAGGCAGGAAGCGCTGTCTTCTTTGATCGTCTGATCTGCTCAATGAGAGCCAGCTTATTCAACCTGTGACAGAGCCATCTACTGCTCTGTAGTGATAATTGTTATGCGGGATACGAGGCGGAAGCCGAGTATAGAAAAACAAAGTTTATTTACAAAAAAGGCAGAGCAACATAATACTACGTACAGTCACGGTAATGTTGCGCTAAACGCATGAACATAGATCCAAACAGTGCGGAGATCGGGGTAATTCGGGGTGCGCTTGGAAGGAGGCAGCTGTGGAGAGAGTGAGAAGTCAGTGGGTGAATGAGGGGTTTATAGAGGAGCAGGTGATTAGTGAGTGAATGAGTCTCAGGTGTGTTCAATGAATGAAGCCCGGAGCTTTAGAGAAAGCGGAGGCAATGACAGCCCCAAAGGGGGCATGGCAGGTGGATTCCTGACAATAATGTGGGTTTGGAATGATTTGTAACATTTAAATAACTGTAACTAATAATATATCATATAATAAACTAATAATATAACTAATATATTTGCTCACAAAGAAGCAACACAAAAGTCCTCCACATACATTTCAAGTTCACTCTGTTCCTTATTATTTTCTCTTTTCGTTTCTGATTTGTTTCTTAAACTTCCTGTTGCAATTCTGTAGTGAGCTTCATGAGTCTCTGTACTGCAGCACAGCGTCT
>JBCEWE010001006.1:37500-40686 GCA_039877035.1 Silurus lanzhouensis | reverse complement strand
GCTTAATCTCGTCTGATCTCGAAAGCTAAGCAGCGTCGGGCCTGGTTAGTACTTGGATGGGAGACCGCCTGGGTATACCAGGTTTCTTAATCTTTAGCTTTTTTTGTTAGGCTTTTATTTGCCGCTTTTATTTACTGCTTTAATGCTTTATTTATGGATGAACATCTACTATGGTGGATAAATTGTGACCAAAGTTCAACTGGAATAGCAGAAAAGGCATACAAGCAAAGAAACAAACTGACAAGCAAAAATAAATTGGCAATTTGAAACGGCCATTCTCGCTTACGGCCATACCACTCTTAGAACGCTCGATCTCGTCTGATCTCGGAAGCTAAGCAGGGTCGGGCCTGGTTAGTACTTGGATGGGAGACCGCCTGGGAAAACCAGGTGCTGTAAGCTTTAGCTTTTTTTTGTTAGGCTTTTATTTGCTTTAATGCTTTATTTATGGATGAACATCTACTATGGTGGATAAATTGTGATCAAAGTTCAACTGGAATAGCAGAAAAAGCATACAAGCAAAGAAACAAACTGACAATCAAAAATAAATTGTCAATTTGAAACGGCACTTCTCGCTTACGGCCATACCACTCTGAGAACGCTCGATCTCGTCTGATCTCGGAAGCTAAGCAGGGTCGGGCCTGGTTAGTACTTGGATGGGAGACCGCCTGGGAATACCAGGTGCTGTAAGCTTTAGCTTTTTTTTTGTTAGGCTTTTATTTGGCGCTTTTATTTACTGCTTTAATGCTTTATTTATGGATAAACATCTACTATGGTGGATAAATTGTGATCAAAGTTCAACTGGAATAGCAGAAAAGGCATACAAGCAAAGAAACAAACTGACAAGCAAAAATAAATTGGCAATTTGAACCGGCAGTTCTCGCTACGGCCATACACTCTGAGAACAAACTGACAAGCAAAAAATGAATTGGCAATTTTGAAAACTGCAGATCTGGCTTACGGCCATACCACTCTGAAAACGCTCGATCTCGTCTGATCTCGGAAGCTAAGCAGCGTCGGGCCTGGTTAGTACTTGGATGGGAGATCGCCTGGGAATACCAGGTGCTGTAAGCTTTAGCTTTTTTTGTTAGGCTTTATTTGCTTTAATGCTTTATTTATGGATGAACATCTACTATGGTGGATAAATTGTGATCAAAGTTCAACTGGAATGGCAGAAAAGGCATACAAGCAAAGAAACAAACTGACAAGCAAAAATAAATTGGCAATTTGAAACCGCAATTCTCGCTTACGGCCATACCACTCTGAGAACGCTCGATCTCGTCTGATCTCGGAAGCTAAGCAGGGGTCGGGCCCTGGTTAGTACTTGGATTGGAGACCGCCTGGGAATACCAGGTGCTGTAAGCTTTAGCTTTTTTTTGTTAGGCTTTTATTTGCTTTAATGCTTTATTTATGGATGAACATCTACTATGGTGGATAAATTGTGATCAAAGTTCAACTGGAATAGCAGAAAAGGCATACAAGCAAAGAAACAAACTGACAAGCAAAAATAAATTGGCAATTTAAACCGGCACTTCTCGCTTACGGCCATACCACTCTGAGAACAAACTGAGAAGCAAAAATAAATTGGCAATTTGAAACGGCAGTTCTCGCTTACGGCCATAACACTCTGAGAACGCTCGATCTCGTCTGATCTCGGATGCTAAGCAGGGTCGGGCCTGGTTAGTACTTGGATAGGAGACCGCCTGGGAATACCAGGTGCTGTAAGCTTTAGCTTTTTTTTGTTAGGCTTTTATTTGCCGCTTTTATTTACTGCTTTAATGCTTTATTTATGGATAAACATCTACTATGGTGGATAAATTGTGACCAAAGTTCAACTGGAATAGCAGAAAAGGCATACAAGCAAAGAAACAAACTGAGAAGCAAAAATAAATTGGCAATTTGAAACGGCAGTTCTCGCTTACGGCCATACCACTCTGAGAACAACCTGACAAGCAAAAATGAATTGGCAATTTGAAACTGCAGATCTGGCTTACGGCCATACCACTCTGAGAATGCTCGATCTTGTCTGATCTCGGAAGCTAAGCAGCGTCGGGCCTGGTTAGTACTTGGATGGGAGACCGCCTGGGAATACCAGGTGCTGTAAGCTTTAGCTTTTTTTTGTTAGGCTTTTATTTGCTTTAATGCTTTATTTATGGATGAACATCTACTATGGTGGATAAATTGTGATCAAAGTTCAACTGGAATAGCAGAAAAAGCATACAAGCAAAGAAACAAACTGACAAGCAAAAATAAATTGGCAATTTGAAACGGCAGTTCTCGCTTACGGCCATACCACTCTGAGAACGCTCGATCTCGTCTGATCTCCGAAGCTAAGCAGGGTCGGGCCTGGTTAGTACTTGGATGGGAGACCGCCTGGGAATGCCAGGTGCTGTAAGCTTTAGCTTTTTTTTGTTAGGCTTTTATTTGCCGCTTTTATTTACTGCTTTAATGCTTTATTTATGGATAAACATCTACTATGGTGGATAAATTGTGACCAAAGTTCAACTGGAATAGCAGAAAAGGCATACAAGCAAAGAAACAAACTGAAAAGCAAAAATAAATTGGCAATTTGAAACGACAGTTCTCGCTTACGGACATACCACTCTGAGAACGCTCGATCTCGTCTGATCTCGGAAGCTAAGCAGGGTCGGGCCTGGTTAGTACTTGGACGGGAGACCGCCTGGGAATACCAGGTGCTGTAAGCTTTAGCTTTTTTTTGTTAGGCTTTTATTTGCTTTAATGCTTTATTTATGGATGAACATCTACTATGGTGGATAAATTGTGATCAAAGTTCAACTGGAATAGCAGAAAAGGCATACAAGCAAAGAAACAAACTGACAAGCAAAAATAAATTGGCAATTTGAAACGGCAATTCTCGCTTACAGCCATACCACTCTGACAACGCTGGATCTCGTCTGATCTCGGAAGCTAAGCAGGGTCGGTCCTGGTTAGTACTTGGATGGGAGACCTCCTGGGAATACCAGGTGCTGTAAGCTTTAGCTTTTTTTTGTTAGGCTTTTATTTGCTTTAATGCTTTATTTATGGATGAACATCTACTATGGTGGATAAATTGTGATCAAAGTTCAACTGGAATAGCAGAAAAGGCATTCAAGCAAAGAAACAAACTGACAAGCAAAAATAAATTGGCAATATGAAATTGCAGTTCTCGCTTACAGCCATACCACTCTG
>JBCEWE010001006.1:15000-35000 GCA_039877035.1 Silurus lanzhouensis | reverse complement strand
CAGGTGCTGTTAGCTTTAGCTTTTTTTTGTTAGGCTTTTATTTGCTTTAATGCTTTATTTATGGATAAACATCTACTATGGTGGATAAATTGTGATCAAAGTTCAACTGGAATAGCAGAAAAGGCATACAAGCAAAGAAACAAACTGACAAGCAAAAATAAATTGGCAATTTGAACCGGCAGTTCTCGCTTACGGCCATACCACTCTGAGAACAAACTGAGAAGCAAAAATAAATTGGCAATTTGAAACGGCAGTTCTCGCTTACGGCCATACCACTCTGAGAACAAACTGACAAGCAAAAATGAATTGGCAATTTGAAACTCCAGATCTGGCTTACGGCCATACCACTCTGAGAACGCTCGATCTCGTCTGATCTCGGAAGCTAAGCAGGGTCTGGTCTGGTTAGTACTTGGATGGGAGACCGCCTGGGAATACCAGGTGCTGTAAGCTTTAGCTTTTTTTTGTTAGGCTTTTATTTGCTTTAATGCTTTATTTATGGATGAACATCTACTATGGTGGATAAATTGTGATAAAGTTCAACTGGAATAGCAGAAAAGGCATTCAAGCAAAGAAACAAACTGACAAGCAAAAATAAATTGGCAATATGAAACTGCAGTTCTCGCTTACGGCCATACCACTCTGAGAACGCTCGATCTCGTCTGATCTCGGAAGTTAAGCAGGGTCGGGCCTGGTTAATACTTGGATGGGAGACCGCCTGGGAATACCAGGTGCTGTAAGCTTTAGCTTTTTTTTGTTAGGCTTTTATTTGCTTTAATGCTTTATTTATGGATAAACATCTACTATGGTGGATAAATTGTGATCAAAGTTCAACTGGAATAGCAGAAAAGGCATACAAGCAAAGAAACAAACTGACAAGCAAAAATAAATTGGCAATTTGAACCGGCAGTTCTCGCTTACGGCCATACCACTCTGAGAACAAACTGAGAAGCAAAAATAAATTGGCAATTTGAAACGGCAGTTCTCGCTTACGGCCATACCACTCTGAGAACGCTCGATCTCGTCTGATCTCGGATGCTAAGCAGGGTCGGGCCTGGTTAGTACTTGGATAGGAGACCGCCTGGGAATACCAGGTGCTGTAAGCTTTAGCTTTTTTTTGTTAGGCTTTTATTTGCTTTAATGCTTTATTTATGGATGAACATCTACTATGGTGGATAAATTGTGATCAACGTTCAACTGGAATGGCAGAAAAGGCATACAAGCAAAGAAACAAACTGACAAGCAAAAATAAATTGGCAATTTGAAACGGCAGTTCTCGCTTACGGCCATACCACTCTGAGAACGCTCGATCTCGTCTGATCTCGGATGCTAAGCAGGGTCGGGCCTGGTTAGTACTTGGATAGGAGACCGCCTGGGAATACCAGGTGCTGTAAGCTTTAGCTTTTTTTTGTTAGGCTTTTATTTGCTTTAATGCTTTATTTATGGATGAACATCTACTATGGTGGATAAATTGTGATCAAAGTTCAACTGGAATGGCAGAAAAGGCATACAAGCAAAGAAACAAACTGACAAGCAAAAATAAATTGGCAATTTGAAACGGCAGTTCTCGCTTACGGCCATACCACTCTGAGAACGCTCGATCTCGTCTGATCTCGGATGCTAAGTAGGGTCGGGCCTGGTTAGTACTTGGATAGGAGACCGCCTGGGAATACCAGGTGCTGTAAGCTTTAGCTTTTTTTTGTTAGGCTTTTATTTGCCGCTTTTATTTACTGCTTTAATGCTTTATTTATGGATAAACATCTACTATGGTGGATAAATTGTGACCAAAGTTGAACTGGAATAGCAGAAAAGGCATACAAGCAAAGAAACAAACTGACAAGCAAAAATAAATTGGCAATTTGAAACGGCAGTTCTCGTTTACGGCCATACCACTCTGAGAACGCTCGATCTCGTCTGATCTCGGAAGTTAAGCAGGGTCGGGCCTGGTTAGTACTTTGATGGGAGACCGCCTGGGAATACCAGGTGCTGTAAGCTTTAGCTTTTTTTTGTTAGGCTTTTATTTGCCGCTTTTATTTACTGCTTTAATGCTTTATTTATGGATAAACATCTACTATGGTGGATAAATTGTGATCAAAGTTCAACTGGAATAGCAGAAAAGGCATACAAGCAAAGAAACAAACTGACAAGCAAAAATAAATTGGCAATTTGAAACGGCAGTTCTCGCTTACGGCCATACCACTCTGAGAAAGCTCGATCTCGTCTGATCTCGGAAGCTAAGCAGGGTCGGGCCTGGTTAGTACTTGGATGGGAGACCGCCTGGGAATACCAGGTGCTGTAAGCTTTAGCTTTTTTTTGTTAGGCTTTATTGCCGCTTTTATTTACTGCTTTAATGCTTTATTTATGGATGAACATCTACTATGGTGGATAAATTGTGACCAAAGTTCAACTGGAATAGCAGAAAAGGCATACAAGCAAAGAAACAAACTGACAAGCAAAATAAATTGGCAATTTGAAACGGCAGTTCTCGCTTACGGCCATACCACTCTGAGAACGCTCGATCTCGTCTGATCTCGGAAGTTAAGCAGGGTCGGGCCTGGTTAGTACTTGGATGGGAGACCGCCTGGGAATACCCGGTGCTGTAAGCTTTAGCTTTTTTTTGTTAGGCTTTTATTTGCCGCTTTTATTTACTGCTTTAATGCTTTATTTATGGATAAACATCTACTATGGTGGATAAATTGTGACCAAAGTTGAACTGGAATAGCAGAAAAGGCATACAAGCAAAGAAACAAACTGACAAGCAAAAATAAATTGGCAATTTGAAACGGCAGTTCTCGCTTACGGCCATACCACTCTGAGAACGCTCGATCTCGTCTGATCTCGGAAGCTAAGCAGCGACAGGCCTGGTTAGTACTTGGATGGGAGACCGCCTGGGAATACCAGGTGCTGTAAGCTTTAGCTTTTTTTTGTTAGGCTTTTATTTGCCGCTTTTATTTACTGCTTTAATGCTTTATTTATGGATAAACATCTACTATGGTGGATAAATTGTGACCAAAGTTCAACTGGAATAGCAGAAAAGGCATACAAGCAAAGAAACAAACTGACAAGCAAAAATAAATCGGCAATTTGAAACGGCAGTTCTCGCTTACGGCCATACCACTCTGAGAACGCTCGATCTCGTCTGATCTCGGAAGCTAAGCAGGGTCGGGCCTGGTTAGTACTTGGATGGGAGACCGCCTGGGAATACCAGGTGCTGTAAGCTTTAGCTTTTTTTTGTTAGGCTTTTATTTGCCGCTTTTATTTACTGCTTTAATGCTTTATTTATGGATGAACATCTACTATGGTGGATAAATTGTGACCAAAGTTGAACTGGAATAGCAGAAAAGGCATACAAGCAAAGAAACAAACTGACAAGCAAAAATAAATTGGCAATTTGAAACGGCCGTTCTCGCTTACGGCCATACCACTCTGAGAACGCTCGATCTCGTCTGATCTCGGAAGCTAAGCAGGGTCGGGCCTGGTTAGTACTTGGATGGGAGACCGCCTGGGAATACCAGGTGCTGTAAGCTTTAGCTTTTTTTTGTTAGGCTTTTATTTGCTTTAATGCTTTATTTATGGATGAACATCTACTATGGTGGATAAATTGTGATCAAAGTTCAACTGGAATAGCAGAAAAGGCATTCAAGCAAAGAAACAAACTGACAAGCAAAAATAAATTGGCAATATGATACTGCAGTTCTCGCTTACGGCCATGCCACTCTGAGAACGCTCGATCTCGTCTGATCTCGGAGCTAAGCAGGGTCGGGCCTGGTTAGTACTTGGATGGGAGACCGCCTGGGAATACCAGGTGCTGTAAGCTTTAGCTTTTTTTGTTAGGCTTTTATTTGCCGCTTTATTTACTGCTTTAATGCTTTATTTATGGATAACATCTACTATGGTGGATAAATTGTGATCAAAGTTCAACTGGAATAGCAGAAAAAGGCATCAAGCAAAGAAACAAACTGACAAGCAAAAATAAATTGGCAATTTGAACGCAGTTCTCGCTTACGGCCATGCCACTCTGAGAACGCTCGCTCTCGTCTGATCTCGGAAGCTAAGCAGGGTCGGCCTGGTTAGTACTTGGATGGGAGACGCCTGGGAATACCAGGTGCTGTAAGCTTTAGCTTTTTTTGTTAGGCTTTTATTTGCTTTAATGCTTTATTTATGGATGAACATCTACTATGGTGGATAAATTGTGATCAAAGTTCAACTGGAATAACAGAAAAGGCATACAAGCAAAGAAACAAACTGACAAGCAAAAATAAATTGGCAATTTGAAACGACAGCGGCTCGCTTACGGCCATACCACTCTGAGAACGCTCGATCTCGTCTGATCTCGGAAGCTAAGCAGGGTCGGGCCTGGTGAGTACTTGGATGGGAGACCGCCTGGGAATACCAGGTGCTCTAAGCTTTAGCTTTTTTTTGTTAGGCTTTTATTTGCTTTAATGCTTTATTTATGGATGAACATCTTCTATGGTGGATAAATTGTGATCAAAGTTCAACTGGAATAGCAGAAAAGGCATACAAGCAAAGAAAAAACTGACAAGCAAAAAAAAATTGGCAATTTGAAACGGCATTCTCGCTTACGGCCATACCACTCTGAGAACGCTCGATCTGTCTGATCTCGGAAGCTAAGCAGGGTCGGGCCTGGTTAGTACTTGGATGGGAGACCGCCTGGGAATACCAGTGCTGTAAGCTTTAGCTTTTTTTGTTAGGCTTTTATTTGCTTAATGCTTTATTTATGGATGAACATCTACTATGGTGGATAAATTGTGATCAAAGTTCAACTGGAATAGCAGAAAAGGCATACAAGCAAAGAAACAAACTGACAAGCAAAAATAAATCGGCAATTTGAAACGGCAGTTCTCGCTTACGGCCATACCACTCTGAGAACGCTCGATCTCGTCTGATCTCGGAAGCTAAGCAGGGTCGGCCTGGTTAGTACTTGGATCGGAGACCGCCTGGGAATTACTGCTTTAATGCTTTATTTATGGATAACATCTACTATGGTGGATAAATTGTGACCAAAGTTCAACTGGAATAGCAGAAAAGGCATACAAGCAAAGAAACAAACTGACAAGCAAAAATAAATTGGCAATTTGAAACAGCAGTCTCGCTTATGGCCATACCACTCTGAGAACGCTCGATCTCGTCTGATCTCGGAAGCTAAGCAGGGTCGGGCCTGGTTAGTACTTGGATGGGAGACCGCCTGGGAATACCAGGTGCTGTAAGCTTTAGCTTTTTTTTTGTTAGGCTTTTATTTGCCGCTTTTATTTACTGCTTTAATGCTTTATTTATGGATAAACATCTACTATGGTGGATAAATTGTGACAAAGTTCAACTGGAATAGCAGAAAAGGCATACAAGCAAAGAAACAAACTGACAAGCAAAAATAAATTGGCAATTTGAAATGGCATTCTGGCTTACGGCCATACCACTCTGAGAACGCTCGATCTCGTCTGATCTCGGAGCTAAGCAGGGTCGGGCCTGGTTAGTACTTGGATGGGAGACCGCCTGGGAATACCAGGTGCTGTAAGCTTTAGCTTTTTTTTTTAGGCTTTTATTTGCTTTAATGCTTTATTTATGGATGAACATCTACTATGGTGGATAAATTGTGATCAAAGTTCAACTGGAATAGCAGAAAAGGCATACAAGCAAAGAAACAAACTGACAAGCAAAAATAAATTGGCAATTTGAAAAGGCGTTCTCGCTTACGGCCATACCACTCTGAGAACGCTCGATCTCGTCTGATCTCGGAAGCTAAGCAGGGTCGGGCCTGGTTAGTACTTGGATGGGAGACCGCCTGGGAATACCAGGTGCTGTAAGCTTTAGCTTTTTTTTTTTAGGCTTTTATTTGCTTTAATGCTTTATTTAGGATGAACATCTACTGGTGGATAAATTGTGATCAAAGTTCAACTGGAATAGCAGAAAAGGCATACAAGCAAAGAAACAAACTGACAAGCAAAAATAAATCGGCAATTTGAAACGGCAGTTCTCGCTTACGGCCATACCACTCTGAGAACGCTCGATCTCGTCTGATCTCGGAAGCTAAGCAGGGTCGGGCCTGGTTAGTACTTGGATGGAGACCGCCTGGGAATTTACTCTTTAATGCTTTATTATGGATAAACATCTACTATGGGATAAATTGTGACCAAAGTTCAACTGGAATAGCAGAAAGGCATACAAGCAAAGAAACAAACTGACAAGCAAAAATAAATCGCAATTGAAACGGCATTCTCGCTTACGGCCATACACCTAGAACGCTCGATCTCGTCTGATTTGGAACTAAGCAGGGTCGGGCCTGGTTAGTACTTGGATGGGAGACCGCCTGGAATACCAGGTGCTGTAAGCTTTAGCTTTTTTTGTTAGGCTTTATTTGCCGCTTTTATTTACTGCTTTAATGCTTTATTTATGGATAACATCTACTATGGTGGATAAATGTGATAAATTCAACTGGAATAGCAAAAAGCATACAAGCAAAGAAACAAACTGACAAGCAAAAATAAATTGGCAATTTGAAACGGCAGTCTTGCTTACGGCCATACCACTCTGAGAACGCTCGATCTCGTCTGTCTCGGAAGCTAAGCAGGTCGGGCCTGGTTAGTACTTGGATGGAGACCGCCTGGGAATACCAGGTCTGTAAGCTTTAGCTTTTTTTTGTTAGGCATTTATTTGCTTTAATGCTTTATTATGGATAACATCTACTATGTGGATAAATTGTGACAAAGTTCAACTGGAATAGCAGAAAAGCATACAAGCAAAGAAAAAACTGACAAGCAAAAAATGGAAATTAAACGGCATTTGCTTACGCATACACTCTAGAAGTGATCCGTCTGATCGAACAAGCAGTCGGCTGTATACTTGAGGAGACTGTGAATACCAGGTGCTGTAAGCTTTAGCTTTTTTGGTTCGCTTTTATTTGCTTTAATGCTTTATTATGGATGAACATCTACTATGGTGGATAAATTGTGATCAAAGTTCAACTGGAATAGCAGAAAAGGCATACAAGCAAAGAAACAAACTGACAAGCAAAAATAAATTGGCAATTTGAAACAGCAGTTCTCACTTACGGCCATACCACTCTGAGAGGCGCTAGAGAGCTGCTTTTTCGAGGTAGTGTGGGCTGCAGTAGGTGGAGAGGCTCACCACACCCTGTTTTTGTTGTTTGTTTTTGTTCTTGTCTTTTTTTTGTTTAGTGTATCTTAATTTTGGTAGTCTCATCCTCCAGCAGCTTTGGCTGTTGGGAGGGATTTTGGGTTAGCTTTATTTTTTTTTTGGTTTGTGTTTTTCTCCGTTTTTCTTTGTTTGTAATGGACGGATCTTCGGTGACGGAAATGCTATGGCGGGAGAAGTTCACACGGTAACTGACGATGGACTGGTTAAACGAACGAGTTGCTAAAGAATTAACAAAAAAGTAAGTTTGGAATTGCAGGTAAGGATTTACCTGAAGGAAGCACAGTGACGGTGGAGTTGGGACATTTAAACGAGATAAGAGTATCTGATCTGATAAGACAATAACAGAAGCATTGGTGAGGGAAGATTCTTGCTGTGTGCCCTAAGCAAAACAAGGAGTATGAGGTCACCCTAGAACAAGAAGAAGACACAGAGTTTCTCCTGGAGGGTCTGGTGATCGATGGTAGCAACTGTGAGGTAACCAGACTGCAAAACAAGACTATGTGGTCTCATTTATGCATCTGCCTGTCTACATTGCGCGATGAAATTGTTAAAAAGTTGAAGGGATGGGGAGTTTTCCCCTATATCCAAGATAAAAGGAGATGTATCCGGCACCAACATCGAGGATGGGATAAGATTCGTGAAAACGCGGTTCCCGAGAGAAGTTGCCTCTCTACCGTACAGCACGAAGATGGAAACGGCAGAAGGCCCACAGTACTTCCGGTTATGCACAGCCATCAGGTGAAGACCTGCCGGCTGTGCATGAGCCCGATCACGTGGTGAAGGATTGCCCGGATTTCAAATGCTTCAAGTGTGAGGAGAGAGGACACTTTGCGAGGGACTGCAATGCAGTAACATTGCAATCTGCCTTGAATAGGTGTGAGTGTTGGATGGGAAATGAGGAGGAGGATGCCAGCAGGTGGATGGGCAGGTACATGAACGGGACGTGAGCGACGAGAGGAGGACATAACAACAACACCAAGGGGAAACAACAGTGGACAAGGGCGTGGAACAAGGAAAGGGGACAACCAGGATGGAACTTACAGCAGGCGGGGGAATCTGGACCCAGCTAACGCTGACTGAAGGTTTGCAAGACGCTTGGACAGGGTGGAGAAGAGGACCGAGGGAAGGACATCGGTCGACATTCAAGGACGGAGACCCCGGGACTCAAATGGAGTTGACGGACAGCCTGCAGATTGATCTGACGCGATGGAGTCGGACAATCCGGTGTGCAAGGAACGAGAAACGGGAATGGAAGATGGAGAGGGAAAGAAGAGGAGGAGAAACAAGCAAAACCAACAAAGAAGAGGTCAGTAAAAGCAATACCCAATGTGGATGTTGCCAGAAAGAAGGTCCTAAACAGGACATAGAATCTGAGAACAGATTTGACTCGTTAAAGACTTGGAGGAGATGGACTGAGAAAATGGGATCTTATTACTCTAATATGCATATGCTGTTAAGAATTGTGTCTTTTAATGCTAGAGGATTAAGATATAAGGAAATTTGAGAGAGTTAAGGAAATGTGCAAAGCAGAGATGTGATTTTGTTGCAGGAGACTAACTGGAGGGAAGGCCACATGGCAGTAATAAAGAAAGGTGGAAAGGAGAGGTGCTTTATAACAATGGGGATGATAGGATGGGCAGAGGTGTTGCATTTTTAATAAGGGAAACAGTGGCGTGACATGTAAAACAGTATACAGCGATAAGGACGGGAAATGCATGATGTAGAAATGGAGTATGAGGAGAAAGTGGTAGTTGTGGTTAATGTTCATGCGCCAACGGAAGAAACAAAGAAAGAGTATTAAGAGCTTTTTCAAAGTTACAAAGAAATTGTTATGATGGGGGATTTTAATACCGTTTTTAGTAAGTTTGAAATGGGTGAGGGAATGGTTTTTAAAGAGTGATAAAGGAGGAAAAACTGAAGCTATTAATGGAAGAACGAAACATGATTGATATATGGAGAGAAAGAAATGAAAAAATAAAAGAGTATTCAAGAAGGCAATTGGTAGGGAATTTTATGTGCAAAACTAGGATTGATTTTGTGTTATGTACAAGAAATATTGAAAGTTTTATCGGTAATATCAAATATGAAAAATCGAGCTTAAGTGATCATAAACCTATTTTTATGGTAATAGACTGGAGTTCTGTAAAAAGAGGGCCGGGAGTATGGGTCTTAAATACAGAATTTTAAAGAATGAAGATTATGTTTTAAGTATCAGAGAAATCATTGAAGAAGAGAAGGAGAACGGAATGTTAAATATGAAGAATCGAGCTTAAGTGATCATAAACCTATTTTTATGGTAATAGACTGGAGTTCTGTAAGGAGAGGGCCGGGAGTATGGGTCTTAAATACAGGAATTTTAAAGAATGAAGATTATGTTTTAAGTATCAGAGAAATCATTGAAGAAGAGAAGGAGAACAAAATGTACACTGAGGATATAAGAATTTGGTGGGAAATGTTAAATATTAATCAAAAAGTTTACTATAAAGTACTGCAAACTAACACAAAGAAACAAGAGGAATAAGGAAGGGAAATAAAGAAAAATTGGAAAAGGAGATAAATGAGAATGGGAACAATATACAAAGGATAAAGGAATTAGAGGGAATTTTGAGGAAATGGAAGAGAAGAAATATGACGGTGCGAGACTAAGAAGTAAAGCAAAATACATTGTGGAGGGTGAAAAATGTACAAAGTTTTTCTTGAATCTGGAAAAAAGGAAAGGGGAAGCGGAAACAATAAAGAAATAAGAGGGAAAAATGGAACAGTTGTACAAACAAATGATGAAATATTAAGGAAGTAAAGATGTTCTATGAGAATCTGTTTTAGAGCGGAGGGGGTGAGTGAAGAAGAGAAACAGGAGCTATTGAAACAAATAAAAACGACAGTATGGGAAGTGGACAAAAAAGAATGTGATGAAGAGATAAGAGAAGAAGAGATAAAAAGAGCAATAAGCGAATTAAACAAAAAGAAGAGTCCTGGAATAGTGGTTTGGGGAGTGAATTTTATATAGTTTTTCAAGATGTTTTAACTGATATTTTAAGAGAAGTATATGTAGATATTTTTAAGAAAGGAGAGTTGAATCAAAGAATGGGAATGGGCTTAATAAAATTAATTATACAAGAAAAAAGGGGAGAAAACAGATCTTAAGAACTACAGACCAATCACTATGCTGAATACTGATTTTAAGATTCTATCCAAAATTTTAGCCAACAGACTGAAGGAAGTGATGCCGAGCATAATTAAAACTAACCAAGTTACGGTTGTAAAAGGAAGAGATATAGCAGACACAACGATTGGTATAAAAGATACGATAAGGTACATGCGTGAGCGAATAAAGATGGTTTTATAATCAGTCTGGACTTTGAGAAAGCATTTGACAGGGTGGAACATAGTTTCTTATTTGACGTTTTAAAGAGTTTGGGTTTGGAGAACATTTTATTAAATGGATCGGGATTTATACAAGGGTTGCAGTAACAAAAATTAAATGCAATGGGTTTTTAACACCGTGTTTTAAAATAACGAGGTCAATAAGACAAGGATGCCCGCTGTCAGCACTTTTATATTCTCTTATTGCAGAACCTTTGGGACTGATTATAAAACAAGAGCAAGGAATAAAAGGATTAGGCATCGAGGAGAAAAGAATAAAATATTTCAGTATGCGGATGACACAACACTTTTGGTCAAAGATCTGGAGGGGTGAAGAAAGCAATGCAAATCATTCAAATGTTCTGTAGGGGATCAGGAGCCAAATAAACGAGAGTAAAACGGTGTACATGAGATTTGGAAGGGCGGCGGTTTTAACTGAGCATTTTACTTTTATGGAAGCGGAAGAAATAAGATTTTAGGGTTTTAATGGGGAGGGACGAAAAGAAAGCAGAGGAAACAATGTGGGAGGGAATGTTAGGAGGATTGAAAGGAGGTTGACGTTTTGGAAATGAGAACGTTAACACTAAAAGGGAAAGTTTTTAGTTCTTAATGTTTTAATGACTTCTAAACTGTGGTACTTTATATACGTCGTCTATGCCATTGTGGGCAGAAAAAAGGCTGAAAAAATGTTTTTTGGATTTTTTATGGAAGGGAAGCCCGCAAGGATCGCGTACAACACCTTAATAGGAGCAGTAGAGAAGGGAGGACTGGGGTTAATGGATGTGGAACAAAGAAAAACAGTCTGAGGGTAAAAATGATAAAGAAATACATGGATGAAGAAAACAAGGCAGCATGGAAAGCAACGATGGTTTTTTCTTAAATAAGTGTAGTAACTTTAATCTTGGAGACAACGTACTGTGGATGAGAACGAAGAATTGGATGACAGAGGGGTTGCCAGACTTTTATAGAGAACTGTTGAGGGCCTGGGGCAAATTCTGACTCATGTACATTTTAATCCACAAGGAAGAGAGAACATTTTAAATCAGCCTCTTTTCTTAAACAATGGCATTTTAAATCAGGGGAGGGAGATATTTTTTAAAAAATGGTGGGATTGGGTATTATGAAAGTAAGGGATGTTTTATATGAATTTAAAGAGGGGTTTTTACCATCACAATACATTGTGGACATAATGGAGGAGGCAAAGGAGGATTTTAGTAGACAAGAAATAGAAATAAATTTTATGTAATCAGGAACTCTATACCACAAGAATGGCTAGAAGGGATTAAAAACATGGAAGAGGGCAGAAAAGAAAAAGATGTGAATGTGACTCTTGGGGAAAATTGCTTGCTTTTAAACATGTTCTCTTAAAATGTTGTATTGCCTTTTTAGAGATGCTGTTTTTAAGAGACCGGTTGCGAATGATTATTGGTTGCGCACGTTTCAAGACTTAAAAGAAGACAGCATATGGACAAATATGAAGGGGAAACTTATACAGGCGAGGTTGCAGGACTTTGAATATTTTATCAGACATAAAGCTATTTTTACCGATTCAATTTTAATAGAATTGGAATGGAACAGTCGCTTCATGCAAAGTCTGTAACGATCATGCTGAGGGTTTTTTACACCTGTTTTTATACTGTAAAGAATTAGAGGATTTTAATGGGAAATGTAAGAGTATGATTTCACAATTGAAAGGGGAAGATGTTAATGATACGGAATGGAACAAGGTGATAATGTTGGGCTTCGGAAAGAAAGGTAAAAATAAAACACTTCTGAATTTACTGTGATGCTGATAAGAGTGCTATATGGGAAAGACGGGTGTAGCAAAGAGAGAAAATTTTTTAATGGATGTCTGGTATTTTTTTAAAAGGAAATTTGAAAGGTATGTTGAATGCCTGTTTTATTATTTAAAGAAGAGGGAATTTGGCTGATTTTTACAAAGTTTTTACGCAGGAAGTCACCAATGTTTTAGAAGTTTCAGGTTTGAGAATGTCATTTTAACTAAATGAATTTTTTTTTTTTTTTTTTTTTTTTTTTTAATTATTATTATGCTTTATGTTCTCATGCTTTAAGAGGGTAAGACCTTTTAGCCTAATGTTTGATCGCCTGAAGACTGTTCTTGTTGTATAATGTTTGTATTGGAAATTCTCAATAAAAAAAAAAAAAAAAAAAAAAGAACGCTCGATCTCGTCTGATCTTGGAAGCTAAGCAGGGTCGGGTCTGTTAGTATTGGATGGGAGACCGCCTGGGATACCAGGTGCTGTAAGCTTAGCTTTTTTTGTTAGGCTTTTATTTGTTTAATGCTTTATTTATGGATGAACTCTACTATGGTGGATAAATTGTGATCAAAGTTCAACTGGAATAGCAGAAAAGCATACAAGCAAAGAAACAAACTGACAGCAAAATAATTGGCATTTGAAACGCAGTTCTGCTTAGGCATACACTGAGAACGCTCGATCTCGTCTGATCTCGGAAGCTAAGCAGGGTCGGGCCTGGTTAGTACTTGGATGGGAGACCGCCTGGGAATACCAGGTGCTGTAAGCTTTAGCTTTTTTTTGTTAGGCATGCTTTTATTTTGCTTTAATGCTTATTTATGGATGAACATCTACTATGGTGGATAAATTGTGATAAAAGTTCAACTGGAATAGCAGAAAAGGCATATAAGCAAAGAAACACTGACAAGCAAAAATAAATTGGCAATTTTGAACGCAGTTCTCGCTTACGGCCATACCACTCTGAGAACGCTCGATCTCGTCTGATCTCGGAAGCTAAGCAGGGTCGGGCCTGGTTAGTACTTGGATGGGAGACCGCCTGGGAATACCAGGTGCTGTAAGCTTTATTTTTTTTGTTAGGCTTTTATTTGCTTTAATGCTTTATTTATGGATGAACATCTACTATGGTGGATAAATTGTGAAAAGTTAAACTGGAATAGCAGAAAAGGCATAAGCAAAGAAACAAACTGACAAGCAAAAATAAATTGGCAATTTGAAACGCAGTTCTCGCTTACGGCCATACCACTCTGAGAACGCTCGATCTCGTCTGATCTCGGAAGCTAAGCAGGGTCGGGCCTGTTAGTACTTGGATGGGAGACCGCCTGGGAATACCAGGTGCTGTAAGCTTTAGCTTTTTTTGTTCTTTTATTTGCTTTAATGCTTAATTTATGGATGAACATCTACTGTGGTGGATAAATTGTGATAAAAGTTCAACTGAATAGCAGAAAAGGCATACAAGCAAAGAAACAAACTGACAAGCAAAAATAAATTGGCAATGAAGGCAGTTCTCGCTTACGGCCATACCACTCTGAGAACGCTCGATCTCGTCTGATCTCGGAAGCTAAGCAGGGTCGGGCCTGGTTAGTACTTGGATGGAGACGCCTGGGAATACCAGGTGCTGTAGCTTTAGCTTTTTTTTGTTAGGCTTTTTATTTGCTTTAATGCTTTATTTATGGATGAACATCTACTATGGTGGATAAATTGTGACCAAGTTCAACTGGAATAGCAGAAAAGGCATACAAGCAAAGAAACAAACTGACAAGCAAAAAAAAAAATGAGGATGGGCCTTTTAGTCTGGTTCCTCTCAGGTTCTTCCTCTAAATCTGAGTTTTTCTTGACATCGACAGCTTGCTATCAGGGAAAATTCAACCATCACTGTTGATTTAGTGTAAAGCTGCTTTGAGACAATGCTGTTGTGAAAAGCGATACAAATAAACTTGACTTGACTTGACTGAAAATTGGCAATTTGAAACGGCAGTTCTCGCTTACGGCCATACCACTCTGAGAACGCTCGATCTCGTCTGATCTTGGAAGCTAAGCAGGGTCGGGCTGGTTAGTACTTGGATGGGAGACGCCTGGGAATACCAGGTGCTGTAAGCTTTAGCTTTTTTTTGTTAGGCTTTTATTTGCTTTAATGCTTTATTTATGGATGAACATCTACTATGGTGGATAAATTGTGATCAAGTTCAACTGGAATAGCAAAAAGGCATACAGCAAAGAAACAAACTGACAAGCAAAATAAATTGGCAATTTGAAGGCAGTTCTCGCTTACGGCCATACCACTCTGAGAACGCTCGTCGTCTGATCTCGGAAGCTAAGCAGGGTCGGGCTGGTTAGTACTTGGATGGGAGACCGCCTGGGAATACAGGTGCTGTAAGCTTTAGCTTTTTTTTGTTAGGCTTTTTATTTGCTTTAATGCTTTATTTATGGATGAACATCTACTATGGTGGATAAATTGTGACCAAGTTCAACTGGAATAGCAGAAAAGGCATACAAGCAAGAAACAAACTGACAAGCAAAAATAAATTGGCAATTTGAAACGGCAGTTCTCGCTTACGGCCATACCACTCTGAGAACGCTCGATCTCGTCTGATCTCGGAGCTAAGCAGGGTCGGGCTGGTTAGTACTTGGATGGGAGACCGCCTGGGAATACCAGGTGCTGTAAGCTTTAGCTTTTTTTTGTTAGGCTTTTATTTGCTTTAATGCTTTATTTATGGATGAACATCTACTATGGTGGATAAATTGTGATCAAAGTTCAACTGGAATAGCGAAAAGGCATACAAGCAAAGAAACAAACTGACAAGCAAAAATAATTGGCAATTTGAAACGGCAGTTCTCGCTTACGGCATACACTCTGAGAACGCTCGATCTCGTCTGATCTCGGAAGCTAAGCAGGGTCGGCTGGTTAGTACTTGGATGGGAGACCCTGGGAATACCAGGTGCTGTAAGCTTTAGCTTTTTTTTGTTAGGCTTTTATTTGCTTTAATGCTTATTTATGGATAAACATCTACTATGGTGGATAAATTGTGATCAAAGTTCAACTGGAATAGCAGAAAAGGCATAGAAAGAAAAACTGAACAAAAAAATTGCAATTGAAAGCATTCGTTAGGCTACATCTGAGAACGCTGATTCGTTGATAGCTAAGCAGGGTCGGCCTGGTTAGTATTGGATGGGAGACCGCCTGGGAATACCAGGTGCTGTAAGCTTTAGCTTTTTTTTGTTAGGCTTTTATTTGCTTTAATGCTTTATTTATGGATAAACATCTACTATGGTGGATAATTGTGATCAAAGTTCAACTGGAATAGCAGAAAAGGCATACAAGCAAAGAAACAAACTGACAAGCAAAATAAATTGGCAATTTGAAACGGCAGTTCTCGCTTACGGCCATACCATCTGAGAACGCTCGATCTCGTCTGATCTCGGAAGCTAAGCAGGGTCGGGCTGGTTAGTACTTGGATGGGAGACCGCCTGGAATACAGGTGCTGTAAGCTTTAGCTTTTTTTGTTAGGCTTTTATTTGCTTTAATGCTTTATTATGGATGAACATCTACTATGGTGGATAAATTGTGATAAAGTTCAACTGGAATAGCAGAAAAGGCATACAAGCAAAGAAACAAACTGACAAGCAAAATAAATTGGCAATTTGAAACGGCAGTTCTCGCTTACGGCCATACCACTCTGAGAACGCTCGATCTCGTCTGATCTCGGAAGCTAAGCAGGGTCGGGCCTGGTTAGTACTTGGATGGGAGACCGCCTGGGAATACCAGGTGCTGTAAGCTTTAGCTTTTTTTGTTAGGCTTTATTTGTTATTTGCTTTAATGCTTTATTTATGGATAAACATCTACTATGGTGGATAAATTGTGATCAAAGTTCAACTGGAATAGCAGAAAAGGCATACAAGCAAAGAAACAAACTGACAAGCAAAAATAAATTGGCAATTTGAAACGGCAGTTCTCGCTTACGGCCATACCACTCTGAGAAGCTCGATCTCGTCTGATCTCGGAAGCTAAGCAGGGTCGGGCCTGGTTAGTACTTGGATGGGAGACGCCTGGGAATACCAGGTGCTGTAAGCTTTAGCTTTTTTTGTTAGGCTTTTATTTGCTTTAATGCTTTATTTATGGATGAACATCTACTATGGTGGATAAATTGTGATCAAAGTTCAACTGGAATAGCAGAAAAGGCATACAAGCAAAGAACAAACTGACAAGCAAAATAAATTGGCAATTTGAAACGCAGTTCTCGCTTACGGCCATACCACTCTGAGAACGCTCGATCTCGTCTGATCTCGGAAGCTAAGCAGGGTCGGGCCTGGTTAGTACTTGGATGGGAGACCGCTGGGAATACCAGGTGCTGTAAGCTTTAGCTTTTTTTTGTTAGGCTTTTATTTGCTTTAATGCTTTATTTATGGATAACATCTACTATGGTGGATAAATTGTGATCAAAGTTAACTGGAATAGCAGAAAAGGCATACAAGCAAAGAAACAAACTGACAAGCAAAAATAAATTGGCAATTTGAAACGGCAGTTCTCGCTTACGGCCATACCACTCTGAGAACGCTCGATCTCGTCTGATCTCGGAAGCTAAGCAGGGTCGGGCCTGGTTAGTACTTGGATGGGAGACCCCTGGGAATACCAGGTGCTGTAAGCTTTAGCTTTTTTTTGTTAGGCTTTTATTTGCTTTAATGCTTTATTTATGGATGAACATCTACTATGGTGGATAAATTGTGATCAAAGTTCAACTGGAATAGCAGAAAAGGCATACAAGCAAAGAAACAAACTGACAAGCAAAAATAAATTGGCAATTTGAAACGCAGTTCTCGCTTACGGCCATACCACTCTGAGAACGCTCGATCTCGTCTGATCTCGGAAGCTAAGCAGGGTCGGGCCTGGTTAGTACTTGGATGGGAGACGCCTGGGAATACCAGGTGCTGTAAGCTTTAGCTTTTTTTGTTAGGCTTTTATTTGCTTTAATGCTTTATTTATGGATAAACATCTACTATGGTGGATAAATTGTGATCAAAGTTCAACTGGAATAGCAGAAAAGGCATACAAGCAAAGAAACAAACTGACAAGCAAAAATAAATTGGCAATTTGAACGGCAGTTCTCGCTTACGGCCATACCACTCTGAGAACGCTCGATCTCGTCTGATCTCGGAAGCTAAGCAGGGTCGGCCTGGTTAGTACTTGGATGGGAGACCGCCTGGGAATACCAGGTGCTGTAAGCTTTAGCTTTTTTTGTTAGGCTTTTATTTGCTTTAATGCTTTATTTATGGATGAACATCTACTATGGTGGATAAATTGTGATCAAAGTTCAACTGGAATAGCAGAAAAGGCATACAAGCAAAGAACAAACTGACAAGCAAAAATAAATTGGCAATTTGAAACGGCAGTTCTCGCTTACGGCCATACCACTCTGAGAACGCTCGATCTCGTCTGATCTCGGAAGCTAAGCAGGGTCGGGCTGGTTAGTACTTGGATGGGAGACCGCCTGGGAATACCAGGTGCTGTAAGCTTTAGCTTTTTTTGTTAGGCTTTTATTTCTTTAATGCTTTATTTATGGATGAACATCTACTATGGTGGATAAATTGTGACAAAGTTCAACTGGAATAGCAGAAAAGGCATACAAGCAAAGAAACAAACTGACAAGCAAAAATAAATTGGCAATTTGAAACGGCAGTTCTCGCTTACGGCCATACCACTCTGAGAACGCTCGATCTCGTCTGATCTCGGAAGCTAAGCAGGGTCGGCCTGGTTAGTACTTGGATGGGAGACGCCTGGGAATACCAGGTGCTGTAAGCTTTAGCTTTTTTTTGTTAGGCTTTTATTTGCTTTAATGCTTTATTTATGGATAACATCTACTATGGTGGATAAATTGTGATCAAAGTTCAACTGGAATAGCAGAAAAGGCATACAAGCAAAGAAACAAACTGACAAGCAAAAATAAATTGGCAATTTGAAACGGCAGTTCTCGCTTACGGCCATACCACTCTGAGAACGCTCGATCTCGTCTGATCTCGGAAGCTAAGCAGGGTCGGGCCTGGTTAGTACTTGGATGGGAGACCGCCTGGGAATACCAGGTGCTGTAAGCTTTAGCTTTTTTTTGTTAGGCTTTTATTTGCTTTAATGCTTTATTTATGGATAACATCTACTATGGTGGATAAATTGTGATCAAAGTTCAACTGGAATAGCAGAAAAGGCATACAAGCAAAGAAACAAACTGACAAGCAAAAATAAATTGGCAATTTGAACGGCAGTTCTCGCTTACGGCCATACCACTCTGAGAACGCTCGATCTCGTCTGATCTCGGAGCTAAGCAGGGTCGGGCCTGGTTAGTACTTGGATGGGAGACCGCCTGGGAATACCAGGTGCTGTAAGCTTTAGCTTTTTTTGTTAGGCTTTATGGCTTTATTTGCTTTAATGCTTTATTTATGGATGAACATCTACTATGGTGGATAAATTGTGATCAAAGTTCAACTGGAATAGCAGAAAAGGCATACAAGCAAAGACCAAAAAAATAAAGAAACAAACCTGACAAGCAAAATAAATTGGCAATTTGAAACGGCAGTTCTCGCTTACGGCCATACCACTCTGAGAACGCTCGATCTCGTCTGATTCGGAAGCTAAGCAGGGTCGGGCCTGGTTAGTACTTGGATGGGAGACCGCCTGGGAATACCAGGTGCTGTAAGCTTTAGCTTTTTTTGTTAGGCTTTTATTTGCTTTAATGCTTTATTTATGGATGAACATCTACTATGGTGGATAAATTGTGATCAAAGTTCAACTGGAATAGCAGAAAAGGCATACAAGCAAAGAAACAAACTGACAAGCAAAAATAAATTGGCAATTTGAAACGCAGTTCTCGCTTACGGCCATACCACTCTGAGAACGCTCGATCTCGTCTGATCTCGGAAGCTAAGCAGGGTCGGCCTGGTTAGTACTTGGATGGGAGACCGCCTGGGAATACCAGGTGCTGTAAGCTTTAGCTTTTTTTTGTTAGGCTTTTATTTGCTTTAATGCTTTATTTATGGATAAACATCTACTATGGTGGATAAATTGTGATCAAAGTTCAACTGGAATAGCAGAAAAGGCATACAAGCAAAGAAACAAACTGACAAGCAAAAATAAATTGGCAATTTGAAACGGCAGTTCTCGCTTACGGCCATACCACTCTGAGAACGCTCGATCTCGTCTGATCTCGGAAGCTAAGCAGGGTCGGCCTGGTTAGTACTTGGATGGGAGACCCCTGGGAATACCAGGTGCTGTAAGCTTTAGCTTTTTTTTGTTAGGCTTTTATTTGCTTTAATGCTTTATTTATGGATAACATCTACTATGGTGGATAAATTGTGATCAAAGTTCAACTGGAATAGCAGAAAAGGCATACAAGCAAAGAAACAAACTGACAATCAAAAATAAATTGGCAATTTGAACGGCAGTTCTCGCTTACGGCCATACCACTCTGAGAACGCTCGATCTGTCTGATCTCGGAGCTAAGCAGGGTCGGGCCTGGTTAGTACTTGGATGGAGACCGCCTGGGAATACCAGGTGCTGTAAGCTTTAGCTTTTTTTTGTTAGGCTTTTATTTGCTTTAATGCTTTATTTATGGATGAACATCTACTATGGTGGATAAATTGTGATCAAAGTTCAACTGGAATGGCAGAAAAGGCATACAAGCAAAGAAACAAACTGACAAGCAAAAATAA
>JBCEWE010000339.1:3554237-3567898 GCA_039877035.1 Silurus lanzhouensis | reverse complement strand
TATGAGTAATGTTCTTTCTACAGTCTTATACAGTCATTGTGGTTATAAAAACTAGGAGCTACTGAGCAACTAATAAAATAGCTCAACATTTAAGATCATCATAGATCCAACACCAGCTTCTCCATGCCAGAGCCTTTAAACACTCAAAGAAGTCCAATGTCCAAACTGAACATGAAGTGGAACTGGTACGTCTCTAGATGGTTCGAGATGTTTGTGGGTCGGCATCTACTTCTTTAAAGGTCCACAATCTTCATGAGGTTGGACGTGACTGGAGCTGGAGCAACCTCAGGATGCCTCGGGATGGGAGAGAAGAGAAGCAGTGGAGAGGAATTAGCGTAGCTGCTGTTCATGATATTACCAGCACAAGTTGATAATGTGATGTGATCAGATGTTCTGGAGCACAAGGTTATGATGTGAGATGTGGGTTATGTGTAGGCTTTGCTAAAAAGATACGTTTTTTAACCTGCACTTAAACTGGGAGAGTGTGTCTGAGCCACAAACACTCAGGAATCGATAGGAATCGATAGGTTTTTTCTACTCGATAGGAATCGATAGAAGAAACATTAAGATCTGGGTGACACTGTAAGTCCATTCATTTTAGGTCCATCATTGTTGCAGTTATTAACTGTTCACTGATGGACACTCGAATGAAAAAAAAATGTTCACGGAAGCCCCAAGCCATCGTAGCAACCCGTGCACACTAATCACAGACAAAATACACTCTCATGGCAAAGCGCTGACATGCTCATGTCCTCCAATAAAACGAAAGAAAGGAAATTCATTACATCAGCATTTTTTTGTGTAAAACAGAAACAGTTTTTATGGTCAGTTTAGGATTATGTTAAATGTCCACCGTAGGTTATGAAGAAAGTCTTATCACCTGTGGAGCATAGTGAAAAAAATTGTATTACGGGATGTAAATTGTTCAGAGCTCAGAGTGACTGGGGAGTCAATTCACACCCAAAAGCTTTATATGTCAGAGTTTGAAAATCAGCCCGAAACCTGACAGGAAGCAGATTCTAGAATAGGAGTTATAAGATCGCTACTCTTTGTCAAAGTCAATGTTCTAGCTGCTGAATATATATAGAAATATTTTACTTTTTCTACTTTATGTAGTTTGTAGACCAGTGGTGGACGGTAACAATGTAAATATACATTTGTTTGTGTATCTACTTTAAAGTATTTCAATTAGGGGAAACTTAAACTTCACTATATTTCAAATTCAAATATTGTACTTTTTACTCAAATCGATTTTGCGAAATCAGTCGTTCCTTTTTGTTTATGAGGATAAAAATTCACACAGCAATCGACCAATCAGGATCGAGCATGCGCTCTGTTTTAAACTTGTTTTGATTGCCGCTTGGTGTATCTACTGATCACCAACATACAGTTCAGCATCAGTTCAACAGCAAGCAGAACATTTTAAAGGAATCAATGATGGAAGAAACTCCAGACTCGAACTCGCCACGAGAAACGTGAACTTATTTGTGATTTTTTTTTTAAGTAGTTAAAAAGAAGGTTTTGGGCTCATGATAATTTCAAAAGATATCAATCAGTGTTTGTATAATTATAATCGTTCTATAAATAGATTGGAGTGCTGAGAGAACATTAGAGTCTTTTCATTAAGCAAAGATTCTTGTGACAAAAATAATAATAGGAACATTATAGTCATAATAGATCATAGTAATTTGGATAATTAAGCACATTTGAAGTCGAATACTTTTGTACTTTGGCTCGAAGTGAAAGTTTAAACGACGCACTTTTCCTGGAGAAATATTTTAGTGTATCTTTTTTTAATTGAAAATGAATTGTGCAAAAAAATCAGTAAAAATGTACAAGCGAGACAAATTCGAGGCGAACGTCGTGCGATAAAGAGCGCAACGAGAAATCTGCGCGATGCCACACAATAAAATGACACGCGGTCTTCAGAGAGTTGAGCATAAGGCTGTAAATTGTCCACATGGATTTGTGTGTCGAGCGGCCATTTGGGACGCTGTTTATCGGCATACAGCTCCGAGACCATCTGTTATTGCAAATGTAAAACTTCCCATTTACATCTTGAGCTTCGTCACACGGCCTGACGTGCGAGTGGCCCGGAGAAAATCTGCTTCCTTTTAAATCCGGTCCTTGTTAGCGCGCGCTGCTTCGAATTTGATATTGGCGTCGGACTGGGCGCATGTGAGTGATTATCGTACACAGTGTAGGAAACAGCTTTTCAGGCCTGCTCCAGTCATTAGTATTCTCTGTAACACATGACAGTGGGAGGTGTTTTTTTTTCTTTCTTTCTCTTTCCTTGGAACTGTAACTCGCACCTTTGCTGTCAGTGCGACAGAGGTTAGCACTACAGTGTCATCGCGTACGACTGTCACAGTCCATAGATTAGACTATGAGTTCAGTGAAAGGATTATTCAGTGTAATGAATCCACTCTGAAATGAGATTTGATCTGTTTATTCAGTTTATGCATAAATACCTGATATAAGTGAAAAGAGTCTCGCAATCTAGTACAGCTTTATTATAGCAGTACTGAAATTCTACATTTCCTGCTAAAATTCAGGATAAGTGATTGATTGCAAGTGCGATGCTGTTTTTAAGCTCTTCGGGTTAATGCTCTGGGTTACTGATCGGAAGTCTGGGTTTAAGCCGCCACTCTTTGGGCCCTTAAAACAAGCCTTAACCCTCTGTGCTCCAGGGGTGCTGTATCATGGCTGACCCTGTGCTCTGACCCCAGCTTCCTAACATCAGTGGATATGTGAAAAAATCATTTTACTGTGCTGTAAAGTACATGTGACAAATATTTCATATTATGATCCCTTTTGAAAAGTGTTTTTTATTATATTAATGAAAAATGTATAATTGCTATATGATGACGGTGTAGTTATTGGAGGAAGGAGTCTCCATTGTCAATCTTTGAACAATTGCTATTAAATATAACCATAAATGATAAATAAATTAGTGGTAATGGTTGTGATATAAGCAGAATAACATATAGATAGATAGATAGATAGATAGATAGATAGATAGATAGATAGATAGATAGACAGACAGACAGACAGACAGACAGACAGACAGACATATAAAGCCGTATTCTTCTACTCAAATGTACAAACAGCGGCGCTTCCCAAATCTTTCTGAATTCCCACAATATTGTACAACCATTAAATCTGTCAGCAGCTCCGAAGGCCAACTCCTTATTTCTCTTTCGACAACATTGTGAAAGGCAGAACACGTTCAAGGTAAAAACGAGCCAAAGGTCAAGTGCTGACCAGCCGATTCCCATAACGGCGCGTCTTTTCCTTCTGATTTACGACGAGTCGACATTGTTTTGTGGTGAAGTTTGTTGTTTCGAGTCAAAGCTTTCCTGTCCATCGGGGCTTATCTTGGCCTCGCGTCCTGTCGCACTGCCCGATAAAACATATTTATTTGGCTCACACTGTTGCTTGTACACTGCGAGTGGACAATTCTGGGTAAGTGGCTTGTGTAAGAGCTGCTCTCTGGAACATGACAAAGGGGCAGACGGACGAAATCGAAAGCAGTCACGATTGTTTGGGTGTAGTCTGTCTATCTATCTGTCTGTCTGTCCATCCGTCCGTCCGCCTATCTGCCTGTCTGTCCGTCTATCCATCCGTCCGTCTGTCCACTAAATGATCAAAAGTTCTGTTTTGAGTTTAGAGTTTTTGTGGAGATTTTGTGTCCCTCAGGAACATATCAAGTGGCGGACCGCAATTTTGTTTAGTCTCTGCCTCACACTTTGAGTGCATACTTGAATTATTATTAAACTTGAGTTAGCGCAGTGTCACTGCGGCTACTCACTCCGTACCCGAAATATGATTCGTTTTGTGCATGCATAAATCTGTATTTTACCCAAACGAGGTAATTTACCTCTAAGTACCGAACTGTGAATTTTGTCTACTGTTACACTCATATATATATATATATATACCAGTGGTGACAAAGTACACAAAGCATGTATTAAACTTTCACTTGAATAAAAGTTCAAAAGTATTTGCCTTGAAATGTACTGAAGTATACAACTTTGATTTATTATTGCTATAATGTTCCTATTATAATTTTTTTCACAAGACACTTGAAAAGACTCTTATATTACTCTCAGCACACCAATTTATTAACAGAATAATATTAATGAGTCAAACACTGATTGATATCTATTAAAATTTCGGGAGCCCAAAATCTTCTTTCAGCGACTTAAAAATAAATGATGCAATAAAAATAAAAAGGTAGAGTCAGGAATTTTCCACCATTTATTCCTCTTAAAATGTTTTACCTGATTTTCAGCTGAATGACGTTCTGGGAAAAAAACAACCACATGACCCAAAGTCTCCCCTCTTGATTAGTTTTATCCTGAAAAGCTCCTCTTTGCTTCAGCTATAATCACTGGATGAGTAAAAAGATGTTCATAGAGCAGTTCACCAATCTGGATACATTTCTAAAAGCTCCATTTATAGAAATATCACCCTAAATGCATTTATTGCACAATTAAATACACATCATTGTGCACAATTTATCAAACTTTCAGAGCCTTAAACCTCCTTGGTTAATTGTAGCCATATGATACATACAGCATCTATATCCTAATAAAATATGTCTTTTAAATGAGCCTTTTAAGCTGCACTGGAGATTCTTCCTCACCTTCAGGACCTGTTAGTACAATCACAGATTGTTGAATCACCTAAATTGTTGTTGTATTTGTTTTGTTGCAATCTACACACTTATGATAAAATACATACTATCAATTATACTGTTATGCAAGCTGAAAGAAATATTGTTGCTCTGCGCGTAAAAGCATAGCAGGCGTCACAGCATGACCTAAGCGCTATTTAGTTATAAGCCAAGTGAATTTTTTACGTGATGAGTGATAGAGCTGCTTACACCCCTTTATCTTTTGCAGGTTTCCCATTCTTTCTTTTTTTTTCTGAATTAGGCTCCTGAGGGTTTAGACACTTTTTTGTCACCCATAATTTTAATTTGGGTTCAGTTCTCCTTATTGACTTGATGTCACCCAACCTTCTCCTTTCTGAGTGAACGAGTGAGGGAACTTCTCCAGGGCATGGTTGCACACTCCGAGTCCTGACAAGTTTAATAACCTTGACATGATATAATAATTGACGTGACCATACAAATAACGGTAAAAAACGATACATTTTTTTTGCAAGCAGCTCCCCGGCAAGATGCCACCATGGATCGCCTCCAAAGTCGCCTAAATCCGCCACTGCCAAGCGGCAATCAAAACAAGTTTAATACAGAGCGCGTACTTTATCCCGATTGGTGGCTTGCTGTGTGTTGACCAGTTCAGTTTTAATCCACTCATAAATAAAAAGGAACTGTGAAATGATGTTGAGTAAAAAGTTCAATATTTGGCAACGAAATGTAGTGAATGTAAGTAAAAGTCTTCCCAAACAGAAAAAGTCTTCAGTAAAGTACAGATACACGAAAAAAACGGTTCAAGTACTGTAACGAATTACATTTACTTTGTTACCGTAACTATATTGCCCAATGTTTGCGTAAGTGTGGAATGTCCTTTTTGAGCATCTCATTCCACAGTTAGTCCCAATTTGCTCATATAATTTCCTCTACCCTTCTGGAAAGATGTTCCACTTGATTTCTGGGTGTGCTTGTTGAGATTTGTGAGATTTCATTCAGTAGGTGTGATAAAACGGGCTGGGGTACAGTCAGTGTTCCAATTCATCCCAAAGGTGTTTAATAAGATTAAGGTCTAAGCTCTAAAAGATCTTTTACTCCAACACATGCAAAGCATATCTTCATGGGGTTTGCTTTGTGCACAGGGGCACTGTCTTGCTGGAACAGGTTTGGCTCAAGTGTTCAAGTGTTTGAACCGCATTGTACCGCATCCAAAGACGTTCTGTACATTTGTGTGCCTCCAACTGTGTGGTAATAGTTTGGGGAAAAAACGCAAAAAAAAGCCAGGCTTCCATAGTCGATTTGGTCTGTTTGTGTGTGCTTGCAGAAAAGTGCATTATTTTACCAGTCCAGTGTTACAGCTACAAAACATTTTTTTTATGATCATGTTGCAGTTTTACCTAAGAACTTCTGCCCTCACATCTCTGTCTACATCCACATTCTCCCGGATCCCCCCATCCACCCAGTGGGATTTGTCACATTATCAGTCACAAGTGTCAGAATTCCCGAACTAGATTTCCGGATTTCTGATTGCAGTCACCTGTTTCCAATCAGTACACTGGCTATAAATACCCAGAAGAGTCTCTCCTGAAGTCAGTCTGCATTAATATGAACTCTGTCTCTATAATAGGAGCATCAAGTCAAGGATCAGGTCAAGTGCTTCATTCCAGGAAGTCGGAATAAGGCTACAATGACAAGATTATATGATATGATTAAAGGAATCCGACCTCACCCATTGAGCATAGTGACGTATGTTTTTGAGGTAGTGCGTAAATAAACGCACATTTTTTTTCTTAGCAAAATGATGTAAACACGGAGAGAATGCAGAGACGTTTTTATTTATACTGCAGACGATTTTATTCAAAGCGAGGCACAGAATACAATGCAGCCCTACACCTCCGGGGCCCAGCAGTGGCATTTAAACTCACGAGCTCATGGTCAATAGTACAGCTCGTTCACCGCTGAGCTAAGAAGCTGTAGGAAAATGTTAAATTACGCTGCATGCAAAAGGTCATCAAATGAAGACTGACTGAAATCCAGATAAGCACTCGTGAACCAAATAAAGCAGATTAATCTCGGCGCTTTCTCTTTCGCCGACTCGCCAAAACTTCAAAGTTTACATTTGTGTCGCGTGTAGCGCAGTAATAGATTACGTTCGGGGGTCACAGGAATATTAAAGTCCTTCTATTAAATTCCGCCTACTCGGCGGCCATCTTGGCAAAGCTCTGGGGCAGTTCAATGAAGAGATAATTCAAATTCCTAATTCGAATATTTTTTGTCCACGAACACAAAGCTTTTGAATACTGGTTTGTTTTATGAAATGGAATAAAAAGAAAGGAGAGAATAGAATAGAAGGTTAGGAGAAAAAATAGGAGCAATACAAATATATAAGATAAGTAAACCAAATTTGCAATAGAACAAAATAGAATTGCAAAGAATTATAAACATTCACAATAAAATGTATATAATTTAAATATAATTTCATATATTATATATTTAATATTATGATTATTATTATTCAATAATTAAATAGAAATAAATATATATTAAATATAATTAAAAAGATTTCTATAAAATCATCAAAATGTTATCCTTAAGGCTGAAACAGTATGAATGAGGAAAATATCCTAATTGAGACATGGCCTACCCTGGAGTCTTAAAGAAGAGTGATCAGTATGGTGCAAATCGTAAATCGGACCATCGTAACTCGGGGACTATCTGTATTATTAGTGCAATAATTGTAAGCGTATGTATGCTATGTATACTAAAAAAAGGCCAAGACGATGAACATTTTAAACAGATTCTTAATATCTACACTAGTATGCTGTTGGTTGATTTACGGCCAC
Organism: Silurus lanzhouensis; assembly: GCA_039877035.1. NCBI lineage: Eukaryota > Metazoa > Chordata > Actinopteri > Siluriformes > Siluridae > Silurus > Silurus lanzhouensis. The sequence goes on along the minus strand of JBCEWE010000339.1, from coordinate 3,560,395 downwards.
CAGGCCAGCTAGCAACTATTTACAAGACACAAGCTTTTTTATTTTGTGTCATGAGTGTCAGTGCACTCAATGAAAAGCACAATCTACCTTTTTCCACATACCACATAGACACCCAAGATTTTGGTAAGTTAACTGTGATTGACAGGGAGAGAGACGTTTACGGTGTTACTATTGTTGCTGTGATTGACAAGAAAGAGTGACATTCACAGTTTTACTAGTGTTGCTGTGATTGGCCCTGAAGATGCCCATAGCTTTCATAGTTTTGCTGTGACTGACAGCAGAGAAAGACACAGAGAGACTTACTAGTGTTACTGTGGTTGAACTCAAAGACACCCACAATTTTACTAGCGTTACTATGATTATCTTCCAAGATTCTCACAATTTTACTTGTGTTACTACTGTGATTGGCAGGTTAGAAAGACAGCCATGATTTTTTCTAGCGTTACTGTGATTGACAAGGAAGAAAAAACACCCACAATTTTGCTAGTGTTACTTTGATTTGACAGGGAAGAGAAACTCCCACATTATTACTAGCATTGTTGTGATTGGCAGGGGGGTATATCACCCACATCTTTAATACCATTGCTGTGATTAGCCTTGAAGATGTTCACAACTTTAGTAACATTGCACTAATTGACAAGGGACAGAAACTACTACAATTTTACTAGGGCTACGGTGACTGACAAGGAAGAGAAACAAGCTAACAATGTTGCGATTGACAGAAAAGAAGCACTCTTGATTTAGCTAGCGTACTGCTATTGAGAAGGGAGAGAAACACCTATGATTTTACTAGCATTACTAGTTTAAACAGAGTTTCTCAACCCCTCTCGACATGAAAGAAGTTAAGGTTTGATGCAAACTCAAACTCTGAAAGACAGCTTATTTGTTGCACTACATTTGTAGAATTCCTTCTGCTCCATAATTGATAACGGCGAGCGGTTCGTGGCTTCTCATTAAACAGGTACACATTTCCTAGTACCATCTTGACGAAAATGCAGACGCACACGGCTTTCGAAGAAGTGTTTTGTTTTGACAACTGGAACGTTATTCCAAATATCATCTGGTTTCGCCTCCTTCAGCCTCACTAGCGGTTTGCCTGCACACATGATAGATGAGTTTTAGCCATAAACATTGTTTCTTTGGAAACCTATTTATAAACCTATTATAAAAATCATATTTTATTTATTTATTTATTTATTTATTTATTTATTAAATGTATTACTAAAGCATAAGGCATACTGAAATTACTACTGGAACTTGTATACATAATGTGTGTGTGTGTGTGTGTGTGTGTGTGTGTGTGTGTGTGTGTGTGTGTGTGTGTGTGTGTGTGTGTGTATGTATATATATATATATATATTCATATACAGTGAACTCTCAATACTCGCGACCTTGACACTTGCAATCTCGATAGTTCGCAACTTTTTATTTGGAACCAAGTGTAACTCGTACAATTCCCAATCAAAAGGAGAGTCAAAACCTTGCCATTTTTTGTTATTCGCAAGGGGTCATAGAACGTAACCCCGCAAGTATCGAGGTTGCACTGTATACATATATATATATATATATATTGTTTGGCTGCAGATAATAATCGGTTTTGAGATCGTTGATTGGGCATTGCATGCACAGATACACACACAAAGAATAATTACACAACCCCATTTAAAATAAAGCAACTCTGTGTAAAATGTTAATAAAACACAACGCAATTGTTTGCAAATCTTATAACAGAAAACATTCAATATCATAGAAGATAATTTAGAATTTTTTATTTTGTTTAGACAGGGCCATATTTACCATTGTGTAGCATAGCATCTACTTTTAACAATAGTCTGTATATGTCTGGGAACAGAGGAGACTATTTGCAAGAGGTTTGGGAGAGAATTATTGTCCCATTCATGTGTGATACAGGATTCTAACAGTCCTGGGTCTTCTTTGTCGTATTTTTCATTTTATGATTCGCCGATTGTTTTTAAATGAAAAAAGGTTTGGACTGCAGGCAGGCCACTTCAGCATTCTTTTTCTACAAAGTCATGCTGTTGTCATAGATGCAATATACTGATTAGGAAATATGCAAGGTCTTTCCTGAAAAAAGATGTAGTCTGAATGAAATAATTTTTGCTCTAAAACCTCTATTTTATACCTCACACTCAACTATCATTTCTTTGCCTCATCACCAAACATCACAAAATATTTATTTATAGTCTTTTGATATCTGGAAGTCCTTTTTTCTCCTCTTCCCCATATCTACTACTGTTTATTACATCATATTATCCTACTTTTTTATCTTATACCAGATTAAATCACGACTGGATAGAACATGCGCGACTCAAAGCAAATTATCTTTTCAATTTGCTTGGCTGAAAATATATCCAGAGGGGAACATTGTTACAGGCATTTTTTAAACACTTTTGTACGGTTGAATTCATCTCAGTGCTTACTTCGACTTCCTCAAAAATAACAACTGGTGTAACTAAGGTGCATTTTCTAATTATCCGTCTTGCATAAAACCTCTTTGAATAAAAAAATAATTTACTTAACCTTTCAAACAAAGAGGACAACAAAAAGATGTCTGCTTAGCGCTCCGTGGCAGCTAGCGATATGTTAACTCTAGCTAGTGTGTGTTTAATGCTTAAATAACATCCTGTTAAGGGTTCATTAAAATTACATTTACTAATGCTGAATTTTGAGGACGGGGTAAAAACGAGTAAAAACGTCATTTAAAATAATAATAATATTGTAATATGGAATATTGGGAGAATATGTCAAGCAAATGTGATCTAAAACAAGAGATCCACGCAATACAGTATATGTTGAAGTGTAAATGAAGGCACATGGGACAAATGAAATCTCCTTTGAAAAATGGCCAAAGCATAACATATTCAAAATATTTCGGCTTCTCCAAGAAGATAAAGGTTACATAGCTCTTTTCCTGCACTCGAAATCCCGTCCTATCTCTATGCCCTCCCCTTCCCTTCCTCCTTCCCTCCTTCTTTTGCTCCCTAAAGCTCTCACAGTGATGAAACGCAGATGGGCCTCGGCCTAGAACTTGCATACTGTGCATAAATAGCATATTTAATTAGACTGTGGACGCGCTCTAAATCAAATTACCCTCAGAAAGACAGGAACACTTACATTAACAGTGTTCCCGAGCCGCAACGCAGCCAAAATTTAAATTAGTAACAGATAATTAGGATAAGAGCGAGAACTTAAGGCCGAGGGTTTTTTCTTTTTTTTTTTTTTTATAACTCCGGCACGTAAATGCAGTGCTCACGAAACATACCATTTTAGCTAATTAGACATAGCACGGATGGGGACGAGGTCAGGCCAGGGAGAGGATCCTCTGATGAAATAAGAGAGGGAATGGCATTGTGCTGCTGAGAACAGAAAAGTTGGAAGGAGCAGAAAATTACCTCGCCGTCCTCTAACCTGCCGTGCAAATTTTGCAGCTGTGAAGAAAAAAGGAAAAAAAATGAAAAGTTGAGGATGAGTGGCAGCCGGAAACACGGGAGTCCAAACTTACAAGTTCAAACTTTTAATTAGCAAGCAGATGGGAATTTGACCAGAGGAAAGGGAAGCACTCAAGAGTACTAAAAGTGTAATTATTGAAGTTGCAAAGTTGTGCTACTGCCGTAAAAAACGGCAGATTTTTTGTTTTAATAGGCATCCAACTAGCAAGCAGCATTAGCATAGTTGTTTGAAACGCAAACCTCCGAACCTTGTGTATTACCCGAGATGGATTAATTAGTTGTAGTGCTTTTTCTAAAAATAAACTCCATTCACCAACTGGAGTGGGCGTATATACACGGTTTTACTGTAACCACCAGATGCTTAGAAAGGGAAAAAAACTTGTTTGTTTTGTTTGTAGAAACGAACAAGAATATAGAAAAGCTTGCTAACATGCTTTCAATCAAATCTAAATATGTTTAATACGGTTTAACGATATATTTGCCGAATGTCAGCTAAGTCAGACATGCGCTAGATTTTATTACACATTGATGAACACTAATTCTACAAAGAAAGTGTCATTTTAAACAGAAATAGAGCACCAAAGTCGGTTAAAGTTCCTGAACTTTAACTTTAGATGAACTGCATCATTTACAGTGTGTGTGTTGTGTGTGTAATTGTGTGCCTCCCACTTTGTGGTAACAGTTGTTAAAAAGGACCTCATATGGCTGGAAAAGTCTTAATACCTTTGTCCAAATACTGTATTTCTGTGGCAATGTTAAACACACACACACACACACACACATGCATGGAGACACCTTTAACCGCTAAGCAAGTCATTACAGAGAAGTAATCTTTTGTAATAAAAGTGTTAAGACATCATTAACCTTCCTCATAACCTCTCTGAACAAGGGTACTTCAGAACGTTTAAGACGTTGGACGTTTTCCAAATAACTCGCAGATACACATTTAAATGCCTTTGAGCTTCACTCCGGCCTAATCCCAAGTATTAACCTGAGTGTAAAGCGCTCATGTTCTTTATCCTATTCCCCCTCCATTAAGTTCAGTTAAATCCACTCGAGTATTTATATTATAACTCATGTTCTAATAGTAATACAGTCAATTATTTTTATTCACTGCCAAAAGTGCAGGCTGGCGTTTAGGCAGTGTGGAAAAGCTTTTGGTTTACAGGGTTGCCAGGGTGGTAAGTTTGACATCACATTTGGCTTTTTTGAGACAAGGTTGAGAAACTGAATTAAATATGGGTAGATGGTCATTAAAATGCTTTTATTGGCGGGGGATTAAAAGGACAAGAAAATAAGTGTTTTAAAAAAAATGTAATTTAATGTATGGCTCAGTTTCTTGCCATCTTTTTTTTAATATTATTATTTCGGTGTGTGTCGCTTTTGAACAACCAGAATGCACAATACCTAGCCAAACATCAGCACATAATCCATCAATGGCTTTATAAACAGTATGGCTTTGCCCCAAGAAGAACATATAAATCATTATGGGCTTTTCAGTAGCAACAATTCAACTCAATGTATTTTATAAAGCAGTGATGAAAGAATGTAGAAGATATTTATTTATCCATTCAGTTTCTTTATTTATAAATGTATTCATTCCTACCATCACTCATTAATTCACTCTTTTGATATGCAGAATTGTCATTAGTTTCTCCTTTTATAAGTAACTGCATAAAAAACACAAAAGAATCCATATGGCTAGACATCGTAAAAAAAATTACAATGGCAGGTAGTGGCAGCGATTTCACACATGTTCAAGAGGGAACTCAGATTTTAACTATGTTCCTCAGGTAAAACAAAGATTGCATCGAATACACATGACCCTCGAACTGAAAAGAAGAATTTAGGGGCTAAGGTGGCCTTCCTACAGTCCAGACCTTTCATCAATTGAAAATGTTTGGTGTATCATGAAATGAAAAATACGACAAAGAAGACCCAGGACTGTTAAGCAGAAAGAATCCTGTATCAGACACGAATGGGATAACATTCCTCTTCCAAAACTCTTGCCCCTAGACAAGTGTCTCGTTACCCCCATAGTATTGTAAAGTGTCATGAAGCAGGTTAGGCTGGTGCTCTAAAGCCAAATTCGGACATCAGAACCACGTTGAACTGGTTTCTTAAAAAAAAAATAAAAAAAAAATAAACAAAGAATAAAACATACAGCTTTTTCGTGGCATAGTTTTGCATCCTTTTTTTTTTAGATAGCAGTCAGGTTTGGCTAAAACGTCCCGTTAGGCTTCCTGCTGGTCCATTAAAAACTATTACGTTGGCCGCCGAATTAATTTTGTCCCCTTTATCCACACACACACATATACACACAAAAGGTATATTTAGTGGCGATGGGATGTAATTCCTCTCATTTACTTTCTCTCGCTCTATCTCAAGCTGATTAATTTGGGGCTTCTGGCATAGCCTGGCCTTTCGGCCACATTTGCTGATCATGCTAAGTGATTAGCGAGTGCAGATTATTATCCCATAGGCTGCTGTGCAGGGATTTAGCATACACTGCTTGGTGGCGTGGCAGTGAGGACCCCTCATGTGGTCATATTCAGACAATGTCCTCAGGAAGCATCTCTTTTATATACATATATATATATTTTTTTTCTCTTTCTCTCTCTCTTTTTCTCTCTCTCTTTTGCAGTCACGCTTCTGCTAGCATCTGAGCGATGTCGTGCTCTGCATGGT
>JBCEWE010000339.1:3511737-3549237 GCA_039877035.1 Silurus lanzhouensis | reverse complement strand
CTCATATTTCGAATTAAGGGAATATTTCATACTACTGCATCCAGAGGCATCTTCAGCTTTGTGTTTATGGTTTGGGGAAGAATGACATAAAGCTAGAAAAGTCAGGTGTCCCAATACTTTTGTCCATAAAGTTCAATTATCTATTTTTCTTTTATGTGAAATTCTATTTTATTCCTCTGTTTTTAGTCTTTTTGATTAACCTTTTTATTTTTTTATTCTATTGTAATGTAACGGACCAGTTGTTAAACACATTTTCTCTGTGTATGGTTACGCATGTGACGAATCGAATCAAATTTGAAATGCAGATACTCGAGTCTGCAGCATGTTTGGGGTCTGAGGAAAACTTCATCTGCTTGTGTGTTCATGTCCTGCAGTGGTTTCTGAGAATGTTCTGCTGAATTGCAAAAATCAACAATCACATGTACAATTGGGATTCTGTATGCTACATTATATATATTTTTTTCTTTTGTCCCCAGAAAGAGAAAGAGGGATATATGTTTTATTCAGGTGTGATGTTGTACACATTCACTGACTGAGACTTTTTTGTTCATGACAGCATGCACGACTCTGACTGTAGAAGAAGGGCAAAGGACCTGAGCGTTCCTTTCTCCCTCTCTCTCTCTCTCACACTCTCTCTCTCTCTCTCTCTCTCTCTCTCTCTCTCTCTCTCTCTCTCTCTCTCTCTCTCTCTGTCTTTTTTTTTCTCTTTTAATTTCTTGTTCTCCTTGTCTATATCTATTTGTCAGTAGTTCAGAACTTCTGAATGAGACATGTCAAGATACAGAGCAAACATAACCCTATCTATCTATCTATCTATCTATCTATCTATCTATCTATCTATCTATCTATCTATCTGTCTGTCTGTCTGTCTGTCTGTCTGTCTGTCTGTCTGTCTGTCTGTCTGTCTGTCTGTCTGTCTCTATCTATCTATCTATCTATCTATCTATCTATCTATCTATCTATCTATCTATCTATCTATCTGTCTGTCTGTCTGTCTGTCTGTCTGTCTGTCTGTTTGTCTGTCTGTCTGTCTGTCTGTCTGTCTGTCTATCTATCTATCTATCTATCTATCTATCTATCTATCTATCTATCTATCTATCTGTCTGTCTGTCTGTCTGTCTGTCTGTCTGTCTGTCTGTCACTATCTATCTATCTATCTATCTATCTATCTATCTATCTATCTATCTATCTATCTGTCTGTCTGTCTGTCTGTCTGTCTGTCTGTCTGTTTGTCTGTCTGTCTGTCTGTCTGTCACTATCTATCTATCTATCTATCTATCTATCTATCTATCTATCTATCTATCTATCTATCTATCTATCTATCTATCTATCTTTTTTTTTTGTTAAATTATTCTTTCTGTTATTGGTCAGGCGCTGTAGATATCCCCTCTGTCCAAGTCCATGTTCTTATTTTAGACATTTTTCACATTTTTGGATTGACTTGTTACAACACACACACACACACACACACACACACACACACACACACACACACACACACACACACACACAGTCCAAAGAAAAAGAACTTCCTTTTCTCCTCTCATTCCATCTGCCTACTCATCTATACAGGACACGAGTCCCTTCGTAGGGCTGCACCAGCTGTCACTGTCGACTGCGTGCCGCTTGGTTTTTTTCTGCCATCCATCATCCCAACCCTCCCATTTCCACACCAATCCTCCCGTCTATTGTCAGACGGAGAGACAGGTAGATTTATCCGTCCTCCCTCCATCTCTGTCTCCGTCTCCGTTTCCGTTCTCAGATGGGCGTGTTCGTTTGTTCGTTGAGCCACTTTTCCACTTTTTAAACATAATTTCCACAGGGCTAAGTGCTGTGTGCAGCTCCTCACTTTGATGGCTCGTCTTTGTTTAGTTTTTTTGTTCTTTTTTTTTTCTGTTCTTCATAAGGGAAAAAAGCAAAAGCATTTTATCCGCTGTTCCACAGAGAAAATGCGTTCATGCCCTAGTAATTGCCACCACAATTACAATTCTACAGTTTTTTCCATAATTCACAGCAATATGTCTTAGAGTTTTCATGCATTTTAATAATAATCATCATCATCATCATCATCATCATAAAACACCAAGACTGACAGATCTATCTATCTATCTATCTATCTATCTATCTATCTATCTATCTATCTATCTATCTATCTATCTATCTATCTGTCTGTCTGTCTGTCTGTCTGTCTGTCTGTCTGTCTGTCTGTCTGTCTGTCTGTGGCTGCCAAGTAAAATCCTTGTTCATCTGTTGTTTTGTTTTCATCAGCTGGAAAAAAACCCCAGTGCTACATTTGATGAAGAGAAAAGACACACTGATCTGACTTGCTGTGATTAAAACCAGCTGCTTTGTTCTTCTTGTGTACGTCAGGTTATTCGATTAAGTATTAACACACTACGGCTGTAGCTTCGTTTTTCTACTTTTTGGTCACTAATTTCTATACTGTAGACAGAATGTGGAAGAAATAAAAACGAAATCATTTCTGGCTTCCTGCAGGAATGTTGTTGTTGTTGTTGTTGTTGTTGTCGTCGTTGTTTTATTCACCTGTTTCTTCTCAACAATATTATAAGACACTGAATATCAGAGAGAGAAATCATTTGCAAAGCCGTTCAATCAGTCCCTAGCTGCAGGAAAGTTGCGGATTCCTGGCATACAGCAGAAATAAGGTTCTCAGCTGGACATCTTTTTTTTTTTTTTTTTACAGCAACTCTGAGGAATATGAGAGAGAAAGATGACTGACTAGCACTATCACTGTGTCTGTTTCCTCGGGAAAACCTTCCCTTATCCGTGAAATGTCGCAGTAGCATTTGCATGATACGGCGTTCGGGTTATTCCGCGTGAACTTTGATAAGAGCAAAGCAAAACGGAAGAAGGGAAAAAATTGCTGGCATAAACAATTTAGCAGCATGCACCTATCCACTCTTTATACAGCCCACAAGCGATATAAAGCAGCTTCGCGTTCGGCACACGATGTAAAAAAAAAGAGAGTGAGAGAGAAAAAAAAACGCCTTTTAGCATCTCGGCTGGAATCGAAATGGGGTTCACCACAGGTAACTTTGAAATGAACTCGAGTGTCAGAGCAATAGGCTCGCTCCAGCACACTCCTAATATCAGAGCAAAGAAGGACAATGCCTGAGCAACATCTGATTAGAGCGTCTCAGGCCGAACCTTACGTTTCTATGGGAACAGGATATTATGTGCCAGCCGTGACAAAACAGGAAGTTTATATCTGCTGTCCTGCTGCATTTACTTATTATTATTTGTAGGTTTTTATTTTAACTGTGCTGTCTGGCATATATTTATATATAAAACAGTGTATTAAGTGTATAAGAAGTGTGTTTATCTCATATTGTGACAGAAGTTTGACAGAAGTTTGACAAATCAAAGTCAATTGGCTATTAAAAGCAAGTGTCTTACCTTCCTCCTACATTAATACACCAGGTGCTAAATTTACTGTAAAGCAAAATACAATAAAGTACTGTAAATTACACCTTTAACCGCCTCAAAGAAACAGGCTAGAAAGAGATTATCTATCTATCTATCTATCTATCTATCTATCTATCTATCTATCTATCTATCTATCTGTCTGTCTGTCTGTCTGTCTGTCTGTCTGTCTGTCTGTCTGCCTGCCTGCCTGCCTGCCTGCCTATCTATCTATCTATCTATCTATCTATCTATCTATCTATCTATCTATCTATCTATCTATCTATCTCCATGTCTGTCTGTCTGTCTGTCTTTCTGTCCGTCCGTCCGTCTCTGTCTGTCTGTCTGTCTGTCTGTCTGTCTGTCTGTCTGTCTGTCTGTGTCTGTCTGTCTGTCTGTGTCTGTCTGTCTGTCTGTCTGTCTGTCTGTCTGTCTTTCTGTCTGTCTGTCTAAAAATGATCCAACAGTTGCAGAAAGCGTAGTTTTACAATGACAAGCAATTTTGAGGGCTTTTATTGACTCTTTAGCTAATGTCTCTCCACATATTACCCAAATGGGTTTTGGATGATGTGATCTGCCCATAGAGACAAAATCACATTTTCGATATTTACATAAAAGATACTTCCTTTTCTCCGTTTTTCTCATCTTTCTCTGTCTCCCTTATTACCATTGCTTGGTCTTTTTATCCCATCAACTAAAAGAAACAGGATGGCTGTTTAATTGCACATTAATAATTAGCTGAACCTGTTAATATGTGGAAATGATGCGTTCTGCAATTGCAGCGTATGTAAATTTGAATAGTAGAGATTGTCTTTAAGGGTGAAACGCACAATAAATAATTCAGTGTCATATCTATAGACATTTTTCCCCCCTACAACGTGGAAAATAACACGCCCTGGCGGTTGGGGACCTCTGGCCTAATTAGTCCCTTAATTATAATGGGAATTGAGCTACTGCTAACAGCTCTTGCTAATACCAGGCAAAATAAACTGCTGAGTTAAAATAAGATGCTAAGCTAGATATTATGCTAGGTGGTTATCATTTACTAGCATCTAAAACACAGACAGACAGACAGACAGACAGACAGACAGACAGACAGACAGACAGACAGACAGACAGACAGACAGACAGACAGACAGATAGATAGATAGATAGATAGATAGATAGATAGATAGATAGATAGATACACTTGCCCTGTTTGCATTAATCAGGACTCTTCAAACTGGTTTTGGCCTCTTCAGGGAGAAATGTCCTGTGAATCATAACAGACGTTCTCATATGACTTTTCAAAACATTTAAACATTTGTTTTCAAATCATGGGTTCTGTTATAACAAAGCTTTATTAATAAATCAGAGATGTAGTTAAGTGAAAAGCACTAGCAATAAATGAACAGCCCCTTCGACCAAGTAACTGAGGAACTCCTCAGCTGAAGGTGGGATTTTTTTTTCTCCCAGTGTTTCATGGCAGCTGGACTGACTGGACAGTTTCCCCCTCAGGCTATTTGACTTTTAGAGCAAATGCCGTCTTCCTTCGACGCTACGAGTGCACTGATGTCATCATCCAGCCACACTAGAGCCGAGTGTCTCTCTGCAGCAGCTCTGCTCAACTCAAGTGCTCTCGATCGCACTAAATTGTGCACAAAAAAAAAGGAAGCAGGAGCGAAGAAAGGGGTCTTCTCCAAATAATTATTTGCCAATATTTCACCAGTGCAGTGATATGGCTGAAATTCAAATAAAATAACGAAAAAAGAAAAGAAACGCTCTGAGCGTATCGAATCGACCGTTATTAAGCAATAGTCAGGTCCCTGATGCGCAACCACCTGCGCACAATTACTCAACCGGACACTTCTCTGTGTTTAATTACTATTTTTCTCGGCTTGTTTAAAAGTGTTGGTGAGTTATTGCAACATGTATACTCGCTGACATTTCTCTCCCTTATGATGGGATGATGCAAGCTGGTGATTATCTAGCTCCCAGCATGCCTGTGTGCAATGCACAAGCCATAAAGGTAAAAAAAAATTACACTGGCCTAATTTCAGCCTGATCTGTCTTGAAATAAAAAGGATTTCTTTCAATTAAATGAGAGTACATCCCTAAGAAGAGGCAGGACACATAATTCGAGCTTTCCAGACATTCTCAGATTTCATATGTGGTTCCTTTGAAAAACTGTTCCCACAGAGTTGGAGACACACAATTGTATACTGTAGGAAGTTTTGGATACAGTGGTATGACATTACTTTCCATTTACTTGAACTAGCAAACCCTAAACGTGTTCCAGACGAGTGGAGGAAATTACTATGGCAAATGAGGGCTACATTTTCAATGAGATGTACACCTCTTTGCCAAAAGTTTTTGGACACCTGGTCATAAGTATGGTATGCGCTTTATAAGCATCACATTCCACATTCAGTCCCAATTCCATTATAATCCTGGGGAGATGTTCTACTAGATTTTGTGTTCTACTAGAGTGTGCATGTGGAAATTTAGCCACAATGGTTCTGATTCATCCCAAAGTTGTTTAATAGGGTTGAGATCAGAGATCTATAGGAGGTCACTCAAGAACTTTCACTCCAAACTATGTACAGTAAAGCATATGTTCATGGAGCTCGCTTTGTGCACAGGAGCATTGTCATGCTGGAACAGGTTTGGGTTTCCTAGTTCAAGCAAAAGCGACATTTTATTATACCGCATCCAAAGACATCCTTTACAATTATGTGCTTCCAACTTAGTGGTTACGGTTTGGAGAAAAACCACATATGGCAAGAAAAGGTCAGGTGTCCCAATACATTTATCCATAAAGTGTATATACAGTACTACATGGGAATTTATATGTAATATGATTTGTAATCGTTTTTTTCTTAGTTGCTTTCTCAAATAATACATAACTTGTGCAAACCAGTAAATGCATTTCATTACAAACAGCACAACACATTGGCTTAGGTACTTTTCTCAAAATTCTGAGTTTCTCTTTTAAAAGTACACGTTTGTGTCATCTCATTGCCATGAAAATGACAAGTCCTTTTGTCATTGTTACCAAAAAAGATCGTCAAAACGTTGTCTGTATGACGACACGTGGATTGCAACGATTGAAAATCGAGGCGCAAATGTACACATTACGATATGTGGGAAATTGATTGCAAGAGACTGGACAGGATTTACACTTTTACTGTACTGTACTAGTGTTATTGTTTTTCCATTTTCTAATTATTTTCAGAAATTGTAATTCTGTGTTTTGCTCTGTTTGTCGCCACGAGATTTGACCTGTTTTAGAGAACTAGTTGAAGATCGGTTGATCTGATGCCGTTCACTTGCCTTCATTAGCGCCATTCAAGATTCATCTGCACAATTCATCAATTCAAGACAGAAAAAAGTTAAATAGAAATTGAAGCTTAACACGTGAAGACATCTGGTTTAACCGTTTTGCATTCAATAACTTGTGCAATGAGTTGATGCCGAGATGTTTTGGGGGTTAAGGTTATTCAAGTGAGAACCAATCTAATCTTTGATTAACACGACAGAAACATTGTATGTAGGAAACAGCCGACAATTGTACACAATCAGTTAAATGAATACCCCAAAGCATTCGCAAATTTGTGTAAAGCAAGAAGACTCCATGATGTAAAGGAAGTAGTTTTGAGAATTTCATTTCTGATCTGAGAAACGCTCCACTGTGAGAAAAACTGTAATATTCTTGTATTTTCTCTGTATTCTGCAAATCCTTGAGCATTTTTACCATTTTAATGAGATTTTTTTTTTTTGTTTTTGCCCTCGTACAGGTCAGTCTGCCCAACGACTCCAGCTGTGTGGAGGAGATTTTGCGGGTAAGTGAATAATTGCACCTGCACTTCTCTCTATTAGCCACGGTGACACAATGATGTCTCTAGAAATAAAAGCGTATAATCTGTATTAATACAGAACACACAGAAGAATAACTTTTGCAGTAGGAATTCTCTTTTCTTCTGCTTTTTAGTAAATGCTGATTTAGTTTCGTTAGCGATGTCGTCGGTCGGAATGCAGCTCTGAAGATCCGTTTATCCCGGGATCGAGTTACTATGGGTTTTTTTTCTCTGTCTTTAGTTTACGTCCTGTTCTGTTAAGCAGTGTTTCCCAGGCAACCTGGAGTGCGTCTGTCAGTCAGAGAGCTTGCAGAGCCGGGCCGTGACTCAGACATGACTCACGTTCACATTGCACTGCGTCAGTGATGCTGAGAGAGACGCCAGCTCCGGGCGCTCGTGATATCAAACAGCTAAAGATTTCTTTATAGGAGAAAATCGCTGAATGGTTTCAGAAGAAATCCTTGATTTGAGAAAAGTGCTAATCTGATGGATTCATGGCGAAGAAGCTGTTACGCCGGGGAAACATTTAAGTCAATGTCAGTTAGTAGAGATGCACAGCAGGTGCATTAGTTTACAGTTCTTTATTTTGCAGGTGATTGTATACAAGTCTGCTCTTGGATTTAAATCCATAAGCTTTTAAACAGAGATTCCTAACTCTCCGAAGGTGCAGTTCCTCTTAGCAAGAACAAGATCCATGCCATTTTACTTCAGTTTAACAAAGGCTAACGAAGACAAAACTAAATTTCCCACCTCATTTAAAAGCATTTCTTGTTTTTTTCCTCACTCACTTGTGCATGCTGATAAATGGCACGACTGATTTACATTCAACCACAATCTCAAAACATACAAGGCAAAGCTCACAAAGAGCTGAAAATGACCAAATGACAACTAAATGGCAAAATAACGACCCCATTAATGTCCTGTAATGATATTCTCGTAACGTAGATAAGCCACTACAGCGCCACCTGCATTATTCTATTAACTCGTAAATTCATATTCAATCTGTGCAAGTAATTAACATGAATAAACGATTTAAACATAATGTGTATATAAATCTCATGATATTTATCTTTACTGTAAATACTTGGGGAGAAGGTCGAAAAAATGGAAAGAAAGAAAGAAAGAAAGAAAGAAAGAAAGAAAGAAAGAAAGAAACAAACAAACAAACAAACAAACAAACAAACAAACAAACTGTAAGAAACAAACAAACTAAATAAATAAATAATTTAAAAAAAGAAAAAACAAACAAACAAACAAGAACATAAGAAAGAAAGAAAGAAAGAAAGAAACAAACAAACAAACTACAGAAAGACAAAAATATGAACATACAAGTACTATTTATAGAAAGAAAGCAACAAACAAACAGAATTACCAAAGAAAAAAAAAAGAAAGAAAGAAAGAAAGAAAGAAAGAAACAAACAAACAAACAAACAAACAGTAAGAAACAAACAAACTAAATAAATAAGAAAAAATAAGAAAAAACAATCAAACAAACAAGGATGAAAGAAAGAAAGAAAGAAAGAAAGAAAGAAAGAAAGAAAGAAAGAAAGAAAGAAAGAAAGAAACACAAACAAACAAGCAAACAAACAAACAAACAAACAAACAAACAAACTACAGAAAGACAAAAATATGAACATACAAGTGCAATTTATAGAAAGAAAGCAACAAACAAACAGATTAGAAAGAAAGAAAGAAAGAAAGAAAGAAAGAAAGAAAGAAAGAAAGAAAGAAAGAACAAAACAAACAAACAAACAAACAGTAAGAAACAAACAAACTAAATAAATAAATAATTAACAGAAAGAAAAAAACAATCAAACAAACAAGGATGAAAGGAGGAAAGAAAGAAAGAAAGAAAGAAAGAAAGAAAGAAAGAAAGAAAGAAAGAAAGAAAGAAAGAAAGAAAGCTTTATTAATCTGTAAAGGGGAAAATGAGCTGAATATGAACTCATGAAAAAAAAGAATAACGTTACACTTGAATGAATGAGAGGAAAGAATGAATGAAAGCGTGTGATGTGATGCGATAACAGTAATCCAGATGTACAGTGATTTGCAGCTGGACCGGAGTATTAAAGTGTAAAAGCCTCACCTCTTTAACACACAAGACTCTGAAGCCTATCTGAAGGCTCTGCATTGCACTGGTTACCGGTGCTTTAAAAATGGAGCAGATGAAAGAGGTCTGATCTGCTTTCCTCACCTCGGCTCTGACATTTTCTCTCAGCCTTGTGCTCGTGAGCGCTCCAGCCCTCGGGGGTGAGTTTATCACGGCTCCAAATGTTTATAGATTGCTATCACCTCAACACAGAGAAAGGAACAAGATTGTATCTTACGCACAGAAACACGAGTAAACAGAAGGAAAAACAAAGGCACAGAGATTATTCAGTACGAACTGAGGATTTCGCAAAAAAAAACCCTGCATCCTGCAAATAACGCCGGGATGTAAATAATACAAGAAATAAATCCGGCTTCTTGTGTGCTTGTTTGCCGTTGTGAGGGTGAAATATAAGTTTACGTATTTGCATGTAATATGTAATTGAACAGGAACAATATAACTAAGAACAGCCTTTTGGTAATCTGCGTTATGTTTAACATCCCGCGCTCGTCTGTTCTGCTTTGATCAGGCATCATTTTTTTGCCTCATCATGTCATACAGTATGATTAGGAATATTACAGGAGTATTTTACAACAATATGTATATTAGGAGAACCCCCCCCCCCCCCCCCCCACACACACACACACACACACACACAAGTGCTCGAGCTACGTTCGAGCTACAGTAGAGGCCCAGGCATCTTTTCTTTTTTTTCAGAGCGTGGCCCTCGAAGACAGACACACTGATCCAAACACACACAATCACACACACACTATTTAATCTCACTCCTCTCACACAGCAAGACTGTGAATCCAAATAATCTTTGTTATTGTACCCAAAGACTCGGTGGTTAGATTTCTCGAACTGCTGTAGCTTCACTGCTTTTTTTCTGCAATTTGGAGCAATTCTACACAAATCCATTGATGGGCTCAGGTTCAGTCAGGGTGAGGAGTGTGTGGAACTGTGCAAAGCTCCGCCGGGGCCCGATGGAGTTTGGTGGAGCTGGGATTCAAACTCATGACCTTTTGTTCAGATGTCCAAAGTCAACTCTGAGCCACAACTTTTCTTGATCAGTTGGAGCGTGTGCTTTAATTTGATGAAAGGACACCACAGTTTGAACATACAGTTTTACATTTGCATTCACAATTACGGCATTTGACAGAATTTATCCAGAGCCACTTCCAATTATCTCATTCATACAACAGCAGCAATAGGTTTAAGGGCCTTGCTCAGGGGCCCAGGAGAAGCAGCTTGGTGTGGCTGTGATTTGAACTTTGGATCTAAAGTCTAATGCCTTAACCACTAACCTTCACCATTAGGATTTCCCACTTGCTGATCGGAAATTTGGCAGTTCAAGCTCCACAGTTGGGCCCTTGAGCAAGGCCCTTACCCTTATCAAGGGTTTTTGTATTAAGACTCCAAATTCCTAACTAGCTGGGATTGGCGAGAGTTTTTGTGTGCTTCATGTATATGAGACAAATAAAGACCATGTCTACACTAATATGTAAAACGTGAATTTTTGAAAACGCTCCCCAAAGTGGATCAAATTAAAAACCCTGTTTTTACTTCGCATTGTGGAGGCTTTCGACAATTATGATGCATTCTTAGTCATTGCCGACATTTCTAAGAGCCGAAAAGTAAACAAACAGCAGGCGGAAATGACGCAGCTCGAATCGTCTTACGTTTTGCTCGTGCAGTACAGGGACGTGAGCGCTTACAGACGTTTCAGTGTGGATGAGCAGCTTCCAGTAAACGATTCAAAACGAAAGTGTGGACGTTTTTTCGACAAAATCGTTGGTTTTTTTTTTGTATTTATCCAGATCAGTGTAGACATACAGAAGCTATGGTGTGTTTGCTATTGTTTTTATAGTAATAGTTTATTCACAGGGATGTTGATGAAGCTTTTTTTTTTTGTTGTTGTTGTAACTGGTATGTGTTGTCAAATTTTCAGATTATGTCAAAATCCTTCAGTTTTTTTCACAATTCTACTTAATTCAATTCAATATATTTGTATAGCAGTTTTAAGAATGCACATTATCCCTGAAAAGGTATGAGGAAGAAACCTTGAGAGAAACCAGACTCAAAAAGGAACCCATCCTCATCTGGGTGTCACCGAATTTCCTTGAAATATCTTAAAAAAAAACACAATTTAGGCCGAAAGTAATTAATATTTGTGTTGCATTTTATATTTTCAAATGCAATTTCTCTTATTTTTCATGACTCTGCATCTACAGCACAATAATGACTCTATAATAATAACTCTAATAGTGCAATTAATAAAACGTTTTTATAGAAGAGATTTCCAGTTATGTTGCATTAAATGATTAAAAAGGCTTCTTTAAACAAATAATAAGACTTTAATTAACCTGCTTAAATTCTTAAAACAAAATGTTACTGTAAATAAATACTATCATAACGATGATCACATGCGCCATTGTGAAAAAAGTGGAAAGATTTGTCTGTGTGTGTGTGTGTGTGTGTGTGAGGTGTTCAGCTGGAGTGTTTTGGGTTGTGTGTGTATCTGCTTTTTTATAAATGCCCTAAAGATTCATGTATCGTCTGCTGCTACATACACACACACACACACACACACACACACACACACACACACACACACACACACACACACACGCATGCTCACACACACAGGCATTTGTAATGCACTGTTTAACTCTCAGCATGTATGAAGTGCGTCAGACTGCATTAATCCATGAGCAGCTTACATCTGGACCAACCCCCTACTTCAACCATTTATACAAAAACCTGTGCAAAATATTTCAAAGAAAAAAAACGACTTGTAGCCGTACATAGAGATTTTCCTTTCCTTTTTTTTTCCTTTTCTTTTCTTTCTTTAACCCTATTGTACAGACCCTATTGTACAAATCCTATAGAAAAAGTACTAATCACATACACTATATGGACCAAAGTTTGTTAACATCTGACCATAACATCTGTTTTTTTTTTGTTTTTTTTTTGGAACGTCCATTCAACATTTATTCCTGTTTAAATAACCTTCACTCTTCTGGGAAGATGCTCTAATAGATTTTGTGAAGATTTGTGCTCATTCAGCCATAAGGTTATTAGTAAAGTCAGGTACTGATGTAGGTGAGGTGAGGTGAGGTGAGGTGAGGTGAGGAGATCTGGAGTGTTTACATTAATTGTAAAGGTGAATAGGGATAAGGCCAAGATTTTCCACTCCAACCCATATAACCAGGTTTGGGTCTCCTAGTTCAAGTGAAGGGAGACTCATGCTTCCGTAACCTTCTATACATTTTATACAATCATGTGCCACGTATGGCTGGAAATCCAGGTGCCATAATACTTTTGACTATTATTCCAGTTAAAGTAAAATCCCTCCTTTGACATCAAGTTTATTCTCTTGAAGTTAATTAAATAAACAAGAACAGAAAAACTTTGGAAATGAAATGGAAACTTTCCATAAATGCTTAATAAGTTAATACAGTTGCAACAATTAAATGTCATATATTTCTTTATATAAACATTTTCACACCCAAACTTTAATCGAATTCCCATCTCACCCTGACGCCCCGAATCCTTTCAGCCCGATCGCTTTTCTAATATTTTCCAAAAGGGCCAGGTTGAGAGCCCAGTTTATTGCCATGTGTTTATGATACAGTCTCTTCACACATTTGGATTCTTTCTAAATGTTATTTTGTCCTCTTCCCCTCTGGCCTGATCAGTGTGAGTCACGGAGACAGTCCGAGATAAATGAGGTGCCAGGTCTTTCGTACTGCCACCTCGGCGTTAATGCAAGCGATGAAGCATTACCTTTCATAAAAGCCGTGGATAATGCTACCGGCGCTGGAACCTTACTGCCCGATATGATGAATCTGCAGCTATTCTGTTGGTCAGCACATGAGCAACTTACGCACACACACACACACACTTGCAAATCAACATCAACACGCGTGCGCTTTCTTCTCAGCAATCTATACCAGACATGATTATTTATACAGTAGAAAAGAAGCTCATTGAGGTCGAGTCTGCTCCATCTCACGCATAAGGAAGTCCATGATCAGAAAGCAGGGTCTGGTGCGAGTCCTAAACCACTCATCTCCCCAGCACACCCAATATAGACATACCTGACACACACTGGCTGTCCCATCAGAGTTACAGCAAATTAAATATTTTCTATTTTGTGAAGATTTGTGCACAAACATACGGTTGCTTTTACTATTACTACTCTTATTTCTATTTCTACATTTTAAGGCTGCTTCTGTTATTATTAGTAATATTACTACTTAGGTGTTACTTCTACTATTGTTACTACTACTATTACTGCCGCTACCACTACTTCTACTACTACCTATACATGTTTCTACTCGTAATAGTACTACAACTGCTACAGCTACTACTACTATTACTGCTACTACCCCCTTAACTTCTACTATCACTATTTCTGTTACTACTCCTAATACTTTGATTTCAGTTACTACTAGTAATATTGCTACTACTGCTATTACTAATTCTACTAATTCTACTACTACTACTACCCGACCACTACTACTGCAGCTGCTTCTACTATTTCTGCTACTTCCTCTACCTCTACTACTACTTTTTCTGTTACTACTAGTACTAATACTACTACCACTATTTCCGTTCCTACTATTACTGCTACTTAACTACTACTCCTATTTCTGTTTCTACTATTAATACTATTACTTTCACCACTTCTACTACTGCTTCTACAATACTGCTGCTACCTTTTTACTATTATTGTCAGTCCTTTTACAATTTTTCTATTTCTATTATTACAATTGTTGCAATTTTTAATATTAGCACTACTACTACTATTACTTTTAGTACTTTTATTACCAGTACTGCTCTTTTTTACTACTATTATTGCTATTATTTCTGCTACTACTACTACTATTTCTATTCCTAATAGTACCACTATTGCTGCTGCTACTACTACAACTAGTACTATTACTATTACTATTACTATAACTAATACTTATACTGTTACTTCTACTACATTATCATTAAAACTACTACTAATTTTTATTTCTAATAATACTACGACTTCTATTACTGCTACTACTATTCCACAACCACTACAATTATTGCTGCTACTTCTGTTACTACTAGAGCTTCCTTCCTCCTCCTCCTCCTCCTCCTCCTCCTTCTATTCATCGTAAAACTACTACTTTTAATTCTATTGCATTTACCAATTCCACTACAATTAATGACAATATAGGGAGAAACATCCCTGTGTGTGTGTGTGTGTGTGTGTGTGTGTGTGTGTGTGTGTGTGTGTGTGTGTGTGTGTGTGTGTGTGTGTGTGTATACACCTGCATGGAGGATAGTAGAGAAAAATGTGTGCTCTAAAAGCTTAACCCGAGGGTTGCTACACACTACACACTACACACACACACACACACACACACACACACACACACACACACACACATACACGCAGATATACACAGTGATATGCACACATGCACATTCACTCATATAAGACTAATTTGGTAGACATGCAAATGCATAAACACAAGCTTTTCTTTGTTGCTGTTTTAGAGCATAAACCTGGACACACATATAAATCCACACACACACACACACACACACACACACACACACACACACACACACACACACGAACATTTGCACGTGTTCACACAGAGTCTGGAATCGATCAAAAAGGCCACATGAAAGACGAGCGAGAAACGTGCCGCGTACAATTACACAGGAGCTCAAGGAGCTGATTACACGCAATGCTTTTTTTTCATGCATGAATATGGATGAGTTTCTGTTTGCTTATGAGCAGCAGTAATTATAAAATTCTTCTGCCTCCATCTTTGTAGGTATTTCATGCTGATGTTGATATTTAGCATATGCAAACAGTGTGTGTGTGTGTGTGTGTGTGTGTGTGTGTGTGTGTGTGTGTGTGTGTGTGTGTGTGTGTGAGAGAGAGAGAGAGTAATTAAGCAAGTTAACCTGTGTGTACATTGTTGCCTTACAGGAAATGACCCATTCTTGGCCTCCGCCCCTCACTGCCATACACACACCAGGCAAAGCGGAACAGACCAAGTTTCCAATTCCCAACAAGGTGACATACACACACACACACACACACACACACACACACACACACACACACACACACACTCACTCACTCACTCACACACTAAACTCTATTCCATGTACATTTCTTTATGTTAAAAAAGTTTATTTTTAATTACTAAGAATGTTTTTTCCCCAAACACTTTTAAATGTATAAAACTTAAATAAAAAAGTATTACTCAAAATATATTTTGGAACTTTTGTTTAACTTTATATTTATTGCTGCATACAAGCTATGAAAATGTTTTTTCAATTATAATTTCTAACTGTTTTCACTTGACTTTAAGTAGGCCTAAATATATAAAATGAGAGACTTGACACGGCAAGCTTGATTTCACATGTCTAAATGTGAATTGTACACCTTCTGTAGATGAATTACATCAGATTGAAATTGTACTATATTGTGTATGGATTTAATTTTGAGGGCAAATTTTAAAAATTTTATATGAAACTTTTGGAAAATAAATTGCAATTCAGTGCTTTTGGCAAAACCTTCAGATTCAACATCGGGTTCCTTGTACATCACTTACTCAAAACGCTGCTTGTTGGTAATCTTTTTCCCCATTACAAAAAATTGTTTTTTGGAAAAACAAATCTTGATTTTTCTGAATTTAACTATGAATTTTCTAGTGGGAAAATCTCTAGTCAAATTTTTCAACGTTTCTAGTTCCAGCATGGTGTACAGTTTTAGATATAATTAAAACATTTTTCATTACAGTTTCATATAAAGTATATGATAAAATTATCGAATAAAATTGATAGTCAGATTTGTAATGACAGTCATTATATGTAAAGTATGTCTTATAATCGTCCTTTTTTTAAAGCTAAGAATTTTCTAAAAATTTTTCAAAGATTAATGAAAAACAACATCATTCCTTTATCATGAGAATGTGTACAAACTTTCTATGTTAAATAGCATTTAATTTGTTTTATTTAATTTTTTGTTACATTTTGCCATACAAAATCCAATATAAGTTGTTGCTATAGAAACAAATAATTGTAGAATGGGTGCTTTTTACAACAAAACATATAATGTAAATTACAGCAATTTAAAAAAAAAGTGTGATCATTCAGCCAGAAGAGTGTAAGTAAAGTCAGGTAATGAAGTAGGTAAGGTGAGGAGGACTGGTGTGAACAATATTTTCAAGAAGCAGGCTTTGTGCCCAGGGGCACATCCATAAACATCCGATACAATTGTGTGCCTCAAACATGATGGTAACAGTTTGGGGAAGAGATGCATATGGCTGGAAAAGTCAAATGCCCCAATAAATTTGTTCATATTTTGTATAATGATTTGCTCCATAAATCGCTCCCCTATTAGCGAGACAAATTGTAAAATGTTTCACAAAAGGATTTCAGAAGGTATACATTCAATTCTACGATGAAATTAGTCCAAAATTAAGTACCCTAAAGGCCAGCTGCCATCCAATTTGGACAGTGTTTGTATCTCAGGAGCTTATAAACTGCTGCCAAGAAAAATGGTGCCTCTTGGTGGCTTCTCTCCAATTGGACTGAAATGTAATTTTTTTACTTTTTAAGCTCTCCAGAATACACACTCATAAAATATGCATTATTAAGACAGTTTTCTTTTCCCTGCACATGAAGTGTTTGGGAATTTTTTATTATATTTCTTTTTATTTCATTTGAACATTTGGCTGTTGTCATAACTACCGCCAGTCTCTCTTTATTTTATGATGTCATCTGACAAGCGTCCAGAGACATCGCCAGGGGCTCGGGGGTGAGAGTGGCGTCAATGGGATGATCTGACAGAAGTATTGGCTAAGGTGCTGTGGTTTGGCAGGGCTTTTCTTCACTGAGAACATCTCCTGGCTTCACTTTCGCATCGACATCATCACAGTTCAATCTATCGGCACGTGGAGCATTTCCCGAGCCTGAATGGAATAGAGCCAGTAGCGTTTATGTCCTGTGCACTGTCCAGGCAGTGTCCGCCTGCTAACGATAGATCTGTAGAGGCAAAAGTGTAAATAAAGAATTTGAATTAAATGTGTACTGTAGATACACATGCATTTTTATTAAAGGTGTACCTTTAAGATTTATAATAATGTCTGCTATATAATCCCAGGAAACTCTCGAATCTAATTGGTCAGAAGGATGTGTTTTTTTTATATATTCTTCATATTTAATTTTTTTTATATTTTATATATTTCTTTAAGTTTTTTAATGAATACATTCTTTGTTATAGGATACTGTTTCTATAGCAACAGCTATTTCATATAAATGCACATGGTGGATGCTACACATGATAAAATTCATTTTTCATCAATTTTTTCCAACAAATAAAACAATATTTGTTAAAGAGACTTTAAAACAGTCAAATGTAAAAAAAAAAATGTTTTAAATAAATTGCTAGTGAGCGATAAATACTACATGAAAAAATGCCAATTTATTGCTGATATCATGTAAGAACAACTAACATACTTTATATATTTAATGTAATTATTAATGGATAAAAATTATGACATTGAAAAATGTATCCATTGCTTAATTTCTGTGGTGTAAGTGAAATAAAACCTTTCAGCATATGCTAATATAATAGAATAGTAACACTGGTGATGGTGATAGCATCAAACCACCATGTCATTGGTTATTTTCCCAGTACAGCATGCTCTGAAGTGGTTTATTCTTTACTTATAAGAGCAGCTTATAAGAAAACAGATGGAACCAAGCTTTATATACAAGATCATTATTATATCATTGGTTTAATATGCATTCGACAGACTGTTAGAATATTGCTAATAGTCAGCAGATTTCGAAATAAAAAAATGTACCTGTGAGAGAAATCCTTTCGCATGAGATAATGAGGCCATTAAAAACGAATCATTGTGCTGCAAAGTGTCACAATTTCGCTCCTGTCTTTAGGATGTCATATACAGTGTGTGAGCTTGTGTGTTCTCAAGATCAATTCAAATCCCATGATGCTTCATTGGCAGTGCTCAAGTCTATGTTATTTGCCTTGCAACAGTACATGGTCTGATTGGCATAAGTCGAACTAATAATAAAGCTTAACTCCATAAATCCTGGCGTAATGGCGCTGCCCACGTAGTCATCACACCACTGGCAGCGTGTGATTTGTGTAACGCTTCTAATTGTATTTGTGTAAAAGCAATTAAAGCAATCAGTCGGAATTGTGGCTCTATACAGCTGTGTGAAACGTCGAGTTCGTAGCTTTGGGCCATAAGGTCATAATCAGTCTCTCTCTTTCTCTCTCTCTTTCTCTCTCTCTCTCTCTCTCTCTCTCTCTCTCTCTCTCTTTATCTATTTATCTATCTCCCACGATCAGGACCCCCAACACGTTACACCAGCGTACATTGGACAAAGTGAGTAGAAACCCTTCATCCACATCTACATCACGTATAAAACTGACATCACTCGTGTCACAAAACGAGCGCTAATGGCTCAGAAATGAAAAGGCTAACGCTGTGCCCGATGCCAGGCTGCAAGCTCTCGGCCGGCGCTTAAGCAAAAAAAACAAACAAACCATGCTCTAACATTTCTGTGTGCTTTCTTTTGGCAGAGCGCTGCAACGTTCCTGGTAACAAGCCCTCGACCAAGCCGGTGCCACAGAAGTCGTGAGTAATCATTTGATTAATTATTTGAGAAACGTGCCATGGGGACACAGGGGAAGTGGAATGTGTGTGTGTTATGTGTGTGTAAAGACAAGTCCCCATATTTACCTAAGAGTGAAAAAAAGAAAGAGATGAATCAACTTTAACCCCTGTGTTGACTTTGCTGTGAAGTGCGCTGATAGACGGCGTGCTATACCACCAGTTACGCTTTCACCAACACTGAAATGCAATGAAAAGCTTATCAACCTGTAGAACAGTGTGCTTTAGTAATATGCATGTCATCCAAAACTACTCTTTAAATTCGAATTTGACTTCAAACGATTTTGCGTAATCGGTAAACAAAAACGCGTCAGCTTTGAACATGCACGTATATTTGAACGTTCAAACATTTGTCACAAACCGGTATTTCTATAGAGATGAAATAATTAGGACACTTTCCTGAACTTGTGAATATTAAAGCTACTACATTTGCGCTGATATATTTTAGAATTATTACCTATATTCATGCAGCTACATATTGGCAATATATTACCTGGGTCCTATTGATTGTTTAAAAAAAGGCCCACAATATCGTAATTATTCCATAATTACATAAATTTTACACATTTTTATGTAAATATTAAGAATCCGAAACAACAGAGAAAAATTCATAAATATTAAAATTTTTATTGTCTTATAAACAAATCAGTGGTCAGAAATTGGGATGGACACCAATGCATTCCTGAGCCTCCGTTTGCTCGTTTACTTTTGCAGGCATTAAATGTGTTTGTGGAAAATCTAGAAACAGAAAAAAATGTACTTATGTAGACTAGAGTTATAGAGTTCATAACTTTTTACAGAATTTAATGGAGCAAAAGTAAATTTTCTTTATGTAATTTCTTTAAAAAATTTTGCAAATTGAGGGAAAACCTTATTTCATAGTAAGCTAGTTTATCTACACTATTTGTTTCATTTTTGCCCCCCAGGAGGGGTTTTTCTGTCTTGTGATTGTCTGAAAGCATCATCTAATTTTTGAGTCTATCTCCTGATTTTTTTTTTATGGTCTAAGTTTTGGCTTGGAATCTTCTACTCAAAAAAGGTCTGACTCTCTTAGCATTATGCAAGAAATTCAGTTGATTTGTGTAAAAACAACTTTTTCAGATATGTGTGTTTTCCTGAATCTTGATGAAACCTTTCGACTCAGATTCTTGATTTTGAATACAGACTCAAGTGTAATGATTTTTAAGTCATTTCACAAGTCATCACACTTTCAATTCTACTTCAAATATTTCATTAGTCATTTGTCAGCAATAATGCATATACACATATAGTACCATATAATGGATGTATAATTCACATACACTGTATGGACAAAAATATTTGGACACCTGAATTTTCCAGCCGTATGTTGGAATGCTGGAATTTAAGACTTCTTTGGATGCGGTTGCATTACATTCTGCCTTCACTTGAACTTGGAGACCCAAACCTGTTCCATCATGATGGTGCTTCGGTGCAAAAATCCAGCTCCATGAAGATGTGGTTTATATGGGTTGGAGTGGAAGATCTTGAGTGGCCTGCTATAAACTTCTGACCTGGACAACTTTAGGATGAATCAGAATGCTTTACTTGTGAATTTTCACAAGCACACTCCAAAATCTAGTGGAACATCTACCCAGAAGTTATTATAACTGCAAATGGGGTCTAAATGTGGAATGAGATGTTCAAAAAGCACATAGATTCTTCTGGGGTCCACAACGCTTTGCCCATGTAGTGTTTCCTTGTGGTAACATTGACAGAACCCAAAGATAAAAGTGCATTATGGAAGAACATTCCAGAAGGTTGTCAATATGCATAACTAGCATAGCATTTAATTTGCGTTTTATAAAGGTCTAGATATGCAAATTGACCAATTTTTTCAGAAAAACAGAATGACACAGACTTCGGTGTGAATCACGATAATCCATTATGGAAATTATTACAGAGAAAAATGAAGCAGGCGCCTTCTTTTCTTCCTTTTGATTCTCAGTATTTCTTGGCCACGTTCTGTTTCGTTCCGTGAAACCGTTAATGAAACTAAAAGTGTTCGCCGTATGCACTCTTTCTAAGTAAGTGCGGCCGTGTTCAAAGAAAGCTAGAGCGAAATAGTACCTGGCAGATTTGACATCTAATTCTACGTGCTGCCCGAAAGTCCGCGTGCTAACACACAGCCCGAGCGAGCATGAGCTGCAATCTGAGTGGCTAAGCAGAAGTGACAGATCCAGATGAATTGAATCACAGCTTAATGTGTCTATCAGCTCACTAAAAGAGATATTTTCTCATGAAGGCACGTGGGTTAAAGGTTCAGGACAGGCAACAATAAAGAAGAACGGCACATTGTTAGCAGCCGAAAGCCAGCTGAAAAGAGCCAGTTATCTACTGATCCGGCCGCAGCCTGGGAAACGCACGTCTTTATTCGAAGGCCAAAGGGGTTTTTCATCAACATCTGTTTGATTCGTTTCCGCCGCTGTGCTTGCGCTCGCTTGCTTTTGCCCACTGAAGTCAAGATGACTTTGGCTTTTGTTCTCCTCAATTGCTTACCAGTTATTAGAGGGAAGTCTTAAATGATTTAACCAGTCAAAATATTTAGAACGAGGCCACCTCAGGGAAAGAGCATTTCTGTCAATACAGCTTTATCTGAGCACAATATCAGACTTTAGGTCAAGGTGGGAGATTTTCTTTCAGTCTTAGAAACACAAGATGAGCAGAAAGTAGTGCAACACTGCAGCACTTTGATAAAAACCAACAAAACGTTCCTATTCAGATCTATAAAGGTCTGAAAGATAACATTTGTCCAGCATGATAGAATAATTTTTTAAAGCTCCACCTCCACATTGATCAGAGCTGTTCAGCTCATCCCCTTCACCTCACAAAATAGATTTTTTATACAGAACATCTAGAATTGCAATTGCAGTTTTCAAAACAGAGCGCGTGCTCTACCGTGATTGGTGGGTTGCTGAAGTTGATGCAGTTATGTTTTTATCCACTCAAATAAAAAGTTGATTTCACAACATGTAGTTTAGTAAAAAGTAAAATATTTGAATTGGTATGAAGTGAAGCTAAAGTAAGTTTCCGCACAAATGGAAATATTTGAGAAAAAATATAGATACTTGAAAAAGCTACTTAAGTACAGTAACGAATTACATTTTCTTTATATACTGTATATACACACACACACACACACACACACACACACACACACACACACACACACATTGTAATCAAATGAATAGTGCTACATATAAATGTAGAAAAGAAAATTGTAAAAAAAAATTATATGTAGCATTATTCATGCAATTAGGGTGTAGCGCACACATGAGCCACAAAAGCTAACAACATAAAATAAGAAATTCATAATAAATAAAAAATGAATAAAATAAAAAATACAGAATAATATATAATTAAACACTAAAAAGTTTATTAACAGAGTCTGACGAATGTTTATAGATCATGTGATCAGTGTTTTTTACATGGAATGTGAAGACTAGCACTAGATGTTCTTGGGATACGATTTAGACCACAGTTTATGAGCCATTTAAAGATGCATGAAATGAAGTCAGTTCCAAGAGAACTATTGTTGAATTACAACACATTCTGAAACAATTGACATGTAGCTTCTAGAATTGCATACATTAGCGCTCTTATAGCACATATACACACATACTGGATGCCTGAAAACATCATCATCATCATCAGTCCATGATCTTTAACCATATCTAGATGATAGAAGCTGTTGGAAGGACATGGCCACACACTTCCCTTGACTCCATTAGATAATTGGTGTTGTCTCTCATTCTTCAACTGAGTCATTTCCCTCGGAGTGTCTCACAGACACTTTAAGGCTAAAAGCGGCGCATTCTGACACGCTGCCATATAAACCTTTAACGCTTCAATCCGTCCCTCTTGAGCAACAATCGCCCATTAGGCAGAGGGCGCAGTGACATTAATTTGAAGTTTACCGTGTTGGGAAGTCATAAAATGACACTTTTTTCCTCAGCAAGCTCGTCGCAAAGTACCGGTGATCAACACTGTAATTCACTTCAAAACTGACATTAGTCCCACTCAGACCATTTTGCCGTTCTCCCTGACTGAGGGACGGCGAGGACAACAGTGCCTGTCAGAATCACAAGATCTTCTGCTGTTTTACAGATTTGTGGTACTAGAAATAATGTATAACTATATAATTGTAATATGTGCTATGTAATATGTTAGCAGGAATAA
Source organism: Silurus lanzhouensis (assembly GCA_039877035.1). Lineage (NCBI taxonomy): Eukaryota > Metazoa > Chordata > Actinopteri > Siluriformes > Siluridae > Silurus > Silurus lanzhouensis. Next base: position 3,525,979 of record JBCEWE010000339.1, on the reverse strand, counting down.
TGTAAGGAGTTTATAGTTATAAATTAATTTAGATTCTTGTTCTGGATAAATGTGGGATTATATATATATATATATATACTTGTTTCCCCATTCGTCGTACATCAGTGTGTAACCATTCTTTTTTGTTTTGATGATGATATGGTGGTCTAGGGGCATCGATTATGCCTAAGGTAGTGTTGGTATAGCAGGGAATAAAAAAAAAAAAATACTCATCAGAAAATAAATTTAAATTTTTGATAATAATGACACTTAGCAAGCAGAATTGTAGACATATTTAGGCCGAGTGGCTGTTTTTCCTCCACTGTTTGTTAAACAATATTCTTGCAGGCAGACGCCAAGGCGTAGTCGGAAAGTAGACGAAATAAAAACATGTTCACGCTGTTTTGGTGAAGTACATATACGTGTGTGTGAGTGTATTTAAAAACAGGCGTCAAAGTATGTTTTTGGCTGGGGAAAAAAATGTGGATCTTTTTGGATGTTTTCCAAAATTCAGCTACATCCAAAAGGTTTTTTTATGCCAACAGCCACGCGTATAATAACCGAATAACAAGCCATGCGCTTTAAAAAGTAAAGATTACAGGCAACATCACGAGGGAAAACATCCATTTGAGCAGAAAAAAAAAAGTGTGAGGAGGGGCTCAGACTTGCCGCCTTCCCTTGAATCAGATTCACTTAAAAAAGATTGATGTTCGGCGGCGGTTTGCGTCTAAACCCAAAGCTTGTCTTTTATTCCGACAAATATATTTATCATAAGGAGCTTCTCTCACACGATTTTTTTCCGGAGAGACGTTTGCGTCTCCGTCCTGCCCTGCCATAAATTTGCATTCGCAACACAGCAAAGTGCTCGTTTTATCCTTGTTAGGCAGGGATCTCAAAAAAGCACTGACGTCGCCTCGGTTGTGTAGATAAATTCAGACAACTAAACCCTGGAAGACAAGATGAGGAGGAGGAGGGAAAGAGGGAGGGAAGGATTGAGACTGTGGGCAAGCTTTCTTTTATTATTTCTTTTCCCCTATCCTGAACATTAATGCAGGATTTAAATGTGACACTTGAACAGACCCTGAAACCAGAAATGGCTGAGGGTAAATCTAAATAATCAAGTGGACGGAGGTAGTGTGATGGTGGATGAAGTTTCTGAAGTCAGCGTTCATCATGGACTTCTTAATTAAATGTCCCCGGGCTGAAGGATGGATTGAGAATGGGAAAGGGTGGTTCAGGGACATCTGTACAAAACGTGTCCTCTGTTTCCCTGTATTTCACTTCCCTCTATTTTGGTTTCCATCCAAGACTGCAATAAGAGCAGCTAAAATGTACAGCTATACATATGTACTTTCCTATACTGTCTATAAAAGTGTGAAATACTTTATCCACTGTGTAACAGTGAACATTGTGTTTTAGAAAAATAATAATAATTAAAAAAAAACAGTATTTCACATGAATTCGCAACCAAATTGTCATCCCATCCCACCATACTCCAACACCAGAGGTTCGAAAATGGGGTATGCAGTATATTGGGTGTGCTATTGCATGTAGTGTATTTAATCTTATATTTACCCCTCTTTTTTTTTGGAGGGGAAGGATGGGGTGCCAGCCATGATCTTGTATACCGCGTAGCAAATGTGCATGTGCACCTGTGCTTATATAGATTTTAATAAATAAAATGCTTAAATATCATTCCTCACACAGTTTTGTCCCTCCTTTTCACAAAAGGAAGAATGAGAGGTGTTTTATACTTGTCACATGTACTTTAGAGCACAGCGAATCCAAGCGATGCTAGGAAGTTGGGGTCAGAGCGCAGGATCAGTGCATGTTCATCACAGAGTGTTAAGGGCCTTGCTCAAGGGCCCTAATAGTGGCAGCTTGGAGATACCAGGGCTTAAATTTCTTCAAGGGCTTGAATTTCTTCAGAGCCTTAACATCTGAACAAATTGTATTGCACACAGTAACACATTTGGATACAGGTATTGATTCAGAAGTGGACGAAAACTCATTACATCTGTTCTAAAACACAGCGGTGGACAACAAGGAAGTGTTTCTTCTTCATTACTCTAAGTATTTTAATACTTTTTAAGTACTACACTATATGGACAAAACTATTGGGACACCTGACTTTCCCAGCAATATGTGATTCATTGTCTTGTTGTACGGTGAAGCATTGGCCTACATTTCCCCTACATGCATATACTTAGTTAGCATGTTCTCTAAATATATTCAGAAACTTGTGAAGTGGAACATGAGCTTTGAATGGAAAGAGGCCTGATAGCTACATGTATTGTATTTAAAACCTACTATTATTGACTAGGATAAAACTATGGACAGTTGAAGTATGGAATGGTAGCCATGTTGGTTCAGGATTCCTTTCACCTGGAATACCAATCTCCAATCTTCCCTGCTATAAAAATAACCCCAAACAGTTAAGCTACCTTCTCTCCTGTTTTCAATCTTACATAAGATCTTCTGTAGGAGAGAAAAATGTCCGATTTGAACTCATCTTTCCAAAGAACTTTCTTGATTCTGGGCTTTTATTTAGTTTTGTTGCATATGAACAAAAGGAACATGCATGTATCTCAAATCCATGAAAGACTAGGTGTCTCCAAACTTTTGACAGGCGCCAGAATTTGACAGTAATCACCATATAACATATTCTGTACACTGTATATACTACAGCTACAGTTGATGTACAATTGAGTAACGTTTCGGAAACTAAACTCATTAGTACCGTAGTGGCACTTTGAGATTTCAACGTAAGAACCAATTAAATCTATTTTCATTCTCACACCTTTGCAGAGTTTTGACCTGCCGTGTGTGTTTGTACTTTATATTAAGCTTGTGAGTGGCAGAGACATTAGAAGTGTGTTGTATCTCTTGAGTTGCTCTCCAGATGAGTGTAGTGTTGACAGATCTGGAGCAGAGCTAATCTCAGGGCACCACCGGCTAGACAGAGAGAGATAGAGAGAGAGAGAGAGAGAGAGAGAGAGAGAGAGAGAGAGAGAGAGAGAGAGAGAGAGAGAGAGAAAAACGCCTGTCTCAAACAAAAAAAAATACACTGTGTGTTTGTTTATCACCGCGTGAGTCCAAGTGCATTTCCATGTTCCCGCCAGTGATTGACACGATGAGGCCAGGTTTGGGTGCTTATTTAAAGCCTCACTCTGTTTCCTTCCACTTCCCTAAGAGATCACCGGTGAAGGAAGGAAGCATGAGTCAGCATCAGGCGACTCGGCCTTCCCGTACCTCACACACGCCGCGTTAACTGTTTCCCACTTGCAAAAACGAGGTGAAGGCGCAGTAAAGCCGAAAGCCACACAACTTCTCGTGTCACGTAATGAAAGAGAGCTCAGTTATTTTATTTTTTTTAACGAATCCCATAACACGCCGTTCTTAAACTCAACATCCTTTCCACACAGAGACAGCGTGTTATATCACAACACCGCCAACCCGAGCCGAGACGACGCTCCGGGACGCTCTCTCGTATTTGTTGGAATAAATATTCCCTCCAAATATTCCCTTCTCTTAGTGAAATCCCAGCAGGAGCACAGCGACCCAGAGCGCAACGGTAACAGGCGTCTACTGTGTGGTTACCCGCAAACCCCTGCACCTCCAGGGAGCTTTTGCTCAACTCCGTTCGCTCGCTTCAGGAAAGTCAGTTGAACAGACGTAAGCGGGAGTTATGCTAAAGCGCTGCGCTGTATTTACATAGCTCTTGATTTAAAAATGCACATTACTAGCTCGACATTTTTCTCAGAATCCTGAAACAGAAAAATATAAAGATATTAGAAAGATAAAACTCTTCAGGTAATGTTATTCAAAATATTTTTTTTTTTGTCTAAAGTTTACAACAAAAATAATTAGCATTTTCTTAACCCTAAAGCCGAACTGTCGAGCCTGTTGTTAGCAAATAGCTCCACGAGAGACAATCAGACAGCAGGGAGAAATCCCCACAGGGCAGCTAGAAACGGCAGCATGGCTCTGTGACGCAACTGTTGCTAACGATAATAGCTACGTTGAGGGAAAACAGGAGGCTGTTTATTTGAAGCTTTGAGGGCAGACATATTCACAGCAGAGGTGAGAAGCTTCGTTGACGAGCAACACACTCGCGATAGACAGGAATTCTGGCTTATTGAAACAACACGAGCTGCCTCGTGGGATGAGCACTGAGAGAAATATTGGCAATGACACCAATGGTTCCTAAAGCCAAATGCTCAAGTAGCTGTACACTTTATGTGTCTCTATAACATCGTCCTTGTAATAATTTCTGCATCAACAGGGAAAAAAACCTTTTAGAGATTAAAATACAAGACTCTTGTGACAGAACTGTGAACTGAATCAGTGTAATCCTGCCGCTTCTCACATGTCTCCCAGTCTTCATTTCCCGCTGTTTAAGCCGTGCTTATATCAGTGGCTAGCAGGCAGGCGCTGTGGCGTTCATCGGCTAAATGGCTTGCCGTGGGCCTTCACTACAGGACGTCGGGCAGCAGTAATAAACAGCGGATGCTCCGATGCCTCCGAGAGATACCCAGACCAATATACAGTTCAAAACCCATTATGAAAGATGACACAACAATACAAATGAAAGTGGGCAAAAGGTTTTTATAATTCACCTACACTCTTTTGGGAACATGTTCTACTAGATTTTCGATTGTATGCGTGTGGAGATTTGTAAACGTTCAGCCACAGGGGCATTAGGAACGTCAGGTACTAATGAGGAGGCCTGGGTTGCAGTCATTGTCGTAATTCATCCCAAAGGTGATGAGGTCAGAGCTCTATAGCAGAACACCCAAGATTCTCTACTCCAAACCATATACATCTTAACCATATATATTATATGGACAAAAGTATTTCAATACCTGACTTTTCCATGAGGTTCTACCCCAAGTTGAATACACATAATTGTACAGAATGTGTTTGGATGCGGAAGCATGAAATTTGCGATTCACTAGGAGACCCAAAGTGTCTGTAAATGCAGGTATCCAGAAGTTGAGTCACTTCATAGACTTATATTTGGTCAGCCCAAAAATTTCAATGCTCATTCGAGCAGCGTCTTTAGTCTGAGGGAAATTTGTATGCTCCAGGGTGGAGGCTGGGGCATATAAACTTGTGGACTGCAATCTTCACAGAGTTGGTGAAACATTACAGTGTTTCACCAGTTGATGTGACTCAACTTCCAGACCGGAGACCTAAACCTGTTTCTGCATAACTATGAACCTTTGTCAGCTCCCATCATGGAGTCAGCTCAATGATGATATGGTTCACATTGTATGAAGTGGAAAAAATTCAGGTTAAATATATATAGAGAATAATAAGCAAGAAAGAGGTTAAATAATAACAAAATCCAATATATATATATATATATATATATACACACAAAATGAAACCTCGATAGCTCACAACCTCGATAGTTCACGACTTTTTATTTGGAACCGGACTAAGAATAACACACGAAAAATCAGGTAGAGAAGCCGCGAGTGGCTGGAATGTTCGGAATACAATTTCAAAATAGAGTTTGTACTAATAAATTACATAAAAATGTTTAAAAAAATAAATAAATAAAATATATGACAATAAATCAATCTCTCTCTCTCTCTCTCTCTCTCTCTCTCTCTCTATATATATATATATATATATATATATATATATATATATATATATAGAGAGAGAGAGAGAGAGAGAGAGAGAGAGAGAGAGAGAGAGAGAGAGAGAGTGAGTGAGAGATTTATTGTCATATATTTAAACAAATAAGTGTCAGTAACAATTTACAAACGTATTATAGGAAATTAGGACAAATGAAATGTAATAAAATCAACAGAAATTATTAATAACTCGTATAAATTTGTAGAACGTGAGAGCAGAGCCTAAAAGAAAACACAATGGTGTGATATCGATGTGCGTAGAGTACACACGCATCAAGTGTTTTGCAGCTTGTTCTGGTTTATATCGAGGTGAGGCAGCAGCACAGCAGGTAGCAGTGGTGCCTCAGAGGCTCAGAGGGTTCGATCCTGAGCTCAGGTTTCTTCCCTGTGCTGAGTTTCACATGTTCACTCTGTGTCCATGTAGTTTCCCTCCGGTCTTCTGTTTTACTCCTACCTTACAAAAACATGACTGTTAATGGATTGGCTACGCTGAATTGCCCCCTGGTCTGTGTGTGTGCACGGTTGTTTGTGTGTCCACATGTGATGGATTTTTCAGCCTTCTAGGCTAAACTGCTACTGCTGTTTCTGGAGTTAGTTACAGGTCCACCACAAATCACAATGATGATGGAGAATGAATGAATTTTATTTGTTCAAAATTTTACCATTTCTTTTTTATATTTTCTAGTGGTTTTTTTTTTTCTTTTGGTAAACATAAAGAATTCTTTACCTTAGCCAATGTTTTTATTGTGCGTGTGTATGTGTGTGTGTGTGTGTGTGTGTGTGTGTGTGTGTGTGTGTGTGTGTGTGTGGTTTTTGTAGTTTGTTTAATTGTGTATAATTTAATAGATTTTTTTGTTTTTTTGTATTATAATTTTTTGTCCTTTTTTAAAGTTTGGTTGATTTATTTAGTTTCTTCCTTATTGTTTATTTATTTATTTACTTATTTATTTATTTTTTGACAAAAAATATATTTTTTTACACTATGTATAGATGTGTATTACTGTATTTATTTATTTTTTGTCTGTCTGTTTGTTTTGTCCTTTGACAACTTTTTTTTTTTTTTTTTGTTATTTTAGATTTGTTGTTTTTGTCTATTTTTTGAGTTGAGCTTTTTTGTTTGCTTTTTTTTTCATTGTTTATATATATATATAATATTTGATTTTAACGTTAATCCGATTTTTGAGCATATTAGCTTGAATTTTCTATTTTATTGCTTTTTTTATTATTTTTATTCTAACCTGCAGTAAGCTTTAATTCATGCCCATACAGACATGCTCTCCAATGATTTGAAGAGAGCTGCTGAATAAACACGTGCATTTGTTTTAAATATTCATTCTGTTACTGTGTCATTATGCCAAGTTATGTAATGAGGGAATGGTAGAATGAACATCTTATTGCACACGTTTTGGCACGTTCCCTCCTTCTCTTTTTCTCAGCGATTTAAAAAAAAAGGAAATAAATAAATAAAAGATGAAAGCATTAAGCGAATCCACACCAGAACAAATTGAGTTCCTTTGCATTTTAGATCAGCTTTCACTAATGAAACTATGCCTCAGTGATGCCAGGAAAAAAAAACAAAAAAAAGAACGCAACTCAGGTTTCTCCAGTCAGATGTTAACACTTATGCCTTTTACATCGTCGGCGTCGTGATTTCTCTTGGCTTTGGATCCAACACAAATAAAGCTGCTCTCCATTTATAATCTGTATTCGTCGTATTTATGTTTTTGGGATCTTTTTCAAGTACAACTATGTCATGTTGAATATCCCGACCTTTAGATGACTGTCTTCTCACCACAGAAAGGAGATTTCTTTTAAACTCATATATCTGAATTACATCCATAGTAATGTCTAAAACACAAACATAAACATTGTCATCATCATGGATGGAAAACATTTACTCCTTGTTTTCGAATTTATTTTGTTCTAGTTTATAGGAAGATACATTTCATATCGTCCTATAAACCAGCCGGCTCTTTATTTTTCCGTGTATTAGAACCTATAAACTTCCTACTTTCGACATGTCCTTGTGGTTAAGAGGTTAATTTAGCAGAGTGGTAAACACTGGCACAATTAGCCATTAAATATAGTTCCACTATTAAACTTAAATTGCCCAGATGGGATCTTGCTTTAGAATAATATGTCTAATAAAGTGGGGTGTATTAGATCACTGGATTCGGAGTTTTCCTTTTTCAAACCAGGCCGCAGGCTGATTGTTTGTGTCGGCGACCTTGTTTTAATCAGCAGTCAAACGCTGGGCAAAAACAGATGTTCGACCCAAAAACGTTGCTGTTGCAGTCGCAGTCACTTATGAGAGCCAGAGGACGTTGCTTTTTTTTACTCTTTGCGGTGAAAAAATGTTCTGGAGCCACGTCGCGTCCCAGAATGCAAAGCAGTTTGTTGCTTCAATCCTTGTACCCAGTCAGGCATCTTTCCTCCTTTCTCTTTTATTTGTTCTCATCGTTTTGCTTTTGGTTTTCTTACCACATTGATCCGTTGCCAGGTTGGTGAAATAATCCTGTCTGAGTGTGGAGGGGAGAAAAATGAGCACAGTTATTAAGAATATAATCAAAAATCAAATGTATAATGTTGCTTATTGGTTGAAAAATCCTAGCAATCGATATGGAAATTCTGTAGAAACTGGTGTTTTCACTGTTTGCTTAATGGACTTTCAATAACTTTTCGAAACGTATGTAATCCCTGCAAACCGCACTCTAAAGGCCACACAGATAAACACACACTTTGGCCATGGATCAGCCACTATAAACTGAAAATCCTGCCTGATTGCACGTCCACCACCTGGTCTTCTGCGCGGGCCGAACGCTGACATCTGTTAGGTATTACAAGGATAATGACTGGGAGTTTTGTTCAAAGTTCCCCGCGATCTGCGCTGCCGCACGACAGCTTAGGTCATAGAAAACTAAACCTTAAACACATTTCTCCCCCATTTATAGAGCCTTTTTTATTGTTTCAGTGTCAGGAGGAAAATTCCTTACTTGGCCCATTTTTTTTTTACAGCCCTGGTGGCTATCAGGACCCGACATTCGGAAATATTACCCAACAAGCTGTCAGGATGATGTCATGTGACCCTCATAACTACAGCACAGATGACATCATGCTGATTCTTGGGTTTTAACGAGGTCGTGGCGCGGCGTATTTTATATACTGTATTACGGGGTTATATTTACAGGACGGGAGATTAGCTGGCTGGCTGCCACACCGTACAAGTAGGACGGAAGAAGGTGAAAATATGCCTCCTAAACAGGTGAATGAGAATGAATAAGACTAATAATACGGAAGAATCGAAGATTCTGTCTGCTAGAAGAACATAAATCAATACACAATTCATTTATATATCATTTATTCACAGTTGTTTTAAAAAATTGGTTTACAATTTTATGTACGGACTGGATTTATTTTAAATAACAATACTTCTGACAGTAGTACCCACTTGGAGACAAAGCACAAGTATATATTAATGTGATTCATCTATTAGATTCATAATGGATCATTTTTATAGCCACAACTACTGTAGTTCAGGGGAATGCAAATAAAGTCACATAAAAAAGAGTAAAAAGTGAAGAAAATAAGTAATGATTAAGAAAGAAAACATATGCGTTGCTTGCGGATATAAGAAATGTAATGCGACCTGGAGTAAATTTGGACAAATTTGAAAAAAAGCAGTTAAAAACGGTTGTCTAGCCTTTTATACTTTATTTCACACTCAGAAAAGGCTCTCGTCTCTCCCTCTTTTATCCCTGTCTCTCAAACAGACAAAACTTACTGTTGAAATTCAGCACAGGTGAATGAGCCCTAATACTCAATTCACCTCGGCTCCACCCTCCATTTAAACCAGCACTGAATCATTCCCAGTTCCATAGCAGTTAAAAACATTACTTATAATCTTACACTCCAGTGCTCATGTTAGTTCTCACTCTCCGGTGTTCTGTATTGTTTAAAGACTATAATCACACTCTTGATGTCACCCAAATGAGGATGGGTTCCACTTTTGAGTCTGGTTTCTCTCAGTTTCTTCCTCATAACATCTAAGGGAGTTTTTCTTTGCCACAGTCACCATGCTGCTCATCAGGGATACATACACATCGTTCACCTTAACTCTTAAATTCTGTAAAGCTGCTTTGAGACAATGTCAATTGTGAAAAGCGCTATAGAAATAAACTTGACTTGACTTCGCCTTGAACACTTTACAACTTTACAAATGCCTTACAAACACTGACACTGAAGACTCCTGCCTAAAAATAATATAAAATAAACCCATCTGGTGGACAGTAACAAAGTAAATGGTGTTCGTTACTCTAATTAAGTAGCTCTTTCACATATTTGTAATTTACTGAAGTATTTTAATTTGGGGAGATTTTTTCTTTCATCTCACTACAATTTAAAATCAAATATCGTACTTTTTACACAAATACATTTTGAATTTTTTTTCCTTTTTTTTTATGAGGATAAAAACGTAACCGGTCAAACACACAGCAAGCCACCAATCAGGGTGGAGCGCACGCTCTGTTTTAAACTTGTTTTGGTGGTATCTATTTATTGTAACATTGTGAGAGGAATAAATGATGAAAGAAACTTCTGACATGCCACAACACCCATGACCTTATTTGCATGATTTTTTTTTAGTGGAAAAGGTTTTGGCTCATGATAATTTTAATAGATATTAATCAGCTTTTGACTCATTAATATCATTTTATTAATAGATTGTTGTGCTGAAAGTAACATTAGAGTCTTTTTACATAAACTGACTTGATTAAGCAAAGAGTCTTGTAGCCAAAATTATAATAGGAACATTATAGCATAATAAATCATAGTACTTTGGATTCTTAAGTACTTTGGAAGGCAAATACTTTTGTACTTTCACTTGAGTTTAAAGGGATACTTTAACCTTTATTGGAGTCATATTTTACAGAGTGTATCTCAACTTTAACTCAAGTTCATGGTTTGTGTACTTTGTTTACCACAAAAAAAAAACAATAAATCAGCAATTTCATATATTTATTTCTGTTTACATGGTGAGATAAATTCCTGGTTACACGGTTACTATGTAAACGTTTTGAAAACCAATGAACAACTTCTATCCAAACAGATGTGAGAATGGGGCTGAACCCCATCACACCAGCATGTCCCAGTATAATATCTAATCAGTGTTGTGCTTTATTCATTATTTGTTAATAAGAAATATTGGGGCTCATGCTAATGTAGTGTCACTTTCAGAAGACAAAGCTTTTGTTTTTGGTGATTCTGACAAAAGGTTCTTGCTTGTATTCCAGAATGCTCGAAGATGACCTGAAGATCAGCAGTGACGAAGAAGACAGTGAGCAGGTGAGATACAGTGCAAAAAATAATCACTATTTATTTACAGTAAAAGCTTTATTCAGAGCTCAGAATGACGGTCCCCAGAAAGTGGAGGGGAAAAAAATGAAGTGATTGTGTGCTCTTGTGAGGAAGCGTACTGATTGTGTAAATGCTCATTTATTAGCTTTGACCTTTCTGATTGTGCTTAAGAGGCACCATTTTATCATTTCTATTCAATTTATGTTTTGATTAAGCATGCAAATTGTCTGCAAAAGTTGTAGACAATTTAATTGGCAAACACGTGCACTAGGGATGGTAAGATTCACATATTCGTCTGGTTTTCTTTTTTCTTTTTTTTTTTAGCATACTGGTGGAATGGTAGCCATTTTGGTTCAGGATTCCTATGTCTTTATCCTTACCTACTCTAAAACAACCCTAAACGATTAAGCTTCCACCTCCATGTTTGACCATGAAGGCAGTCTGCTAACATCTTCTCTAAACATCTCTCCTGTTTTGCAGAAGTTCTTCTGTTAGAGCGAGAAATGTCCAATTTGTACTCATCTGTCCACAGAACTTCATTCACTGTCCAACATTTGTCTTTTTTTTAAATTTACATAGTTTGAACATGCATGTGTTTTAAAAACCATAAAAGACTTTGCACTGTATGTAGATTGTACAGTGATGACTCTTGATTTAGTATAGAAGAAAACACCGACCAGGCATAACTTGAATACCACCTGCCTAATATTGTGTTGGTCCGCCTCTGGATGCCAAAACAGTTCTGATCCATCAAGCATTACCAGCATTACCTTCTTTAGCAGTTTGAGCTACAGGAGCTCGTCTGTTGGATCGGCAGCCTTCGCTCCTTGCGTGCATTAATGTGTCTTTGCCGCCCATAACCCTATCACCGGTTCACCACTGTTCCTTCCTTGGAGCACTTTTGATAGATACTCAGCACTGCAGTCCAAGCCCAGTCGTCTAGACATCACAATTTAGTTCTTGTCAAACTCACTCAAATCCTTACCCTTGCCCATTTTTTCTGTTTCTAACACATCAGCTTTTAGGACAAAATGTTCACTTGCTGCCTAATATATCATACACACTAACAGGTGCCATGATGAAGAGATAATCAGTGTTATTCATGTTACCGCTCATAATGCTCTAATGTCATAATGTTATGCCTGGTCGGTATAAAGCATCAGCAGCATGTGCTATCAGTACAGAAGGTAATCAGCGTGCACTCGTGGTAAACAAACAGAGCAAGATGAATCACACTTTGGCAGTTGTAACATAAAACCCTGTGGTCTAGCACAAAGGACTGCATTTATACAGCTTGCTCGCTTCTCACCCCTGCGCTACAGTTCCTCCGCTCTTTGCTTTGCAGTATCCTTCTTGATGCGTTCGAGGTATCAGATAGGGGACATGTCGTACAAGCACGACCTCTGCTGAGACAGATCCACAACATTTACTTTCTTTTTGAAAATCCACATACTATGTCATCTTGGATTTTTATTGGCCAGCCAGTCGTAGCCATGGACACACTGTGAAATGGTCATGCTACATTTTTTGAGAGCCAATTTTGAATCTTTCCGCAGACTGTCCTTGAGCATGTCCTTGAACCTTTCTCGCAGTATAAAGTAATATGACCCTTAGTATGAACCACTGGTTAGGAGCAGGACCGAAGAAATCGCAGCGATCATTTCACTTTTGTCATATTTTCCACGGGAAGTGGTAGCTCAGTGGTTAAGGCTTTGGCTTACTGATTGAAAGGTCAGGGGTTCGATCACTGGTATTGCCAAGCTGCCACTCTTGGGGTCCTTAAGCAAGGCATCAACGCTTTGTTTTGCAGGGGTGCTGTACCATGGCTGACCCCATCTTTCTGGGATATGTGAAGAACGAATTTCACTGTAATGTACATGTGACAAGCAAAAAGCACCCTTTTGTATCAGACAACTAACACACAAGGTGTACTTGGCATTTGTATCCTTATGAGGACCGTTGATATACTATTTTATGAGTTGCTCAGTAGCTCCTTGTTCCATAATCTCAAATGACTGTATAAGACTGTAGAAAGAACATTGCTCATAATCTTACACTCTAGTGCTCATGTTAGGCTTCACCCTCCAATGTTCTGTATTGTTTAAAGACTACAATCACACTCTTGATATCACCCAAATGAGGATGGGTTTCTCTTTTGAGTCTGGTTCCTCTTAAGGTTTCTTCCTCATAACATCTAAGGGAGTTTTTCCTTGCCACAGTCACCATGGCTGCTCATCAGGGATAAATACACACCATTCACCTTGACTGTTGATTTCTGTAAAGCTGCTTTGAGACAACGTCTGTTGTGAAAAGCGCTATAGCAATAAACTTGACTTGACTTGAAACTTGACACGTATTACTATTACCAGCCATATGTGTTTTTTTTCTCAAACTGTTATCGCAAAGCTGAAAGCATACAATTGTATAGGGTGTATTTAGATGCAGTAGCATTACAATTTACCTTTACTTTAACTACAAGACTCTATGAAGATGTGCTTTGCATGGGCTGGATGGGAAGATCTCCTGCTATAGAGCGTTGACCTCCACCCTACTGAACAACTTTGGGAACTTTGGGACTGCACCCCAAGACTACTCAATTCACCTGCATCAATACCTGACATTAAGCACAAATGTCTACAAGCACACTCCAAAATGTATGGGAACATCTTCCCAGAAGAGTGGCGGGAATTGTAAGAGCAAATTAGGACTAGATGTGGAATGCAACATACTTATGGCCAGGTGCATGTAATGTTTGGCGATATAATGTAACTACATGCTCATACTATAACTTCATCTCAGTATCTGAAATGGTTGGTTGGTCGATTTTAGCTAAAGGTCCCCTAAAATCTATCATATATTCTATCTTAGCAGAATATTCCTATATTTTAAGGAACATTTGGTCTCTAACAAGATATGAATCCACATGTACTCACACTTATTCATTCATTATCTCTTTCTCTCGTGCTATGTCTCGATCAGATGTACATACTTTGACACACAAACATACAACACATGTTGCACACTGTCACGCTGGGGCAGTAATGGTCTACAAGGGATAATGAGCATGCTTTCCTAAAATTCTGTGTGTGTGTGTGTGTGTGTGTGTGTGTGTGTGTGTGTGTGTGTGTGTGTGTGTGTGTGTGTGTGTGTGTGTGTGTGTGTGTATAAAACCATATCCGAGCCAATTAACCTTCCCCTCTTTCTCTTTCTTTCTCTCACACATACATTTTCCTCTTTTATGATTGAATAGAGATGTAGCACCA
>JBCEWE010000339.1:3491737-3506737 GCA_039877035.1 Silurus lanzhouensis | reverse complement strand
TAAATAAAATACAAAAAATAAAAAAACTATCAAGAATTCTCTGTCAGGATGAAAATCCATTTGTTAGCCTCCAGCCTACATTGATCCGCTGTCTAAAGTGATCATGCAATAGCAGCCTTGAGCATCGGTGTTAATGAAATTTGTATGTATGATCCACTCAGTCTTGCATTTCTCTTCATCTAATTGACATTTTGTTCCTCGTTCACAGGCTGCAGAGAAACCCAAAACCAGGAGCACACCTCCAAAGTAAGTGACTTTTTCTGGCTGATTTCTTTCATCATACACCCAGATGGACTATTAGACACAGTCCTGCTTCCACTTCTTTTTTTTCCCAGCTGGAAGATTGCAAAGTATCAGATGAGACCTGAGGTTATTTTTATGAACCGTTATTTTTCAGTCTGTTATCGAAAAACTATAAGGGTTTCGAACGGGAATTGTTCGATGTTTTTAAACCGCTGTCGTTTGGTTGGTGCCGTTGTCTTAATTCGCTAATTAAGGAAATACCATGTGAATTTACTGGCGACTTTATTAAGAAGGCAATTCTGCTAATTAATTGCAGGAGCACAATGTTTGAAAGCATGCAGTTCCAGGTGAATAATTCCACAATGGTGGGGAAAAATATCTTAGTCATTTTGACCGGCTGTGGTTTAAACCTACGTCTACAATAACCCGGGAAAATGTGGATTCAACTAGTGCATAGGAAGTGCAAATTATATTTTTAAGTGAATGCAAATAGCCTTTCATTTGCCCCACCACACACACACACACACACACACACACACACACACACATTCACACACACTATAACTAGTGCTATATAAAGGATTATGTAACACATTATATACAGAACACATTTCCATAGGTCTGAATGATGAAAGATAACGAGATGCTGTACTCTATGTCACATTATGAAGAAATTTCCTCACTATCCACCGGAGAATCTCTGCTACTGCTAGTGCTCCGCTTTATTAAGTCTCCAGCGTTTATTTCCCAGCATCCTCTCCTCTCTCCTTCATCTCCGACCGGTGCCTCTGTTGGTTTCTCACAGGCAGCGGTAAGGTGCAGACGGGGTCTCATTAAGGAGACGGAGAGAGAAATATGGCCTGCAGCTCTGTTCTCAGCCAGGGAGCCTGGGAGTGAAGGAGCTGCGAGCGATCCCGGGGCCACGGCTTCATTCGTCTAACAAAAGCAGAGAGCGCCGAGCAGAGACAGAGCTGCAGGGGGTGGAGGGAGGCTAGAGGAGGGAGTTAAAGGGGTGGAGGGTCTGGTGGAGACAGTAGTTAGCGAAAGGGAGCCGGAGCATAAGTGGCAATTAGACTGGTGGCTGCTTTAGACTGTGTGATCATTTACTAATGAGGTCTTGAAGACTGCTTAAGAGGTCTTTGATAGCTTTGCTTGATATTAATTGTCATGTTTTGTTCGCTACCTAGTAATATACGTTCGGTGTCTGCCCTGCCAACGAGCACTAATGCCAATACTGGCACCTCAATTAGCAAGTGACTTTATTAAGTAACGAGGGGCATCATGGAACATTTAGCTCTGTTTATATTGCGTGCTGTAAACAAAGCGAAACTCTCACTTTTATGTTTAACTTCAAAACGCTATCTCAGTTAGCAGCAGCTATAAGTGCATGGATTGCACCTTGACGCATTACTAAGTAGCAATGGTGGAGGTTAAGTGAATGTAAATCGTTACTGTACTTAAGCAGCTTTTTCGCGTATTTGTACTTTACCGACGTATTTCCGTTTGAGGAGACTTTCTTTAACTTTACTACATTTCAAAGTCAAATATCTTTTCACTCAACTACATTTTGTGAAATCAGTCGTTCGGTTTTTTTCCCCCGCACACAGCAAGCTTCCAATCAGGGAAGAGTGTGCACTTGTTTTGATTGCCGCTTGGTGGTATCTACTTAGCACGAACATACAGTTCATCGTCAGTTTAACGGCAAGCAGATCATTCTGAGAGGAATAAATGGAAAGAAATAGAAGAAACTTGTGCCTCGAACTTGCCAAAACACCTGTGGCCTTATTTGCATGATTTCGTTGGAAAGAAGGTTTTGGGTTCATGAAAATTTTAATAAATCTCAATCAGTGTTTGACTCATTAATATGGTTCTGGCACTGCTAATAGATTGGTGTGTTAAGAGTAACATAGGAGTCCTTTCACATGAACTGAGTTGATTAAGCAAATGTCTTGCGACATAAATAATAATAGAACATTACAGCCGTAATAAATTATAGTACTTTGGATACTTAAGTACATTTAAAGGTAAATACTTTTGTACAGTACTTTTACTTTTACTGGAATGATATTTTACTGACTGAATTTCTACTTTTATTAAAGTACATGGTTTGTGTATTTTGTCCACCACTGCTAAAGTGCAGATGCACGTGTGGTATTGGGCTAGGTATCGGTGCATTACCCAAAGTTACCTTGATTCCAGTATGTCTTTCCAAATGGACCCACTGGGACAAATCCCACTTAGAGTCAATCGAAGACTTCACCTTGTTACATTCATTCTGAAAAGTTTTGATCCTACTTTTTTTTTCAGTATAGTTCCACTTTTAGTAATAATTGAAAGTGTGTCAATTCGGTCCTCAGACTAAATGTCCCGCAGCTCACTTTAGGACATTATGGCCATGTTGATAGGCAGCTGCTCCTGCAATAAAGTCCAATTTAGTTCTAAATGACAGCTCTTAAAAAAATGCCACTCGGAAATCAAAATACCGGGTCAAATTTAGGCTGTTTTTAAAAGCCTGGAGTGTCAGATCAGCGCGTCGGTTCGACTTCGACATGATCTATGTCATGTCTGTGGAGGCCTGTATGAAGCATCTAGCTACTTCTTGCTTCCATGGCGAGGCAATGTGCCCATTAAAACGTAGCCCACAGTTCAGCCTAGGGCGCCATGCTGCAGAAAATCCAGCTACATGACTGCACGGGTTTCACGCAGCCCTGAAATCACCAGTCCTACTGTGCGAAATCAGGCTCCACGTGGTCAGGAGTTTCGCTCGTATTGAATGATCAGGCAGGTTCTGGAACAGTTCCTCGCTGACAAGTCAGATCCAATTTTTTGGTTACAGTAGAACACAAACAAATCTACTGGGAAGGCGTCACAGCAATGTATATGTTGCCAGTATGTAGTTCAGTATATTTATATCTGCATGACACAGGAGGGAAGAGTAATAAATATTCTAAAGTCAAAGTACTGTTACTTTAATAAAATTGTACTCAGGTACAAGTAAAGTTATTTGTCTAAAAATCAACTAAATGAACAGTGAAAAATAGCGCAATAAAAATGTATTCAGAGTAAAAATGTGTTTTTGTTTTTGTTTTTTGGGGGGTAAGTAGGGAATTCTAGTGTCGTTAAAAATGACAAGGGACTTTAAATCTCTTCTTTAATTAAAGGAACACCTCTTCATAGTGCAATAACAACAAAAAATTTAAAATAACAGAAGAAAACTATGCATTTTCATAGCAAAAACAATCTACTGTTACAATAGTGTTAAAAATACTATGAAGCAGATAAAAAATTCAGACAGTGAGCACACACAATGAACAACTTTCTATTCAATGGCATTATCAGCTCCGTCTGAATCCCCGGCGTCAGACTTTTCCGTCTCCATTTTTCTTTCTTGTGGGTTTAGCGCGTTTGTTTCACACCCATCAATCAGTGCAGTAGTTTTCTGGGGTTTCCCCTTGGATTATTTGTATCTTTTTTTGCTCAGTAAAGTATATGATTTAAAATGTAGTTAAGTACAATGCTTCCAACAAAACATAATTAATTAAAATTAAATTATTTTTAAAACTGATTTTAAAAACTTTAAAATGTATCTCAATTACACTAATGTGAGTAAATGTAATTTGTTACTTTCCACCTCTGGCATGACAACAACCATGTGCCGTTAGCTTTGTGAGCCTAAGATGAACACTTGGGTTGACATCTGTTTATGTTTGATGTTTAAAATATTCAGAAAAGGTTAGTTTGTAACAATAACCGTTTTGTCTAGAATCCAAATTATTTTTTTTTATCTTAACAGGGTTGAACTCATTCATCACTCAGGAATTCCTTCTTTTCAGAGGCTTGTGGTGTGTGAGATTGCCATCTAATTTAATATATTAAAGTCTCTGATAAGTGTGCTAGCATTCCTCAGCTTAGCATTGAAATCCCTTTGATCCCTCCTTTTCTCAGCGCCTTTGCGTTTGGTTAACGACTGAAAGTTATTCAGCGTAACAGGTTTTCTGTTTGTCGTTTTGATTCGAAGAATTGAGTCGTTGTACAGTTGTTTAGTCTGCTATGTGGAAATGCCTTCGTTCTTTTGTTTTGGTACAGATTTACGTTCTAGCGTCGATGCTACTGAATACGAAACCTCGATTTTTCCATTAGCTGCTTTATTACATGTGACATTTTTTACCCTATTGAGGAATAAAATATGTGGGGTGTACAGTCCATTTTATATACAGTGGTTACGTTCTTAGACCCCCGCGTGTTCCTGAAATCTGTGAATTTTGGACGCACCCCGGCAGCCCCTATGGCACCTTAGTGAATTAATCTAGACATTGTCACTTTATAAACGTAATAGTTCAGTATTTGGCCAAATACATAGTTTAAAATGTTATTCCTAACATTCCTAAACATTCCGTCCCGCTGCGGATTCCTGCGAATTTTAAGAAAATATGAAACTTGCTGTTAGTTAGGTTCCAAATAAGAACCCGCAAATATATATATATATATATATATATATATATATATATATATATATATATATATATATATATATATATATATATATATACAGTCAATAATTCGCAGTTCGGAAAATTTGCGGGTTCTTATTTGGAACCTAACTAACAGCAAGTTTCATATTTTCTTAAAATTATATATACACACACACACACACATATGGGCAAAAGTATTAGGACACCCAACTTTTCAAGCCATATGTGGTTTTTCAACAAACTGGAGTTCATTAGATGCATTTTCCCGTCGCTTGAACTATGAGACCCAAACCTGTTCCAGCATGACAATGCTCCTGTGCCCACATTGAGCTCCATGAACATATTCTTCATATGGTTTGGCATGGAAGCTCTTGAGTGGTCTGCAATAGAGCTCTAACTTCATCTTACCTACATCAGTATCTGACTTTACTATCACCCTGTGGCTGAATGAGCACAAATCACCACAAACACACTCCAAAATCTATTGGAACAACTTCCCAGAAGAATGGAGGCTATTATCAGAGCAAAATAGAGACAAAATGTGGAATTAGATGTTCAAAAAACTCCTCAAACCTTTGTCCATATTTTGTTCGGCAGAAAATGTTTGTGCTTTTTTGCATTTTAGATGGATGGTATTTATATTTATCCATTTGTATCTTTTTTTTATGATTTTTCCTCAAAAACGGTATTTCAGTGAACAGCTGTTGAAAGCAACAACATGGATTTAGAGCCTAGCAAACACTAGTTACATTTTTGTTTCAAAGCCAAATGAAAATTGAAGAAGCCATTTGCCAAACAACACACACAAAACATCACACAACACCAAACCGGAGCAAATTTGTACACTGCAGGACGCTAAAAGCTTTATTTCCTCTCACTTGTGAGTATAAATATTACATTGACAGTGTTTGATGACAGTCAGGTGCTTATACTATAATTAACCGAAAAAGTCAATTTCATTGCTAATCCCAATTACTTTAGCAACAGTTACAACTTTCTTTGGTGTGGTCTTTTAGCGTAAACCCAACAGATGTTTACTGTGACTGACTTCTTTTTTTCCGGCTTATTTACAGACATGTCAGGTACAAGAGAATGTAAATACATTTTTCAGAAATGAACAAATATTTTTATTAACATAAATAAAAAATAATAATAATAACAGTATATCTATAAATGTGCCCGTGCTTTCCGCAAGGGAAGCAGTTTATCATGCGCCGGCTTCAAAAACAGCTGCAGGCTACAGTATGAATACCCAGACAGACAGGCAGGTATACAGGCATCATTTGTATATATGACATTTATTGGTATATATGCTTTCTTATATTTTATTTGTTAAATGCAAATTCATTTCAATTGGTGTGTATTTCAGGTTATTTTAGAAAGTCGATGTGGGGTTTTTTTTGCGTTTTTGTGGAGTTAGACTGGGATCTTGGAAGCAAATGCTATGTTCCAGTTTTTCCTTTTAGAAGTAAGCAGATTTTATAATGATAGAATCTTTAAGATGCACATATACAAAAATTGATTTCAGTGTAGTTTTTATAACTATATGGACTCACTATATGGACTTACTGTTCACCTGGATGTTTACACGGTTTTCCAGTCGTCCAATCATGTGTCAGGAGAAAGGTCAGAAAACTTACTATCTCACATCATCACAATTGTGAATTGATTTTAGACACGAAATGGTTGTTGGTTCATGTTTGGAGTATTTCAATGCTAATTTCCGAGGGTTCTTTATACACAACAGTTTTAGAGTTTACAGAGAATAAACAAAAAACTTCCTGTGAGGGGAAAATGATCAGACTGCACAGACAGGAAGGTTACCACATTTAGTCTGAATTTGCTCTTATAATAACCCCCACTCTTCTGGGAAGATGTTCCACTAGATTTTGGAGTGTGCTTGTGGAGATCTGTGCTCACTCAGCTACAAGGGTTTTAGGAATGTCAGGTACTGATGAAGTTGAATTGAGGAGGTCTGGGATGCAGTCAGTGTTCCAACTCATTTGAAAGTGGCTCAGTAGGGTTGAGCTCTATAGCTGGAGATCTTCCACTCCATGAATCGCAAAGCATATATTCATGGAGTTTGCTTTGTGCACAGGGGCATTGTCTTGCTGGAACAGGTTTGGGTCTCCTAGTTGAAGTGAAGAGATCATTTCAATCTGTTGCATCCATATACACCCGTTACAACTGTGTGCCGTCAGCTTTGTGATAACTCAAATACCTCAAATAGTCACTCTTTGAAGAGAACAGAAAATCACCTCAGGATGTACAGGGAGGTGGTAGCTTAGTGTTTAAGGCTTTGGACTTTAGGGCTGAATTTCATGAGTTTAAATCCCTGCTACTCCCTGTTGTAAATGATATATACGTAAGTCACTCTGTATAAGAGCGTCTTCCAAATGCCGTAAATGTGAAAATTAGGGCTGTCAAAGTTAACGCAAACTCATTTTTACGGCACAGATTGTATTAAAGTGTGAATAATGCAGCAAGCATTTCTGTGACCTTTTTTATTTAAAAAAATATAAATAAATAATAAATAGATAAAGGGACAAAATTATAGCCTTCAATGCCACACACATTTATTATTGTTTTTTTTTTTTACTTTGATACAAAAAAATTTAAAAAAATCCAACGAAAAATACATTTTAATCAATAAACCTTTGTTTCACTGGCGCGCCAAGTCTCAAATCAACCACCAAAACCTGCCATGATGCACACATCCAGCAATTAAAACCGTTCGTGTGGAAAAATAGCAAAAGTTCTGTTTGATGTCCTAATAATTTACGGTGATTTAATTTTGTAATTACTTTAAAATATTTACAGGAATATTTTGTCTTTATGCTCTATGTTGAGGATGGGGTCACTAATAATAAACATACATTTGCATAAAGCATCAATATTTGTCCATGCCCATGTTGATTAGAGTATTAAACACTTGTTCATTTAGGGTACATTGAGAACCTCTTCACCTCCATCCAGGTTTATTGTTTTGAGATGCTTTTCTGCTTGGTTGTGAAGTGATTTTTTTTTTTTTGGGTACAGTATTATATGCTTCTTGGCATTTCGAACCAGTCTGGTTATTATTTCTCCGACCTCTCTTACCAACAAAGAGCTTTTACCCACAGAACTTTTTTTGGCACCATTCCATCTAAATCCTAAAGACTTATTTATTTTTAATATTTAAACCAGGCAATGCAATGCCACAGTTCAAGTACTTCTCCCCTCATTTAGATGTTTGGTGAACATTACTTGAAGCATTTGACCTGTACCTGTATCATATGATTTTGATAAAAAAAAATGCTGTGTGCCAGTGTATAGGTGTTCCTAAAACAATGGACATTGAAGGCACAGTTGAAAAACGATAAAATTGCCTTTATGTGGAGTGACTTTATATTGGATCAGACCACACGGACCAGCCTTCACTCCCCACGTGCATCAATGAGCCGTCCATGACTTTTTGCCGGTTCACCACTGTTTCTCCTTGGAGTACTTTTGATAGATACGGACCACTGCAGACCAGGAACAGCCCACAAGAGCTGCAGTTTTGGGGATACTCTGACCCAGTCGTCTAGACATCACAATTTGTCAAACTCGCTCAAATCTTTACGCTCGCCCATTTCTCCTGCTTCTAACACAGGACACAATGTTTACTTGCTGCCTAATAAATCCCACTCACTAACAGGTGCCATGATGAAGTGATAATCAGTGCTATTCACTTCACCAGTCATAATGTTATAATGTCATAATGTTATGTTTGGTCGGTGTATATGTTGGAATTAAATGTTGTGGATTAGAATTCTGCTATTCAGGCTTAAGTGGGTGTGTTATAGACAAGCTCTTTTGATAAGAACCATTTTCTCTGCCACGAATCAGGCAACCGGATTGTATATTTCCCTTCTAGCATTATAAACAAACAGTAATTAGACTTCCACTTCAATCTTTCTATTAAGCAAACCTTATTATACACCATATCACCCTCTAATTGATTTTATACGCCGCATCTCTTTAAGGCTAAAGCGAACAGGCATATTTCTCATTTCTCTGTAGGACTGAAAGTTACACCCACACATAGCCAATCTAAAAGTAAACGTTATGATGGTCGGCGGTAGAAGGAGAAGAAGAAAAAAAAAAGCGTGTGTATTGAGTTTACCTCCGCAGACGGGTTTTTTGGCTGATAGCAATCTCTGTGAGCAGTCAAGCGGCAAATACATCACCAGTTTCACCAACCGGTGAAAAGGAGAGGCAGATGAGGCAGAGGAGTGGAGGGAAAAAAAAGAATGTCTCCCCCCGTCCTCGATTTTTTTTCAGTCTGACTACTTGCTTCTCCATCATTATTCATATCTTCTCACCCCACACTGTTGTGTATCATATCAGACGGTGTATCACCATCATCGCAGCTCGTTCCAAACAATATGTTTTAATGCGCTGATGCTGAAACGGCTGCCATATTTCAGAAGCGTTTGTGCCACCACAAGAATATACGACAGGGTGCTATAAAGCAAAAGGACGATATTGTTCCGTATGTAAGGAATAACACACACGCCGGAGGATGCTGTTATACTCTGTAGACTGTAGGTGATTGTTATTACAATTTCTGATCAGATGTGTCATGAATAAACCACTGGGTTACCACTTCCCCAGCAACAGTTACAACTTTTCCATGGTGGGAAAACATCTTTACAACTTAATTTCACTGAATTAACCTATGTTTATCATCATCATCACCACCATCATCATTATTATAAGTTGTAGTATTACTATTATTACATTTTTATTCATAACATGTTTAGATTAGCTGTTTTGTTTGTCATACTATTTTTTTTTATTAGATGTTACTACAGAAATGTTCTGTAACATATGTATTAATAAGTACATACAATGTAATTAGTATTATTGACATTACACAATAATTATGAGATCTAGAAACCTGTGGTGACATTCGCCAAATAGAACCTTATAAAGAGATTTTTTTTTTTTTCAGGTAATTGTGCAAGCTGGTATCAAAATGTTTCGAGACCGATGGTGCTAACTGGTGATATTCTGATCACTATTTGATCAAATTTGCCACAGAGACGTTTGTCGGGGAACAACCCACATGATCTCACTTCACCCTACTCGCCATTGGGCTCCTGCAGCCTTTGCATTCTTCCCGAAGAGGAAGTTATGACACCATTGCAGAGATCTAGCGGGAATAGCAGAAGGTGCTTGATACGCTTCGAAAAGAAGACTTCCAATACAGGAAGGGGGATGTGCAGGGGGATTATTTTGAAGGTGATAGTGTGTAAATGTAGATAAATAAAGTTTTTCCTTGTAAAAAGAGCTCGTCTTGAAACTTAAAACCACCTTGTATGGATGGCTGGATGAATGGATGAATAGATAGATAGATAGATAGATAGATAGATAGATAGATAGATAGATAGATAGATAGATAGATAGATAGATAGATAGATAGATAGATAGATAGATAGATAGATAGATAGATAGATAGATAGATAGATAGATAGATAGATGGAAATTTCAGATGTATTGATGGATGGATGGATGGATAGACAGACAAACGGACGGACGGACGGACGGACGGACGGACGGACGGACGGACAGACAGACAGACAGACAGACAGACAGACAGACAGACAGACAGACAGACAGACAGACAGACAGACAGATAGTTGTGTTAATAGCTGGAGTAGGGAATGTCAGCACACACTGAGAGCAGAGTAAACACTCAGAGGTGCACTCTGACCCGCACCTTCATGCTGTTTTAAAAGCAGCGTCTGTTGTAGGCAAGCTGCCAGAACATTCAGTACAGTACATGTGGGTATTTAATAGGGAGAAGGATCTAAAAGACAGTGTGTAACATGACATAAAACAATGTATTTCCTGGAAATAAACATCCCTCTGACAAAGACACGACTACAGAGAAAAGAAAGAGAGTAGTAACAGGAATCATAAGGGCACAAAGAGAGACGAGGAAGGAACCAGAGCCACTCAGAGAGGTGTGCACTTTCAGCACCGCTCTTTCGGAGCCATGTGATCCGTCACTTGCTGTCTGTGAAGTCTGGCCCTGTGTCGGAGGATGGAAAAATGATCTTTCCTACCACTTTCTTTCATGCAGCAGCTCCCCCACCTTCTGATCCTGTCAAAGCTCAGTGTAGCTCCACATCTTTGTGAACGCAGAAGACCAGGGGTCTGAATTCTTCTTCTAGTGTCAGGAGAGGAGTAAAGTATAGAGGAGCCTTTGTTTGACTTCCATTAGCTGTTCATAATCGTGTAACCATAAATAATTCCACATACTGTAGAGAAGCTTTTTAAAAATATATATGTTTGACTGTAATTTGACAGAAAACAGATACGCATAATGGATGGCTGAATGGATGGATACTAGATAGATAGATAGATAGATAGATAGATAGATAGATAGATAGATAGATAGATAGATAGATAGATAGATAGATAGATAGACAGACAGACAGACAGACAGACAGACAGACAGATAGATAGATAGATAGATAGATAGATAGATAGATAGATAGATAGATAGATAGATAGATAGATAGATAGATACTGTAGGTAGTTAAACAGACAGACAGACAGACAGACAGACAGACAGACAGACAGAGAGAGAGAGAGAGAGAGAGAGAGAGAGAGAGAGAGAGAGAGAGAGAGAGAGAGAGAGAGAGAGAGAGAGAGAGAGAGAGAGAGATTGCAGCAGTGTTATTTATAATTTAGTTGGTTATTGAATTTTTTGTTAATTATATAATGCTGAGATTTTTACTCTGAATATTCTGTGCATTTGTGACTCGAGTGTCAGTGACTTGCCACTGAGAGTTTTTCATTGGGGTAAAGATGAATGAACATTCGCTCTTACTGCCACATGATCAGATTAATGCCACTTTTTTTTTCTTTCTTTCTGGATGTAATTTTGATGATCTGGCCAACGCAAATACAACGTTACAGCAGATACATCAGATATCGAGTTGATTATGCTGTAATCTCTCTCAGATGTTATTACCATCTAAAGTCCAAAGGAGCAGGTGGTCGCCGTGGCTTTCCAAAATCTAAGTTCGGTCTGTGTTTGTTTATGCCAAGAATTCTTCATCAGCTACAACAGATGCTCAGTCTTTCTATTACCGCAACATCACTCGAAACTAATGATATGTTCTTGATATATTCGCCGTGCGCAGAAACGCGAGTCGCAAACAGAAGTGAGGACTCGATTACGCTGTTAACCGATTTACGATTTGTTTTGATGGAATGTATTGAGAGATTTCAGTTTGATGGTCCGGGACAAAATGTGTGCTTGAAACCTCGGAATGGATTGAAATGATATTAAAGTGAATGATATGAATGAAATGAAACTTGGTTTAAATGCTCTGACGGCTACTGTGTCTTTTAATAGAGAAACATTCTCACGCTCGCATTCGGCTACAAAACTGGGTTGTTGTTTTTTTGCATGATTTTGGGCCAATAAATTATTTTATGTTTTTACCTTTGAAACAAAAGAGATTACTTGTCAAGGTGCTCATAGTTACTAGTATCTTTTGCTTTCTAACACACACAAAACAAAAAGTCAATGTTGGTGTGACTGCATTAGGAAGGGGAATGGAAGGCTGTGGGCTTTCTCCGGTATATAGTGCTGGACGTGTTGACGTGAACGTAACATCAGCTTCGATTTACGTGTTTTGAACATGTCAGTAGAGTGATATAAACTTGGCAGGATGGTGCTAACCACCGCTTGGCAGCCAAAACACCCTCACAGCTGGCCCTCCTGCCTTTGATACTGATATAACCGTAACTCAAACCAGTCAGACGGATAGACACACACACACACACACACACACACACACACACACACACACACACACACACACACACACACACACTATCTGATGGAGAGAGTGTTCCATCACCGTAACCACATACAGAACCATTGTAACACAAAACACTAATGTAATACTCGAGTAAGTGCATACTGTATATACAGGAGTTATAGAGTACGAACATTGATCTGAGAGCAGACGGAAAATTCCCCGCTTCGAAAAGACTTCAAAAATCCTCTTCTCATGCTGTTTGAAGTGTGGCTGTCTTTCTCGTTGCCCATCTAGATTTCGAGATGAAGAATTAATCATGAGATGAAGGAATAAAACACTTGAGATGGGCCGCTATAACAAAAATATACTGCCGTTGCCATGTTGATTATTTTTACCTATTTTTATCTACAGACAGACTACAGCAACCTGCTGCAGTTTTCTATTTATGGTTGCATTAATCTTAAAAAACATCCTCTAATCTAATTTGTTCATCATCATTTACATGAAGAACAACTAGAAATGGCCTCATCACAGCTTATCAGATTTTTTTTTCAGAGAAATAATATCTTGATTCTGGTTTTCAAGAGGTCATGGACTACATAATGCAATCAGTATACTGTTTGTCAAGAAAAAGTGTGATAAAAAACGTAAAATGTACTACTTCTTGAAGAGATGGTTCTTTCAAAGATGTTCGACTCCACTGGTGAGACGTTTAGTGGAAGTTTGTTCCACCATTTAGGTGTGAGAACAGAGAAGAGTTTTGACGCCTTGTATCCTGAGAAATGGCAGGGTGTCGAATTGAGCATTGGTTGAGAATCAGTTCGGGGTGCGATAAGTGCTGTGAGGGATCTGGGTGCAGATCTGTCTTTGTACTCAACACTCACCAGCGTTTTTCAATCTGATGCAGGCAGCTACAGGAAATCAGCGGAAGGAGCATAGCAACGCTGTGATGTGGGAAAATTTTAGGAATGTAATACAATCCCATTTTCAAAAATGTTGGAACACTTTGTAAAATGTGAATAAATTCAAATCTCATAAACCCATATTTTTATTTTATGATAGAACACAGAATACAGATCAAATGTTTAAACAGAGAACATTTACCATTTTGAGGAAAATAGAAAGTAAATCTAAATTTGATGACCACAACACGTCGCACAAATGTTTGGACAGGGATATGTTTACCACTGCCGAGCATCACCTCTTCTTCAGTCTGGGAACGGAGGAGATCAGTTGCTGGAGTTTTGGGGGAGAAATGTTGTCCCATTTGTGTCTGATACAGGATTCTAGCTTATTAACAGTCCTGGGTCTTTTTTGTCATGTTTTTCATTTCATGATAAATAGACTGCAGGTAGGCCAGTTCAGCATCCAATTTCTTTTACTACAAAGCCATGCTGTTGTACTAGGTGCATTATGTGGTTTAGCATAAACAAGTCATGTACTGTAACTGGATTGGGGATCAGTTGCAGAGGACGAATGGTGCTCAGAGACAGACCTGATGTGAAAATGAGGTTACAGTAGTTTGGTGTTGAAATGATTAGGGACTAAACAAGCACCTGTGTGGCCTGTGTGGATCGAAATGGACAACTTCTTCACCCTTCAAATTTTTTCTTTTCATTTTACTATAATTTGAACAATTAAATGCTTCATATCCTCAGTTTTAGTTTTTAATAGTAGAAGTAGGAGAAGGAGTAGTATTCTATAAAATAGATTTACATTTACAGAATTTAGCAGGCGATCTTATCCAGAGCGACTTATATTTAGTTCATTTGTTTTTTAGGGTAAAGGGCCTTGCTCAGGGGCCCAGCTTGGTGTGGCTTGTATTTGAACCTTCAGATTCAAAATCAAATGCCTTAACCACTAAGTTACCACCCCCCCAAGTAGATATAAGCTAGACAGACAGACAGACAGACAGACAGACAGACAGAACGAATAAAGTATACTAACAAAGTATGAATTAATAAACAAGATTAGCATTTTATATTTAGAGAAATCAAAAGCCTATCTATCATGAAGACTTCCTTATAGGGGAAACTTCCTGATACACTGACACTGGGGATTCTTTCAATAAACTTTAAATAACCTTACTTTTTGTTTTTACCATATGAACCATATTTTCTCGTTTAATAATAAAACTTCTATCAAAATTTCAACACCTTCTAGGTTATAGAGCTGAGGGTTATAATATAGTAAGCTGGAACACCAGTTGATAGACTTGGCATAATAGAATGTGTCTACAAACGAGCTGAAGTATTAATGAGTTTTACAAAAGTAACAACCCCCCCCTTACAAACTGTAACATGTCCTAATACGGCTGAAGAACTGCTATCGATCAAAGTGCAGCACCGTTAGCATGCATATTATATCAGAGAATTTCTGGCAGGGTGCCATGTTCCTGTGTGTTATGATGCCTTCATAAGAAGACATTTCTGTAATACTTTCGATTTCCTCTTCTCGGATTCTACGGGCATTTTTTC
>JBCEWE010000339.1:3226737-3489237 GCA_039877035.1 Silurus lanzhouensis | reverse complement strand
CTTTCTGAACTCACATAATAAATTGTAAATCGTTTGCATAAAAAAGTATGTTTAATACTTCATGAATGCATTACATCCGTGACTTTGGGATTGAGTGTGTTTTGTGCCAAGTATTTTTAATATAATAAGGCTTTGGTTTTCTGTCTGTCTTTCTCTCTCTCTCTCTCTCTCTCTCTCTCTCTCTCTCTCTCTCTCTCTCTCTCTCTCTCTCTCTCTCTCCTCTGTGTCCCTTTTCACACTTACATTTGTACCTGCTCCAATCGGCTACACTAAGCCTGCATTCGTCAGCACTATGTGCGTTTGTATTGTCTGTTATTCAGTCGCTCCACATTTACTTAAATGACACCCAGACCATTTTTTATTCCTATCACCGTGATGCTGTCAGGCCTCCTTAAGCATACCTCCATCACATCCCTTGATAAAAAAAAAGCCCTTTCTTTCTCTCCGTTCCATTCCAGGCAGTAATTGTGCAGTGGAAGCTCTCTGTCACGCCTAAAGTGTGCCACCAATGTGACAATCTCGCATACTGCAGCGGAGAGATGAATGTGTTATAGTTTGAGGATTTTTTATTATTTTTTTTGTATTTTTTTTCTGAGTAATATATTCCATAAACCGCATGCGGAAATGAGGAAATATTCTCTACGATACACTATTTATGAATACGCATCAAAAGGCACATTTCAAGGCTCACATGCTGAAAAATGATGCTAATAATTAAAAAGTGCATATTCTGTATTTTGGACTGTCTTGAAGAAGGCAATATTTATTGTGACTCTAATGATCTTTTATTCTAAAGTTTTTTTCATTGTTTTTTTCCTTCCAATTTCATTATCCATCTCTCAGTCTGGCACTGAATGTGTAAGCTGTTTACAAGATCAGAGGAGAATCGTAATAAATGGCTACTTCAGTTCCATTTACTTTACTTTATCTGACAAAAATGATTTTAAGAGTGACCCAGTTGTTCGTATATTTTCAGTGGCTTGCTTTTGACTAGGATTCTTGAAAACAAGTTAATGATGCTATCGTTCTCTTGTGAAACCATCCAGATATGGTTAATTAGCAAGCTGTAATTTATCTTGTCATTTTGATGCTCGATCAATTTTTCATTATTCACTGAATATTACAGAGCTCTTTTAATGTGGAGGTTATAGACAGACAGACAGACAGACAGACAGACAGACAGACAGACAGACAGACAGACAGATAGATGATAGATAGATAGATAGATAGATAGATAGATAGATAGATAGATAGATAGATAGATAGATAGATAGATAGATAGAAATAATAAAATATATTTATAAATTTATATATATAATATAATATATAATATAATATATAATATATATAATATTTTTTTTTTTTTTTTTTTTTTTTTTTTTTTTATTTGTATACAACATTACTATCACTATGGCCCTAAAATATTATCATGTAGTCACACACACAAAAAATAACCTAACCTCAGTTTCACTGTAATTATACTAGATATTAATCATTGTTTTTTTTCTAAGCTTTTAGGGTTTTAAGGTTTTAGTGCAATGCTTTGATTTGCATTGCGATATACACTTTTCTTGGCAATAGTGGAAAAATGTTTTTTTTTAATATGGTGTAATACTGAGTCGTCGCCATCTTCAGAATTTTCCTACTAAAGACCTTTATTTTACATTTTTGGAAGGAGTCTCCAGTGCGAGGGTTAGGGTTAGGGTTCTGGTTAGGTTCTGTAACAGTAATTGCAAAGAACCTTTCACTTTCCCCAAGCTGTAATTTATAAAGGCTTAATATAAGGGACGACAGGAATTAGCTGCCTTATAATATTAAATAAAAAAATAAAAAAAATGAAAACATTAATTAATAAAAGAAAAAGAAAAAAATCACTGTTGTATAAAAGGAATATTTGACATTCATTCCGAAGCATTTTATCATTCTTTATTTATTTATTTATTTATTTATTTATTTATTTATTTATTTTTGTCGAAAGATTGATACACAATAATTTACTTAATTGTTCTGGAAAAGAAGCACAGCAGGTCGTTTTGTGTAGAAACAGACGTGTCGCCAGCGTACGTTTTAAACACGTTGCGAAGTGAGAAGGTGAAGTGTGAACACGATTTCACATCTGGGTGATATAGGAGCTGTTAGCTCAGCAGTGACATGCACACTACATCCACACACATACACACATACGTGCATTAATAGAGGCAACTCTGCCGTCCAACGCATCGTTTGCAGTGCTCTATTTGTAACATATTAAATATTATAATATTTTTAACATTGATTACTTTGTCATTTACTTTACAGCACATTGTTCTGTAATTAATGTTATTTTTTTTCCACTTCTCACTTTTCAGAGGGCTTTGATGACAATTTATGACATGTCATAATTTCTTATTAAATGCAAGTAATAAGGTGCTGTTTAAAAAACATCAATCAACATTTATAATATTTGAACAGAAGTATTGGGGCATCTGCCTTTTCCAGCCAGAGGTGTTTCCCAAATCTTAGCCTAAAGTTGGAGGTACACAATTGTGTATTGTATGAATTGAAGTGAAAGATCTTGAGTGGCCTGCTATAGAGCACTGACCTCACCCCTACTGAACACCTTTAAGATGAATTGGAACACTGACTGCACCCCAGACCTCATTTCACCCACATCAATACCTGATCAGTACTAACATCCCTGTGGCTGAATCTCCACTCTAAAATCTTCAAAAACATAAAAAAAGAGTGGAGGTTATTATAAGTATCCAAATTGGGACTAAATGCAGAATGAGATGTTCCAACAGCACATATAAATCTTATGGTCGGGTGTCCCCAAACCTTTGTTCATTTGTATTGTTGTTTTGTAATGATGGTAAAGGAGAATGCAAACGCAGGATCTCTTTATTCACAATATGAACATAGAAACACAAAGACAAAGCGAGAAAAACATTAAAAGGATCATGGAAGACAAACACAATGAGTGAGGTGCAAGATGTTACTAAAATACAATTGAAATTGTTACTAAAATACGATTGTTCACTATTCAAAAAAGAATCGGCAAGGTGAAGAGGCTGATGGGAAATGTAGTCCTGTATTCATTATGCCGTAATCCTGACAGAGAGCCTTAAATTTCTGATATTTAATAAACCACAAGGCGCACATGTAGTGTAGCATACAGAAAGGATACACAAATGCTCGAAGAGAACAAAGACATGTGAGCACATGCGCACATGCAGACATACACGCGAGCACTCACACGCTCACACGCGCACACACACATACTGCCATGGAGCATAATGATGCAGATGCACTTTGTGCTGCAGACACACAGAGATACGGATTCCTTTTAAATGCACGCGCCAGCCAATTTACCTGACTGACCCACATAGAGCATGGCTTTCTACCATCCTATTATTTTCTAACAGCGTGTCTCACGCTCGACTGCATCCTTCCATTTCTGTGCTTTGTCCACATGTTGTTATCTTGTATGAGCTCAGGACACGTGTTTATTATGATGACGACGCCTTTAAGTTATGTTAATGCTCGAAGTATTTTATCTATTAGCATCCATTTATATATTATGAGTACACACACACACACACACACACAGACACACAAACACACACACACACACATATATATATATATATATGAAAAAGAAGGTCATTATAACATTATAACATTATATTCTAACATTATGACCGGTGAAGTAAATAACACTGATTATCTCTTGTGGGATGGTTGCGGTCTGTAGTGGTCAGTGGTCAGTGATGAACCAGCGACAGGGTCGTGGGTGGCCGAGGCTCATTGATGCACGTGGGGAGCGAAGGCTGGTCCATGTGGTCCGATCCAACAGACGAGCTCCTGTATCTCAAATTGCTGAAGAAGTTAATGATTTTAATGCTCAAGGGGTCACGACTGTTTTGGCAGCAAAATGGGGGACAAACACAATATTAGGCAGGTGGTCATAATGTTATGCCCAATGAGCCTGAAAAATGAGTTTTGCAACTTTTTGTTGACAAGGAAATTGTTATTCTGCTTAATAAAAACACAAGATAAATATTAAATATACACAAGGAATCGAATGAATTAATATATCGTTAAATGAAATGCATATTTTAGGAATGTAGGCTAAAAAAATGTAAGAAAAAAGAATCCACCAGTCAAAGTTTTTCCCATTTTCTATTTTTGATACGACCCTGAGATTAGAGCTGTGTCAATAACAATCCTTTACGAGTGTCTTCGAGCCTCTGTTGTGAAATGTGTAAAGATCTGTGTCTCGTCGGTTCGATATCACGGCACTCACAGCATGAAATACAAGAGCTTTCGTAATTATGAACAGTGTTCTGTTGAGAGTTTAACAGTTTTTACTTCAGGGATATGCATAATTGCTTTTCCTGTGTAGCAACTCTATTCTTTTCTCACAAACTGAATACATCTAAAACATGGTAAATGGGCCGGAAAAATATTGGTGTTAAAAACAAACTGATTTGAATTGATGTGTAACGTTGGGCTTTTGAAATGTTTAGGGGTTTTTTTTCTTATGTTTTTGGGTAACATAATTTGTCTGGGAGCTCTAACAAAGCTCTGTTGTCACTCCAAACACACCCCAATGCTGTAGTGTATCTCTGCTGGGGTCGTGATGCAGCGGTGTCAGAGCAATTAGCAGCCTGTGCGGGCGTCGTGTTCACACACAGGGACACAATTATGACCTGGAGGAGGTTAATCATATCAGGACCAACACTTACTGCCACACCACCAGGTGTCATCCACACCACAAGTGCTCAGTGTGTGGTGGTGTGTGTGTGTGTGGATATGTGTGTTTTGCCTGGCTGTTTGGCCTTAACAGCTGGATGGAGTTTGTACAGGGTTGTGTTTTGGGCAAACGACTATGTAAAGTCAGCTGTTGAGCCACGCAGGTGCAAAGTAGAAAAAAAATTAAAAAGAATAATAAAAAATGGTAACACTTTATTTTTAGGATAAGAAATTAGTCAGGAATGAATGAATAAAAAACGCATTTGTAAGTGCATTGTTACACACTACCGTGTTTCCCCAAAAATAAGACCAGATCTTATATTAAGTTTTGCTTCAAAAGAGGGTTTATTTTCAGCAGGATATCTTATATTTTCATGTACAACAATCTACCGGTACATTTATTAATGTATGGTACAAAATTCTGTATTTCATCCACTTCATATTGCAACCTGTACTCTGATTGGTGATCTGTTTACTGTCCCTCTCGTACAAAGGCACCCGCTTGGGTATTTACAAATAATTACTGGTATTATATTACATTTATATTACTATCATAATAATAATAATAATTATTATATTAATATTATATTACTATAATTATTATTATTATATTTATATTTATATAATAATAATAATATTAATAATAATAATGATAATCATATATTATTATATTTATATGAATATTTTATAATTCATTATATCATCATGTGTTGCAACAGATCTATGGTACTACAGTAAATGCCGGCTGACGATTTTAACTAGGGCTTATTTTTTTGGGAAACCCAAAAAAATCTATTGTGGTTCATTTATTTATTATTATGGTCTATTTTTATAATTAATTTACCACATTTTGCCCGAAATTCCAAATCCCTCATACAACCTAATGACCTAACTATCCTCTGAGATACAGAAAGACTAAACCATCTGTTCAAACTGCTCCTTCAAACATCATAGGACATTCCAGTAGTGACCAGTTTTCCTCATGTACATAATGTGTTCACACATTCATACATTTTATTTGTAAATCACTAAACTATGAAGTCACCAGTAGATGCCATGCTTTTATTAAGCACTTGGCACAAATGCATTCAATTCTTTCCATACGTGCTTCTCTCAACATCGCTGCACATCTAGTGGCTGGTAATTACTGTTGTTCATTCCACCCTAAGTTGCCAGGTCTTGGAAAATGAATGATCCATGGTTGGTTTGTCACTGTGAGATGCTGTATGTGTGCACGTAGCTTAAGATTACAGAGCACTAAATTTGGTTAGTGTTGCTCTGAATGAATAAGGCTGGATGGATGGATGGATGGATGGATGGCTGGATGGATGGATGGATGGATGGATGGATGGATTTATAGATTCAAGAGATGGATAAATTGATTTGACATTTTTATTCATATTCTTCAAAAGCAGCTTTACAGAATACTAAATGTACATGAAGATCATGAATGGGCTCTGATCCAGGCAACTGAATACTTGCTGAGAAACCATGAGTAAAAAAAGCAGTGAAAGGAAATCATTTTTCTGCAGACTTGTTTTTTTCATCCTGCATTTGTGTGGCAAAACTAATTTGATTGTAAAACCTGTGACCCTGGCAACCCTGTGAAGAGTCACTGTTGGGCTGTTGAGTGGACCCTTAGCCCTTATTTGCTTTCATTGTTTTATTCTTTGCAAGACCCTTCCTATAAAACAACAGCTGCCAAACGAGATTCATATATAAATGCAAACGCCTTCTCGTTGACTTCCTCCACCGAGCAGAAGTTCCAACGCGTAAACAGATTTCCTCGTATTGTGTTCTCACATATGCCTTATTGCATGTAAAAAAAAATGGCTGCCAAACCTTTGCACCTCCCTCTGCCCAAGTTCTCCACATCGTTTTTGTTGTTGTTGTTGTTGTTGTTGTTTTTTTGCATTTGAGTAGGTGACGTTGTTTCGCGGGTTCACTCCTCCTACTCAACACTGTTTACCCTCCACCATCTGTCTTCAACAAATAACTTTGAGCACTGGCAGGGGTTTGTAAATACTTAATAACTGCAAACTTGTCAATATTCAGCGAGTTTGGCTGGGATTTTCTTCAGCTCTCACCACTCGCTACTTTCCCAAGCACTGAGCGCACTCATAATCTTCTTCTGTCCTCTGCAACAGTCAGTCAAGCTGCCAGGATAAGAAGTCTTAGGCGTGAATGGCAGCAGCTATGTGAGATGTGTAGGGAAAACTTTGATGGTGCGGCTTTCGGAGCTGCATTACAACTGTTGCGAATGGAAAAAGAAAAAAAGTTCTGCCGCATGCACAGACTTACACACACTCGGGCAGTTTATCAGTAGTGTAAATCTGTCTCATTTCCTCCCCCCACTGTCTCTCCTCGCAATTTCCCAGTAGCATCCAGTGAAATCGATGTTGCATGCCTGCAGACAGTAAATATTTGATTGTATTTTATTAGAGCACAAGGCTCACGGCTGTGTTGGAAGCGCTGGAGAGAGTTCATTAGCCATTACAATTATTACAGTGCCAGGTTAGCGGTAATTCTCCTTGGACAGTGTCCAGATGCTAGTTGCTTAAAAGCTACCGCTATCACCGAGCGAACGCATCAACACAATGGCTTCTGTGAAGATAATTGAGCTTCGTTGGTGATTAGAGGTGCACCACGGCTGTGGCTCAGGTGCCAAGGTCAGCCACGTTAGCGCTAATTCGCGGTGGCATTGTAATAAGTGCAGCATTACCGTGTTGTCGCCTCTATCGGTGCGTCTGGTCAGAGGGGGAGACAGGAACGGCATTCGGCTGGGGGGGAATCTAACCAACCCGCTCACAGGCAATCAAATCAATTAGAGCCGTCCGCATTAGTCCAAGGGAATATACATTAGAGCTACTGTAGGAAGTCAGATTGGTGTCCTGCTTGTTTTTTGCGAGGCTCGAAATGGTGACCCCGACATGATTACACCATCAAAACCGCTGCACTGTTTTGTCTCCGTTTCTAGCTGTTTTTGGATGCGGTTATGTCTGGCATGGTCGCACATTTGGTCTGAAATGGCCAAAAGAAACAACAACATCAAAGCATGAGCCTCAGTCTTCTTTTTTCGTTTTAAATAAACAGGAGAAACATCACAAAGAATTTGAGCCATTTTATCAATTCTCTTTCAAAAAAAAAGAAACAGAAAACACACACACACGCACACACACACAATTTGTGTGGGAACCTTAAATTTATGTAATCAGTATCACAGTTCATTAATACCACACTGAAATCTAACCCTAGCCAGATTATTATTTTTATTTTTTTTTATACGTTTTATAGTTTTTTTTATTAAAAAATTATATGCAGGGACATTTGGTCTCTACCAAGTCATACAAAACATGCACAAAAAACAACACACATACACACAGACATGCGATTTGTGTGGGGGCCTAAAATTGGCATAATTAGTATCACAGTTCATTAATAATATACTTAAATCTAACCCTAGCAAAAATTTGTGAAACCTTTTCTTTTTTGTGTGTTTTAAAAAAAAAAAAAAAAAAAAAATACAGGGACATTTGGTCTCTACTAAGCCATAAAAAACATGCACACAAACCCACACACATATACACACACACACACACACACACACACACGCACACATATGAGAAAAGTGTGATGCTGGCTGGTCCACAGTTGCAGTAATTAGACTCATATCTCTCTGTTTTCTCCTTTTTTTCCATTCCCTTCTCTCTTTCTTTTTTCACAGTTGGCTCTGTCTCCCTCTCTCACTATGCACTCCAGATTTTCGACTTATTTATTGATGTTTTTCAGCACAGATCTGCTTTCCCTCTTCAATTTATGTTCTCTCTCTCTCTCTCTCTCTCTCTCTCTCTCTCTCTCTTTCTTTCTTTTTCTCTCTGCTGTCAAATCACACTCTCTTTCACCCGGTCCTTACCATCAAGTTTTACTGGATGAATTTTTCATTAAGCAGTCCTGCTTCTTTCGGCTACAACGCAATGAGCCAAAAGTGCAAGTGTTTTATTTGACTTGGATCTAGTCCCTTTTTTAGTCAGGACTAACATATATATACTGACATTTATATATATATATATATATAAAAAATAAAAAAAAAATATATATATATATATATGTCATATATACAGTACAGACCAAAAGTTTGGACACACCTTCTCATTCAAATAGTTTTCTTTATTTTCATGACTATGAAAATTGTAGATTCACACTGAAGGCATCAAAACTATGAATTAACACATGTGGAATTATATATGGAATTATATACATAATAAAAAAGTGTGAAACAACTAAAAATGTCATATTCTAGGTTCTTCAAAGTAGCCACCTTTTGCTTTGATTACTGCTTTGCACACTCTTGGCATTCTCTTGATGAGCTTCAAGAGGTAGTCACCTGAAATGGTCTTCCAACAGTCTTGAAGGAGTTCCCCGAGAGATGCTTGGCACTTGTTGGCCCTTTTGCCTTCACTCTGCGGTCCAGCTCACCCCTAAACCATCTCGATTGGGTTCAGGTCTGGTGACTGTGGAGGCCAGGTCATCTGGCGCAGCACCCCATCACTCTCCTTCTTGGTCAAATAGCCCTCGATGCCTTCAGTGTGACTCTACAATTTTCATAGTCATGAAAATAAAGAAAACTCTTTGAATGAGAAGGTGTGTCCAAACTTTTGCTCTGTACTATATATATATATATTTACATTTGCGGCATTTGGCAGACGCCCTTATCCAGAGCGACTTACAACTGAGCAGGGGAGGGTTTTAGGGCTTTGCTCAAGGGCCCAGCAGTGGCAGCTTGGTGTTGGTGGGATTTGAACCTGGGATCTTCTGATCCAAAGCCCAATGCCTTGACCACTGAGCTACCACTTCCCCACTATACCACTATACCACTATATGCACATTAGTTACAAGGCATCGTAGTACATTATGATGCATGTACAATAGCTCCTATTATAAACGTTCCTCTAGACAGGTTTTGATAATGCGATTATGTTTACTGCTTTTTTTTTTACCGTTTTTGCACTAAAACAGGTGATGACTACAAACAACGCGTTAAATAACAGGTAATGTTTTGATAATAATTCATTAATAAATAAATCTCTCTGTGATGAACCTGACCTTAATAATAATAAATAAAAGATGCTCCTTGTACAATATGCTGAGTGTTATCTACAGGCTATAGTGGCATTTGGAGATATTTAACACAGCCGGCAGTGATGCTTAGCTCGCTGATTGTACTGTATACTTGATGGGTTTTTAGGTATGGTGTTAAGCCGAGTTAGTGGATGGATGGATGGATGGATGGATGGATGGATGGATGGATGGATGGATGGATGGATAGATTTAAGAAGGAACAAAAGAATAAATGAATGGCAACCATAGGTCAATCTAAATGATTGTGTATATTATTAATAAAATGTGATTTTGGAATCGGCCAGGTTAACCGTGATCAGCTCAGATGATGGTGATTCTGTATAAGTATGCAAGCTCTTTTAGCGTGCCTCTCCTTGTTTAAAACCCTGTATCAAAGTTTTAAACACTAAAGTGAAGGGATTTCATTGGGTTTGAAAGAGCATGTAAATCGGATAAAGTCCTGCCTGTGTGCCAGAGGTCTTTTTATAAAGCTCGGTGTAGCGAGCCCATGAGGAACCATGTGCAAATTGCTGCTTCATTAGATTTTCAGTAGCGCTTAGAACAAGTGTGTCAGCATTTGGGCCTTTGCTGCTCCCAACAGAACTAAGCCTGCAGCTGAGTGTGTGTGTGTGTGTGTGTGTCTGTATGTGTGTATATTCCCTTCTAGTGGGTAGATTAACATTTGTGGCATTGAGCAAAAGGTCACTCTAGTGCATGCCAAAAGGTTCTATCATGTGGGTGGATGATGTGTAACAAAAGAATAACTATATATTATACATGTATGTACATTATACATGTACAACTATACATGTATATTACATAATTATATCACAGCATTGAATGCTTGAATAGGGATTGGTTAGAAAGTGTTTCTATGATAATCATTTTCTATAACAGCAGTTCGGACAGCAGTTCTGACAGCAAGCGTTATAATAATGTGCTCGCTGGAATACGTAATTGTTTCTGTAGTAATACAGGGTCTTTTACAGGGTCTCGTTCAGTCTTATCTCCACATTAACATATATATAAAATGGTGTGGGGACACTTACAATTTCACCAAGGGGACATTTACTGTCGAAAAGAGACAGTACAATATGAGTGTGTTCTATCAGTCAGAGCTAAATCTTCTGAAAAGTTTTTCTCATTTGTAACATAACATAAAAGTTGCATTTCATTTTTCTTAGTATAGTAAAAAATATTGTGCTTAGTGTTCACAAAACAATAACAGTAAGTTAAGTACCGTAATTTCCGGACTATAAAGCGCACCAAATATAAGCCGCACCCACTGAATTTGACAACGATTTTTATTTTTAACATAAATAAGCCGCACCTGTCTATAAGCCTACATTGAAACTGATTAACTTTACACAGGCTTAAACGAAAGACAGTGTCTGTTACACGGTGTAACGGGTGAAATATGTTGCGCTTCTTTTAGGAGCAGAGCGGTATTTTGGGAATAGCCTGGCTCCGCATTTTTCCGCTCTTACTGCATGTGTGGAGACAGAGGAATATGTCCTTATTATTTTCTGATGCTCATTTCTAAGTTTCTTTGACTAACCTGTAATGCTGTTGCCAAGAATAATAAAAAAGCATGAGTTTTGGAAACCTGTCTGTGCTTATATGATTTCTGTTGTAACTGGAGTTAGCGAGCTCTCCCTTCACCCAGACTCAACGCGCTACAACGGCTTGTATCTAAACAGTAGCCGACCAAGAAAATCATTGTTCACTGTCTTCATCCTTCCTTTCACAACTATTTCTCTCGGGACTTTATCTTTTGGCATCGTTGTCCGTTTCAGAAAAACCTTTTTTCTCCCGATTGCCGTGCAGCTCAGAACACA
Source organism: Silurus lanzhouensis (assembly GCA_039877035.1). Classification (NCBI taxonomy): domain Eukaryota; kingdom Metazoa; phylum Chordata; class Actinopteri; order Siluriformes; family Siluridae; genus Silurus; species Silurus lanzhouensis. Next base: position 3,477,547 of record JBCEWE010000339.1, on the reverse strand, counting down.
GGTGAAGTGCGTTTTTCCGTTCGGAAATTTCATTGGTCTAATGTTATGGGGTTCAGTTTTTTGGCTTGAAGTTTGTGATACCGGGGAAAAACCCAGGAAAAATTAATAAATAAGCCACTTCGTTGTTTAAGCCGCGGGGTTCAAAACGTGGGAAAAAAGTAGCGGCTTATAGTCCGAAAGATACGGTATTTTTTACATCTATGGCAACAATAATTTCAGTATGAATTAATATTATTAGAATGCATCATTTATTTTATTAATAAAATGTGTATTTATTTTTTTTGACAAATTCCTGTGGTATAAGGGGAATAAAACCCTTGAGGGTGTGCCCAAAAACAATCAATTTCGGAAAGTTGAAACACAACCTTCACATGACACCTTGTTTTCTTAGGCCATGTCCTAACTAATATGTTTTGGTTTGAAAATGCATATTTTTCTCAACATTTTGCCCTTCGGTCCACACTGAGACAGCAATTTCAGTCAACAAAAACTTTTTTCAGAACCCTTTTGAAAACCCTCGACGGTGAAAACGGAGGCTTTCTGAAAACGATTACACATATTTAGTCATTAACGCGCCGTTTTAAAGAGCCAGAAAGTAAATAATTTCAGTGTGAACGAGCAAATTTGGAAAATGATTAAAAATGAAAGTGTGGATGGGGAACATTTTTCAAAAGAAACGCCGTTTTTATTATATTTATTTATTCGGATTAGTGTAGATGTATCCTTAAACAGACCCTGTCACATTGTTTCACTTCCTGTTTGCTCATATGAATTCGGCTTACCTTTAGATTGATAATCAATCAGATCCACACAAACATACGCTCTCAGCAGGATCCGTTATACTCTCGCATGAACACTATTACGCGTTCTGATCGCATCCAATCGAGCTCCGCTAAAGTATTACAGAGGTGAACCGTGGCTATTGTCACTAGCTGATTCTAGCTGCGTAATTAAAGGAATATTATTACACCGTGTTCTTAATGGTTCTTTTAATCTCTCTTGGCCAGAGTTCCTCATTTTCAGTAGCTGAGGGCTTTCAGGTATTTATCATAGTCAGACTTGGTGCTTAATGCATGTAGCTTTGTTTGCATCTTAATTCATTTATGTTTTTTTCTTCAGTCATAATCTATTACTCTCTCTCTTTTTCTTTTTCTTTCTCTCTCTGCCGCTCTCATTTATTATGCACCCCCCCTTAATCGCAATAACACACAGATGCACACGTGCGTACACAATGAAAAATTATCCCAGACTGAGTTTAGGGACTGTGTTTGTAACATCCAGAGGGAGAAAAAAAAAAAACGAAAGCCTTCACCATATTAATGAGTTGTTTACTATGTGAACGGTGCCATTTTGTCTCTGGAAGGCAGCAGCGAATTAGATCAGACTGCTTATGTGATCTAATTGCTCATCATTATGGCAAATAGTATCAGGCGGTAGTTGTAATACCTTCTGCTCTCCTGAGTCTGCTTTCTGAATGTTCTTCATTAGAATGAGATGTTTATTAATTAGCCGATCTGTAACACTACAGTATGGCTGCTTTATCGTTAATGGAAAGGTGACGCTTTTTTGAGGTCACGTTCACATTTTTTTTTTTTCCTAACACTGTAAATAATTCGGAAGTATTAATGAATAGACTGAATCTTATGCCCGAAGTCTAGGTCATGGTGTCTTATTGTAATTACAAACAAATAATTACACTAGAATTGACACCAGTGAGGAGCGAACGTCCCGAATAACAATGCAATTGGAAGTTACAAACCCATCAGTGGATGGCAATGCGATCGGAAGATGGGATGGGATGCGATCCGAAGATGCATCAAATGCAACAGTTTAAATAAATGATTGTTTCCAGAAACAGTATGTACCCTGGTTCATTTGCACATGCTTTCTATAAGCACTGTTGATTTTTTAGGCAACAAGTGAACATTTTGACCTCAAAGTTGATGTAATAGAAGCATGAAAAATGGGCAAGCGACAAGGGCCAAATGGTGATGGTTAGACGACTGGGTCAGAGCATCTCCAAAACTGCAGCTCTTGTGGGGTGTTCCTGGGCTGAAGTTGTCAGTGTCTATCAAAAGTGGTCCAAGAAAGGATGCTCTATGATCTGTTTAGAAAAGCCTGGGTCTTGGTACTCACATGAATTTTACTTTAACACATATCACTTATCTAAACATTGGTGCTCATTTTTACTTTTTTCTCATTAAGTTATTCCTTAAATACTGCTTTAAACACTTAATGGAAAAAAGTGTTGGAACACCAGCCATATATGATTTCTTTTCCAAACTGTTACCACAAAGTTGAAGGCACAAAGATGTCTTTGGATGCAGTAGCATTACATTTTCCCTTGAAAATAACTTGACAATGCCTCTCTGTACAAAGCCAGTTTTATGAAGATCTGATTTCTATGGTTCAGTGAAAGATCTTGAGTGGCCTGCTGTAGCGCTCTGACCTCAACCGTTTAGGATAAATTTGAACGCTGACTGCATCCCAGGCCTCCTCACCTCATGTACATCAGTACATGACTTTACTAACACCTTAATGGCAGAATGAGTACAAATCTGCATAAACACAAAATCTAGTGGAACATCTTCTCAGAAAAGTGGAGGCTACTATAAAAGTAAATGGTGCAACTAAATGTGGAATGCAGCACATATAAATGTTATGGCCTGGTGTCCACTAAACCCTTGTCAATGTTGTTCTTTGACAACAGTTAATTCTTTAGATCTACATTATAGAATGTGACATATATTTAAAAATCTGTCTAAACCATTACAGCCCGTCGCAAGGAGGTCATATTCACCACTGTATAGTATGATTCTATCTTAAATTCGTGGGTATTTTTGTTTGTAAAAAGCACACAAGGGTCATAAGTTCTGCTCCATTCTGTTATAGCTGGCAAGCGTGCAAAGTAGGAACCTCAAAAGTGCTTATATGCTTAATGTATCTCATATTAATCTCATATTAACTTTGACATTTTGCTCTTTGTTGGCTCTATTCATGACCATTGGCTTTCATTTAGCTCTTGTGGCATGTGAAAAAACTTCAAAGCTGAAGGAATTTTGTTTTTGCTCTTATTTTTTTTTTTGCTTTTCCAAATGGGTTGAAGATGAGCCAGCAGCAGGGCTGGGATCGTGTGCCACCCTTTTGCAATGGCACAGATCCCGTTTTTTGTCTGAGAAAGCTGATATTTTCGACTGGAGCCTGCTAGAGCGTGAGATAAAACTACATCTGGAGGCATTGGGATATCATGCGATTCACTGACATTTAAAAGCTTTGGTGCGTTTTAAACCCATGAGTCGTGCTGTTAACCAATCAACGAGGATCGTAGACTATTTGAAACAGTTATTGTAACATAGAATGTAGAATGTAGAATGTTGTTATTCAGGTTTGTGGTGTTTCTTACCATCTAATTTCTGTAAATGTTTAAATAAATAAGTGTTTAAAAAAAGTTTAAATAAAGAAACTTTTTTTTTTTATATAACACTTCGAGTGCTACTCAAGTGTACACAAGTAAAAGGTCCAGTGTGATTTTTATAAATTCTTTCCTTGCCTACGAAACACAGATAGCTAGTTGGCTAGCTAATCGCATTAATACACACTAAAATAAAGCAAAACGTGAATACATTCCTGCGAGCAGTCCTGATTTAGTTCTTAAAAGTCAATACAGTAGTTTCAAGTGTATATTTGAGTCTAGCTAGCATGCTGTTTAAATCCAAGGCTAGTTTATTGCGCTAGCATGAGAGATATGTAACATCTTTGTGCTTAGCTTTGTTGTTGTTCTCTTGTCCATTGTTGTTGGTGTTTTTAACATATCGCATGTACGACATTTCTTCCCAGAGTTCTTTAGCTACTAATTTGTCAACACTGTATCATATACATATAATCTTGTGTTCACTCCAATCACACAGGATTTTTTACTTTTTCACACACTTTTACTTTAGGTTTCAGATTTTCTCTTGAGTACTCCAAGGAATCTGATTGATATTGAATAATTGCAGTTAATTGAAGTAATCAGTGCATTTTCGAGACTATTTTACACCACCAAGCTGCTACTGCTGGGCCCTTGGGCCTTAAAGGAAGACCCTTAATCCTCAGTTGTAAGTTTTTCTGGATAAAGGCGTCTGCTAAATGCCATAAATGTAAATGTAAACTTTATAGTCATTGGACAAGTTATGGTACAAGGCAATGAAATACAGTTAGCATTCAACCAGAAGCGCATTGATATGTACAGTCTGATAAGGCTGTGATATCTGATAGATATAAATAAACAATGACAGATGAATGAACAATATAAAATGATGGATAATATGAATTTAAATAAACAGTACATGGAAAGGTGATTATATACAATAAGTATAATGGTCATGGATAGTGCAGAGATATTGTATACAGTGTTTATGAAAAGGTTATATACATATGTGAATTATACGGAGAGTGAAAAAAAGAGGGGGGGGGGGGTAGAAAATCATGGTAGTAAAATCTGCCATCTAATAACATTTTTGTTTTCTTTTTTGCTTTCTCTTCTTTCTTTTTTTTTTTGCTGAGTTGCAGGTCAAAAGTGTTGTTGTTTTGTTATTTCTCTCTCGCTCAATTCCAGAATGGGCTCCGTAAGCGGGATTGTACCTTGATGCAGAAGCGACCCGAGCAGCTACGCGTTCAGGAGTGAAAAAAGGGCTGATGATTTAATCAATTAAAGGCTGTAATAGATTTAGGGGCAGAGGAAAGCTGCGGTGATCATTTTGAAGATGTTATTCTTTGGGGTGATTTATAAAAATAATGTAGTACAGCGCATGCTGAAGATCATTTAATAAAGTGGCGCGCTGAGTGAGGACAGCTAAATTATAGATGACACCCCTCCAGCATAGTCTCGATCTTTCTCTCTCTCTTTCACACACTCTCTCTCTCTCTCTCTCTCTCTCTCTCTCTCTCTCTCTCTCTCTCTCTCTCAGGGTCTCCTTCTCTCATTCTTTCGGTTCTTATCTTTTTTTTTTGCACAATTAATTTTTCCTGTGGATTTTCTTTATCATTTAAATTTGCTGCATTCTCATGCTAACTCAGAAAACTTATAAATTCAAGGCTCATTGAAACACTAGTGCTGTACATTGGAGTGGAGGTCTGGATGCTTGCTGTCCAGGGCTGGAAGTGTGTCAAACCAGGCTTGTCTGTCAGAAGGGAATCGAATCAAACGTAGACTTCTGAGCTTCTGCTCGGGTCTCAGCCTGCTGAGACGACTGCAGAATTCATTCATCTATAATTAAGTATTTAACTTCACTGAAGGGTAGACTGGGAGAAAGAAAAAGAACTTCAGTTCTGCCCTTGGATACGAGAAGTGGTAGAAGATAGCCGAATGCTAATGCGAGGCTGCTCAGAGTCGCCCTAGGCACCTTGTCTCTGAAAGATGTTTAAATAATTAGAAGCTGCAAACAAATACAGAATGAGCCAGCAGAGGCCTTCAGAACCTCTCCTCCCCCGTAGTTTTGAATCGACGGGGATGCGAAAGCTCTCCCGCTCGACCGAATATCTGGATGAGCCTAGATTTAATGACTCCCTCTAACCGAGTGCTTACTCCCTGATGCCGGGGCTCTTCTGGTTGCTTGGACTTATCCTTGGTTTTCCAAGCTGGGCCTGGGGGCTTTTTCTCACCTCCTTTCAGCCGCATTGATCTGAGATTATGGTATCAGTGGAAGAAAGTCAAGAGTCGATGCGAGTCGTTTTCTCCAGCTGTCAGTTCAGCAGCGGACTTGCCAAACCTGAAGAAGGCTCATGCAAGGTGATGTGAAAGGAAGAGAAGGTGCGAACCTAAAAAAAATAATAAATAAAATAAAATAATTAATAATAATACATAGACCAGGCTCGAGTTCCTGAAAGGGAACTCCGAATGTTCATTTATTACATTTTACATTGTTGAGTTTTGCAGTAAAAGGTGCATGGGTTGAGGTTTGGGTTCTATAGAAGCCACTTAAGATTTTCCACTCCAACCCATGTAAAGCAACTCTTCATAGAGCTGGCTTTGTGCACAGGGGCATTGCCATGCTGGAGCAGGTTTGATTTTCAAGTAAAGGGTAATTTAATGTTAATACAGACATCCTCAAAATTGTATGCCTGCATATTTGTGGTGACAGTTTGAGGAAGAACCACATACTTTTTATCTATATAGTGTATGTATAAGAGTTTGTTTAGCTGCCTCCAAAAACATTACTGACCAGACAAAACAAATAGCAGCTAACATATCTTAATAAAGTATAGCGAGCTAGTTAGCTAGTTAATCACATAAATACAGATTCAAAGGGATAAAAATATTTCTCTGTAAGGGATGATGAATCAGAAAGAGTCCTTATACTTTTCTGAAGTCTGAGGTAACATTGTGTTCTCGTGCTTTCGAGCAAAAGTCACCAATGTTTGTTATGAGCTGAAAGAAACACAAAGCGTCTTTATTTCCTCTCGACATATTCGGGCTGATCAAGTCAGTTTCACTCTGAACTCAGAGACACACAGCACCAGAGATGTCAATGCAAAGATGATAACATCCACACATACATTCACAACCACAAACATTCAGCACTTGAATAATTCATAGCAAAACAAAAGCGCATGCACTTACACACGGACACACGGTTTGTAGTTTTCACACAAACCAAATGATTCCAAGCGATCAATAAAATCTCCATTGAATAAATAATGAAATAACTATTTATTGCATAAATATTCAATGCTTTGTAACAGAACTATTTTATAGCATATCTCATATTTATCTCTCTCTCTTAAAAACACCAAAATACAATATATGAACAAAATTTTGTGGACACCTGACCATATGACCTACTTCACATTTAGTTATCATAACTTCCACTTATTTGGGAAGATGTTCCACTAGATTTTTCTCATTCAGTCTCAAGGGTGTTGGTAAAGGCAGGTACTGATGTAGGCGAGGTGAGGAGGCCTGAGGGTGCAATCAACATTCAAATTCATCCCAAAAATGTTAAATTAAAATGTAAAGAATTATAATGTTTGAATCTGTTCCTAATGAACTTGTCTTTCATGTTGACTTGATAGCACGATAGCAGCACCAACACATTTGCTAAACATGCTAATTAGTAACTGTTAATTGTTAACATTGTTATTATGGGACCCTCTTTTTCCTGTTCTACAAGCAAGTCTGAGATTTAATGCTCTAACAATTTGGCCACTTAATTAATATTGTGTTGGTCCCCTTTTTGCTGCCAAAACAGTTCTGACCCATTAAGCATTAACAGCATTAAGTTATTCAGCAGTTTGAGCTACAGGAGTTCTGTTGAATCGGACCACACGGACCAGCCTTTGCTCTCCACGTGTGCCTCGGCCGCCCGTGATCCTGTCAACCCTGTTCACCACTGTTCCTTCCTTGGAGCTCTTTTAATAGCCACTGACCACTGCAGACCAGGAATAGCCCACAAGAGCTGCAGTTTTGGAGATGCTCTGACCCAGTCGTCTAACCGTCACAATTTGTCAAACTCACTCGAACCCTTACGCCTGCCCATTTTTTCTGCTTCTAACACATCAACTTTGAGGACAAATATGGTAGTTCTCACTCTCCACTGTTTTGTATTGTTTATAAATTATAATCACACTCTTGATATTACCCAAATGAGGATGAGATCCACTTTTGAGTCTGGTTCCTTTTAACGTTTCTTTCTCATAACAACTAAGGGAGTTCCTGTTCAGGAACTCGAGCTGCGTCAAAAAGCTTTGGGGAACGCACCAACCTAGAGACGTTCTATTTCTAGCATTTGATGCTGACTAGCGGCAATTATGAATGCTTCTACTTTACGTGTTTGCTGTACTATATGCACTGCAGGTCTTCAGGATCTGCTGAGTTTGCTGTTGATTAATCATACACTACTTCACTCAGGACAAATGGAGTGTGTTAAAACATAATGCTTCAACAGAATGACTAGGCTTCGTTGGAGCGACAGCTCTCTTGTATGACTTTACCATTATATGTATACATACATAGATCTGCTAATTAAAATTTTTTCTAGTGGATCATGGAATTGTATAAATCATATCTGGTATAATATTGATATTATTGTGTGTGTTTATGGAGTGGGCTTGGGCAGTATTGCGATGATGTAATCCGCTTGTAATAGCTGTCAGTGAGCTAGACAGCTAGAGAGCCCGTAGGTCAGAGGTTAGCACTCAAGGTCAAGGTGAACAATGGTATCCTGAGAAACGAGTAAAAAAAAAATGGCAGGCGTTGTTCTCGTAATTATTCTGACTTGTCAATCATCAGCCAAAAGGTCAACCCCATTAAGACAAAAACGAAGGGCTGAAAGCATGTTTCAGAAAATTATTTGCAGTATTATCTGGAAAGTGGGAATTTGACTCCATAGCGATGCCTTTGAGAAAGAGTTGGGAACGTTCTATGGATTGTATTGCGGCTTTGCGACCAGTAGCTCTCAAATTATACAAGCATTTACATAAAAAAAATTCAACCTGCGTGTGTGCTGTTGACTAAAACCTCCTTGAATCACTATAAAGCATACCTTAGAGCAGGGGTCCGTAAACAACAACTCACCGGCCGAGTACGGCTGCCCCAACATTTGGAACGGCCCTCTGAACAATTCCAGAGACATATTTTGAAAATGTTTTACTCATATCATATCTGTATTTGATACTAAATGTTGGCTTTCAAACAAAAGTTTCCAATAGTTATTAACAGAGCTCGAGGCACCGATAGTTGATTGCTGGAACTATCGGCTATCAACGAAATTCCATACCATTAGTTTTTCCGGCTTCTGGTCTGCTGTCATTATGAGAGCGGCCTCTAGAAGTGAATCACTGACCTTTGTTTATACATGTGAGATGGCACGCTGCACAGAGAGCGCTATATTTATGATTGATAATTGTTTGATTATATAATTATATTTATTAATGAATATATGCATATGTATTTCTTCTTTGCATATGCATAAGTAAGTAAATGTTTTGATTTCAATAGCAATGAATATGTAAAAATAGCAACAATGCTCTTTTATAGCTTTTGAAAAAGTGATGCTCATTTGTCTGTACAGTGTTTACCTAAATAATAAAGTAAGCTAATGTCAGCCCATGTAATTTTCTGTTATAGACCGACCCATTTATGTGGCCCTGGCCCAATTATGTGGGCCTCATTTATTTGTGGACCCCTGCCCTAGAGTAATTAATTTTATTTGGAAAACAGTGACAACAATATGATCAAAAACACTGTTTAATCCATGGATTTATTATATTTTTTTTATTACAGCATTTTACAGATTTGACCCAAATCCTGAACAATATACAGCTCTCTCATTTATACAACTCAGCAGTTGAGGCCTTTTTTCAAAGGCTCAGCATTAATAGCTTGGTTCTGTTTGGATTTAAACTCACAACCTTCTTGATTAGAAGCCAATTTAGGAATTAGCTTGTTGTGCTGCAGTCAAAAGTGTTCTTTTTCCAACAGGATTTTCCAAAAGCTTTAAACACAGGACAGGAAATTTTTTAATAAAGACTTTAATCTAACTACTTTTGTACTGTAGGGGGCACTGATCAGAATGTTGAAAGCCCTAGTACTGCTACTTTTGGTCCCTCAACCCTTTTTAGTCGCTCAACCCTTTTTACATAAAAAAATATCCTATCATGCTCTGATCTGACTTCCTAAAACGCTGGCATACGAATTGTTACTGTGCTGTAAGAAATATGTGACAAATAAAGGCTTTTTTGTCACTTTTTAAATAACAATTGGTCACTGTGGGGCTTTTTTTTTCTTTTGGTAAAACACATTTTTGAAAATGTGTTTTTTGTAGCGCTTCTGTGTTGTTTTCGCCTTTTTGAAAAGAATTCCTAGCCCTCCTGCCTTTGCTCTGTGGGACAATCCTCTGGAGATATTTGCCTTGTCATCTTGATCGCCTTCAGCATTGGCAGTGCTTTGGCTGACACAATCTGCTAACATATTACAGCTTTATCAGAAACGCGGGTCTCGCTTGCCCATCTCGAACAAAACATAGGGGTAAAACATGCACAGGCAGATACCAAATGATGCCATCACTACACCCTGCCAAACTGTCTGGTCTCTTGAGTTAGCTATGGTCCCAAAACCACACCCCAGACCCAAAGCAAGGACTAAAATATTCTCGTCTTTATTGTGCAGCAGTTAATTTACTGACTGCAATTTTTTTTTTCCTGAGACCAAAAGCAATATCGGCGCAGCAAGAGATGATACATATCTCTGTCACAATATAATCACTAACAAAGTGTTGACAATAAAGAAGCCCAATCTGACCTTTGGGAAGGGATTTAATTTGCCTCCCTCCAGCACGTTTAACTCCCATGTAAAGCAATCACAGGCGTCAGAGGCTGAGGACATGTCGAGATGCAGAATTTTATTGGATTAAATCTCCAGTCTTTCATGAAGTGATAAATAATGGTGAGCAGCAGCGGAGAACAGTGAGATGATATAGCATAATAACTGTGTAGGTGGGGGAAGCAAGCTGCCCATGTCTCTTTTACGTTTTCAGCCATAAATCACACATTCTTTAATAGCGTCTTGGTTAGCTGGACCCTCGCAGTCGCTCGAGGCACGTTCGACATATGCTGCATGTAACACACAAGTAGATTTTCCAGGCTATTTTCTATCAGCGCTTGGCATTATTGACCTTAAAAGACTGAACGATCTTGTTCGATTGCTTCTTTACATTCACGCTGATATAAATGGTGGGTGTATCGTGTAAATACTTATTCTTCAAATTACAGATTTCTTCCGACTCCCATGTGTGGACTTCTGTGTTTAATCATGCAACATGTAAATAATGTTTCGCCATTTTGTGTGTGTGTGTTTGCAGCCTTCCGGGGCCTACACCACGGAGCAGTGATCCAGGTGGCCACTCCAGCGGGGCTTCTGGGAGTTCCAGCGAATCAGAAAGCAGCTCTGAGTCTGATTCCGACAGCGAGAGCAGTTCCAGTGACAGCGAATGCAACCGAGCGTCCCGCGCCGCTACACCAGAGGTATAAACCCCAGGCAAAAATTAAAACCCAGTATGTTCCATAAGGCACACTAGGGAGAGTTTCCACCTCACCACCTCGCAACTTCAGAGTCTCCTGTTTGATCCTGAGCTCAAGTTACTGTCTATGCGGGGTTCTACCCATGTTTACATGGATTGCTCCAGGTTTTGCATATTGCTCCTTTTCAGATTTGGCTTCATTAACACCTATTGAGTGTGTCAGTGTATGTACATGGTGTCCTGAGATGAATCGGAATCCCCTCCAGAATGGTATTTGCTTGATGCTTGATGCCCAGGGTTTCTGACATAGACACTGGATTTCCATAACCTTGGGCACAACAGTTACTAAAGAATGAATTAATAAAATGGATGGATGGATGGATGGATGGATGGCTATACCCAGGGACAGATTGATTTTTCAATCATCTACTAACTCTTATCCTCCAAAGTAAGTGGTAACTATGATGTACTTTGAAGGACATGGGATACAATAAAAAATAAAATAAAAAATAAATTAGATAAAATGAAAGTGAGGTTCCTGATTGATTTCCTGTAGATTCATTAGCATTTTGGATTTGGTCAGACAATAATAGCTCAATGGTGAAAGCAGAGGGACTACTCAGATTGTTTTAAGTTCAAACTGATTCATTAGGTCATTCAAAACAGCTGCAGTTGTATTCTTTCTCAGTTTAGACAAAAAGCAGCAAGGAAAATGAGTAATAAGCTACAAGCCACTTCTAGAATGTGTCCTCTAAGTCTTTTCAAAGTATGTCTTTTGCGATTTGGGAATAGGGCGAAGTCCACAGGAGCCAAATCTGGCGAGTAGGAGGGGTGTGAATGTAAGATCATTTTGTTTCCAGTCAGAAACTACAGTGTGAGAAGAGTTTGGTGAAGGGCGTTTTAACTTGCTGTCCATGTTAAAATCGCAGATGTTTGCACACTGACTTATGAAGGTTGGTGCTCCCTGTGACTGTGCAGCTATGCAGCCTTGTGCTACCAATTTATTGGCATGTTATAAAACTAGTCTTGAATCGTTTTGATACCACCTCGTATATAGCTCCCTGCGGTCTACCTGGAGGATCCATATCTGCAGAGTGCAAATGCGGAGAGATCCCTTTTTTCAAGCTGCAATTTACAGTTGTAATGTTTTAACAGGAATGCTTCAGGAGGCCTGTAAAATGTGTACATTCGTGTGTGTCAATTCGTTATCTACCTGTACTGTTCAACTTCTGATTTGGCAAATTGCATTGGTATAAATCTATAGCAAATGAGATAAAACAAGTCTGGCTTTTGAATGATGTACAGCACAAAAAGAGGGATTTTTGCTGAGGCACCGATCAAACAGAAAAGTCTGTTCACTATATTCCACCCTCTCTGGTTTTAATGGTTCATTTGGATTCCTGTTCATCTTGTGGCTTCCTTTTTCCAAGTCATTTGCTATCATCCAAGGCAGGTTTTTATGTTTCCGAATGAAAGATTTTTACATGTCTTGGAGCATAATGGTACAAAACAAATGATGTGAGATAATATGGGTGATGAAAACATCGTCTTCTTTTTGTGGTTGAGAGTTGAGGACAATGCACCACTGAGTTTATCTGCCATTCAGGAGTTTTATGATTTCCTAATGTAATCGCCTCTTCACATCTTCTTTTGTAACGTATCTGTGAAATTCAAATGACTGAATCATCATTGTTCTTATGGAGACAGATGATGTTCATGTAGTGTAGCTATGGATCATTGAAATTATTGGTTGCATATGTTTCACATAGACATTTGTAAAATATCAATGTTTGTTCATCTCTAGTCATTGTGTATCTGTAAAATCCAATAAGTTTTGCTACAAATAAGATTTCTCATCACATTTACAAAGCAATTTCTTTTTTCTAAAGCCCGAACCACCATCAACAAACAAGTGGCAGTTGGATAAATGGTTAAACAAAGTCAACCCTCACAACAAGCCCCTTGCTAACACACAATCAGAAAGCCATAGACTTGTAGGCTCCCAGCCTGAGGATGGCCAAGCTACAGAGAACCAAATCTGTAGTAAAAGCAAGCCCAGCGCAGCTTTGGCACAAGCCGACCCAAAAGACCGGGCCTTGCTCAGTCCTATCCGAGAAAAGGCCAAGCCTAAAACAGGTCAGAAGGGTCCTGAGGGGAAGGGTACCAAAATAAAGCCACCACCTTCAGTTGATCTGCCTCCTTCCAGGAGAAGCACAGGCAAGAAACAACCGAAAGAAAGTTGAACAGTCCTTAACCAGTGAGGAGCACAACTGGCCCAGACCGGTCAACTCCAGCACTACACCAAAAGAAAAAGAACCTCCACCTTTAGAACCACCCAAACCTAGAGGCAAAGCCCCAGGGGGCAAGACTGCCCCCAGAAAAGAACCCCGGTCAACTACAGTAACCATTCCTGCTGCCCCCACCCCCTCCGCTATCAACACAGCTCCAGACAAAAAGAAGCACAGAGGGCCTAGCAAAATCATCCCCAAGTCGAAGGAGTTTATTGAAACGGAGTCGTCCTCATCAGAATGCCACTCGGACCCTGAGGACCTTTCAAAAGTACATCATCCCTGCCCTGGCCCTAGCAGCCTGAACTTTAAATCCAAGGACTGTAACAGCAATATCCTAAGTGTCAGCAGTCTTGCCAGCACCAGCAGTACCTCTATACCAGACCCAGCTGCCAGTGACCTGTTGGAGGAGCCTCTGTTCTCCCCCATTTCGATGGTACAGAATGAGCTTTTGTCACCACTGCAAGACTTTGAGGACATTAAGTCCCTGTGGGTTAAGATTGAGCTCAGCCTCCTGTCGCGGATTCCAGGGCAGGATCCACCTGAGCCACTTCCCGCCAAGACCGAGTGTCGAGAGTCCAATTTCAAGCACAGGAGGCAGCAGTCACCAGGCTCCATTCCCTTAGAGAAACCCACCAGCAAGTCAAAGAGGAAACACAAGGTAAGTTCTTGCTTTCTTGTAATGTCTTACACATTTTGTTTAGTGCAATATCGGAATAACAATACTACAGCTGAAGTTTATTGAGGAATGTGAGGAATTTATAACCCTAATTTTCTTTTTCATGGGCGTTTCTTTTCAGTGGAAAATAATCCTACTTTCAAACAGAGTGATGATTATAGTCATAAAAAATAAATAGCTGTTTTTTATTGAAAAGTAACTACTTGGAACAGCTGGACATCCTCTTTAAATCTTTATTCAAACCGATGAATTGCTGTTTCTTTTGTAAAGATCCATGTGCAGGAGAGTTAGGGCTCAGCGTCTTTATAGCCTTGACCAATATTTTTGCCCCGGGCAAAACTTGGATTCTTGGTGCCTCACTTCTTCTTTACATGCCACTCAGATTGTTTTTGATTAAGTGTCATGGTGCAGTCTGTAAAATACCAAAACTTAGTTACGACAGGTTTAAAATTGTATTGCTGGCATTACAAAATTGTATTTTTTCATAACAATTCATAATAATTTTTTTGTATTATTATTAATAAATTTACCACACTTTTATCTTATTATTTTTATTAACACATGGCCCTTTCACAAACATGCCTTTGTAGTGCAAAAAATATATATAAAATAAAAAAAAAAAAGCAAGTAAAGCAAGAAAGATTTTTGCACTGGACTGCAGATTAGATTTAATGAGATTAGATTAGGTCACCACATCATATGTGCATATATATATATATATATATATATATATATATATATATATATATATATATATATATATATATATATATATATCTACAAAGGTTGTTGAACAAATTTGTCTATTGTACCTGCAGTCAGATCATTGTGAGGTGTTGAGTGGGACAAAGAAGTTAAAACTGGAGAAAGAAACCCTGCTCCCACCCTGTATCTCTCCCATCCATAACCACAAGATCTCCAACACAAAAGAGTGAGTATTTCATGTCTTTTGAGACACATTTTTTTTATTTTATGTGATAAGTTTATTAAGTTATTATTATTATTGTTATTTGGTAATATAATAGCATACATCAGAGATTCTCACTCTGAAATACATCAGATATTGTAATGTAACGCATGTTGGAATTTAAAAGCATTATTTCACATTTAAAATCTTTTAGGACGTCTGCATATTTGACTCTGGAAAAGTATGGAATTTTGAAATGCAGACTGTTTACTTAAATAAACTGTAAAAAAAAAATCCTAACATTAAAATAATATTGTATCTTTTAAATCATGTTTTCCTTAAGTTTTCTTCAATGGTGTAGCCCATCAACCTAAGCTAAGATGCTCTTGTGCTTTTCTCAAACTATTTATTCTGTATATTATCGCAGGTCAGTCTTTCTACTCAGCTGTAACTACGTTTCTTATGGTCTCTTTGAATTATCTTAATAGAACTCTGACATGACTGCTCCACCATGCTCTAATTTTGGATATTCAATTAACTGCCAGAGCGGACATGCACCCGCCAAAGACATGCTTGTAACCGAGGTCGTGGGGCCGTCCTGTCTGTCTGCTGGTGTCCACTGTCACGAGACATGAGTAATTGTTGCAGATCTTGACAATGCGATAAGCAGCCCCGAGCTAAAATATTAGCCTCTTGCTAATGCTCGTTACGGGAAGCACTGAGCACCTCGGGGACTTTTTAATGATATCACCTTCCCGCTGGGTTTTAAATCAGTTTGGTTCAGACAGCATCAATGCGCACACGCTACATTGCCCCTCTTAATCAGATTAGAAAAGGAAATGCACTTTTTATTATTGTTGTAAAGGTTCTGGACATGTTCACATAAAACATGCTGGGATTTTTTTTCTGAGACGAGCAGGCTCAGCATATTCTCATTACATTATACAGTTCAGACAGTTGGATCTCCTGAACTATTCTGTGTGAATAAATTGACAGTCAATGGCTGTTTATTTTTTAGTTTGTTCTAGTAATTAGAAGTCAATTAGTCATTTACTGAGAAAAATGATAAGGTGCATTGCTTTTAAAGGGGTAAATGTTAGCTCAAGTGGTTAGGACGTTGGATCATGAGTTCAAATCCCACCATCTTGGCGAGGTGGTGCATAAAGTTCTTGGATACTGATCAGAAGGTCGGATGTTCAACCCCATTATCGCCAAGTTGCCACCCTTGGGTCCCTTGAGAAAGGCCCTTAACCCTATGTTCTACGGAGGTGCTGAATCATATCTGACCGTGTTTGACCCCAGTTGTCTAAAAATATCTCCCGTATATGCGAAAAAAAAAAGAATGTTACTGTGTAATGTATGTGTGACAAATAAAGGCTCTTCTTTTAAGATGCCACTGCAGGGCCCTTGAGCATGGCCCTTAACTGCTCAGCTGAATTAAATAATTGTAAGTCGCTCTGAATAAGGGCATCTGCTAAATGCCTTAAATGCACATATTTGTAAAATACACATATTTCTAAAATGTAAACAGCAGAAAATAATTTGTTGAACAACATTTCCTTTCAATAAAAGGAAATTATATTTTTTACACCAATGTCATCTGATCAACAGCTCATGCAACTCCCAGCACCACCAAGATGGGCCCTTAACCCTCACCTGCTCAGTTGTATAAATGTGGTAATTCGACCATAAATACCATAAATGCAATTCAATGTAATGTAAAACAAGAAGATGAGTGTGTGAATCAGGTGCCCTTAAGCCACCATGTTTTAACTCCAGGCTCAATAGCATCCACAAAATATTTAACTACGATTGGACACACAACTTTAACAAATCACAGAAATAACTGTCAGAGGAATGACTTTTTGCCTTTGTACAAAGTAATATGAAAGTCATAACGTTCGGTGAAACGTAAGCAAATCGTTTTCCCAATACGTAGTTAAATGTAGAATGGGTTTCATCTAATCAACCCCCAACCTCCTGCCCTCCCACAGCAGGGACAAGTAAATGTATTGGTGGATTTGTCTATTTGTTTATACCACCCCTTCAAATAATCCCTCAGTATTAGCCTTGTAGCTTATATATGATCAGTTAAACCATAATGCCAAATTGCATTCTGCAACCTCATGAATCAATACACCTGTAGCATTAACTGGATTTGGTCATTTGTTTTCACTTCTGTCCCTTAAATACTAGTGCAGATAAAAATTCTACTGCACAAAACATTTCACTAACCTGAAGGATTGGAAGAAATGAGAAAAGTACTAAATGACATCTTATCTATTTTTAGCCAAAATTATGGCCTGAGGCTGTGTAGAAATTGACACCACATTTCAGCGGTTGTTTACTTAAACCTCGGAGAGGCTTTTCTTTCTCTAATTAGGGTTTAGTTAAATGCTAAAATGCAGCCTAGCCCCTCAGGCATTCTGCACCATCCAGCTCTTTTCATTTGAACACGCATTTGCATCATGGCCTAACAGCTATTTTAGCACCAGTACTGACATGATGTTAGGTCAGTATGCACATGTTGAGAGTTGTAGCGAGTGTCAGTGAGAGAGTCAACAAGTCAGACGGTATTCACAAATCAGTCGATTAACCTTTCGGGCCTTCACTTCAGTGCACAACCTCAGCCGAAGACCTCAGCTTTAGATTGGGTTTATCTTTCCCTCTAGACCCACATTTTGGGTCTTGCTTTTTACTCAGGATTTACTCAGCATCATTATTGATCCAAGAGAACCAAGCATTTAAAATGGGCATTTTGCAGCCACATTCCCAGGCATTTCCAGGCACCACTAACATCCGCTTTGCTTTCCAACAAGCTCTTCAAAGAAGCAGCCGAGGAAGCTCCTTCCACCGTTGCTCTCCCCACTCTCAGACGAGCCCATGGGTCGCCAGCGAAGAAGCAGCGAGAGCAGCTCTTTTAGTTTGGAAGGAAGCACACAACCCCTTCCTGCAGCCCTCCCCCCCACACACTCGCTTCCGCCTTCTTCCTCGTCATCATCCTCATCATCGTGTCACAAGCACCGCAAAGGCGAAAGCAAGTCTCATTCCAAGACCAGCAGCGTAAGTGTTAAGCGCATGTTCGTAGCATACATGTTGCCTGTTCTTAATGTCATTAACATATTAGCAACAATTCATTATTGTTAAATATTCATCTCATTAGTAATAAAGTGTGGAATTATTATACCTGCATTGTTGTTCCATCTCATTAATCTGTTGTATAAAAAAAACACACACACACACACACTCTGCACTGGAGGTGTTAATTTAGCTGCATGTGTAAGAACTGGTTGTGACTCGAAAAAATACAAGTCTTTAAAATGATTTTTAACGACTCAGGAAATAATATTTGGTGGAATTCTATAAATGTGTTCAAGGCTTATTTTACCTTCTGTTAAATCGCATTCGAAATAAAGGCGACTATGAACAATGCAGGTCCTGGTAGAAAAAAATGATTATGCAGCAGAATTCGAAACTAATCCACGAGTCCTTCCTTCGCTTGAAGGCTTCAACTATACATTTCCCTCTTATTGGGAAAAGACACGACCCTTTCGGAAAGGAGTTCAGAATAGCCTTGTAGGCGGAAAAAAAAAAAAATGGTCGTATGCCGAGTCATCTAAACTTAAACTCTGAACATTTGACCCTGAAGCAAAGCCAAATAGCCGTCACGACTCTTTTCTGTATTCATGGTATAGCAGGAGGAAGACAGCCACACGAAGACCTCCGGGGGTTTCCTCGCCAACGGTCAGGCCGAATCGAACGTGTGGCCGAACCCTTCATCTTTGTCCATGGACAATATGGAGCACAGGAGACCTAAACTTACATTCAACAACACGTAGGTGTTTCTGTGTTCTAAAGAGGTGTGAATACATACAGTGTATATGAAGAGCAGGTATGCTGCGTAAAGTTTTGTTCAGAAATCTTGTTTGAAGGGTTCACATACAGGGTGTCTGACTGAGTCTAGAGATGAGCATCGGGATCCCAAAGGACACAACAAAACCTTTTTTTTTTTTTTGTTGTTTTTTTTCAAAAAGAAAAAGGTTTTCACTTTCATATGAGGAAACTACTTATAAGCTGGCTGGACATAACAAACATTATGTGGTGAATTTATGAATAAATTGGGTTTATCTTTAAGTTGGGATGTACTGTAATGGTAGATGTAATATTTTAATAGAAACACCTTCCGGCTTTGTCACACCCACTTTGGGTTGAAATCCAAACGGTATACAAATAGAGATAACAGTACACGCTTTCGAATTGACAAAATCATGAAGAGTTTCCTATAGTTTGCATTTACAGCATTTGGCAGATGCCCATATACTGTGTGGTACAGTATGGTGTGGCTAGGATTTGAACTCACAACCTTCAGATCCAAAGTCTTTACCACTAAGCTACCACCTCCCTTTTACAGACACTCAATGAGAAAACTCATACTCCATGCAAACACTGTGTGTCTGTAACTTTAGAATACTCTATTGTGAAAAAATATTGAATTGATAAATGACGTTTTTTTTTCATAAATTAGTATTTTGCGTTCAACAAATAAACCCATTCCATAGCAAGTACTTTTGTACTTTTACTCAAGTAGAAATGTAAAAGGAGGACTTTTACTGGAGAAATATTTAAGCTGGAGATGTTCTACTTCATCTAAAAGCTGGTAATGACAGGCTACTGTAGTTAGCTAATTAAGTGTATAAACAGACCAGAGAGTTCTTTTCAATTAGAGACCACTCGCTTCGGCTGAAGATGGTTCCACCTGAACAGTCTAAAGATGCATTATTGAGCAGGGTTCAACAAGAACCTTGATGATGAATTTAAATTGTAATTAATATTAGCAGTTTGGTACAATGGTTCAGGATTACAGTTTCCATGAACAGTTTTTCCACTCAAGTGTCCATCGGTGAACAGTTCATGACCTTAAAAATAACGGAACTGTAATGAATGGACCTTCAGTGTCACTCATATGAGTTTGGGTTTCCCTTTTGAGTCTGGTTCCTCTCAAGGTTTCTTCCTCGTACCACCTTGGGGAGTTTTTCCTTGCCAAGCGCTCAGTTATGAGGGATACATTTATATAGACTCATTTCTACATTTAATCTGTTTAATTCCGTTAAGGTACTTTGGCACAGCGTCTGTTGTTAAAGGTGCTATTTCAATCAAATTGTATTGAATTGAATTGAATTGAATTGAATTGAATTGAATTGAATTGAATTGAATTGAATTGAACTAGAGAGAAGTGTAACACATTATCTTTGCTTTATTTGTATCTTAGTCCGGATTTGAACCCACAGTGCATGTAGCTATGCTGGAAGGTGTTACTTAATTAGACATGAACTCTACTATTGTATACCTTAAAGTAACACATTATTGTTAGAAAAGCATAAATAAACCTATTTACAGTACATTTCGATTTCAAAGTAGCAAGAAGCAGCAGCCTTTCTAAATGTAGTGGAAGAAAAAGTTGAACAGAATGAAAATACTCAAAAGCGGTAGCTCAGTGGTTATCGTGTTGGACTTTTGATCGGAAGGTCTTAAGTTCAAATCCCTGTAGTACTAAAAGCTGCACTGCTGGGTTCTTGGGCAAGACCCTTAACCCTTAACTGCTCAAGCTGTATAAAAAAATTATTGCAAGTTGCTTTATATAAAGGCATCTGCCAAATGCTATAAATGTAAAGTATAAATACATAAAAAAGTAGTTTTAATTGTAAGTATATTCACATTTATATTTTTGATGAAGTAGCAAATATGGTTTTACAATCACAGGGTCATGGTTTAAGAGTGGGACAAAGCTAAAACAAGGCAGTATGGTAATGAAAGGTGATTTTATGCTTAATAAAGGGAAGGAGTTCGATCTTCATTGGAAGAATCAATTGTGTAGACATCTAGGGGAGGTTCATTCCACTTTGATTCTTCATACATGTCTTCGTTGGTTGGTGTTTGGTCAGAGGGAAAGGATCTTACTTTGTGCACATGTCTTTTATTGATCAAACGTGATATATATCCTCTTCCACAGTGTTCACAATGCGGACTACTACATGCAGGAAGCCAAGAAACTAAAGCACAAAGCTGATGCGCTGGTAAGCTCGGCCTTTTTTTTAGTGTTTTGCAACAAATTCAACGCAAGTCAACGCATCTGTCAAATGAATCTGGATAGACTATTGGAAATGGTGTAAGAGAAGAAGGACAGACGTGCACCTCCTTGTCAGTTTTAATTGCTGCTTTTAATTGCAAGCAGAGAACCAGTGACAGTCACAAAAAATAACATTCCAGAGGTAGGACCTTTACTGAAGACGCTCAAAAAAGAGCTCTCTTAAAGGACTTCAAAGAAGAGGATCATGATTTACTAACCAGTCTGTCGCAGCCCTAATAATCCACTTCCAGCAATTATATCTTAGTGTTGTCCTTTATAGAAAGTTACATCCAGTCTGTTGTAAATCATAGGGCTGATGTAAAAACCCGGTCATGAATACACAGTAAAGGGAATTGATTGCCCATGTTGCCGTAGTGTAATTGCCAGGATGTAATGAATCGCGGGCTGCGGTCTGGCTCATATTAAAGGGTTTTATTTTGAAATGGATGGAACCTGTTCAAGGGGTGCCTGCTTAGACAAGTGGTCAGTAAATCTGTTTTATGCTGTTCCCGTGCATGAACTATGGATTAGGAATTGTGTTTCCTCGGGCTGCAGTGGTTAGCACTATTGATTTTTTTGATGAATGGAAACTTGCGTTATAAGTAACCATGGCATCAAATGTAAAAGAGTAACATATTGTACAGCTGATATGGACTAGATATTAATATATAGATATTAATATAATATCCCAGACATTGTTCAATATTTTAACCAAGATGCTCCTTTGTCGATCACGGAAAGTGACGCTTATAACCTTCAGAGGGGGGTTGGATTTATTCACGCACCTTAAAAATATTTATTAAGAGCTTCTTTCTTTTTACATCTTTATTTACAGCATTATCGTAATAGGCTGTATATTCACATATTGGAAGAAAATTAGTTGTATGTGAAATCAGACATTCAGCACAAAGCTCCTCCTATCAAAGCTTTGAATCGTCAACTATTCGGGGTCACACCTAATATATATACACACACACGTACACACGTTTTCACAAAACTTCAAGCATTTTTTATTAAACTGAAAATTTTGGATGAATATCAATAATCCACATGTAGGTGGATTCTTATTCGCATATAACACAGAAAACCTGTAAAGCTCACAGGGAATGTTCAAGGCATTTTTTTAGAGGGGAAGGGGAATGTTTTTTTAGATCATATCTGCGTTACAAATGTATTATTTCGCAGCATACAATATGGAAACAAACTACAGTAAAGGTAAATTCGGTTATCAAGGTGATGGACGTCGAATCCAGCACACTGAGAGACTGTTAAGCCTGTTTTCTGTCAAACATCATTTACACTGAGGAGGTCTGGCACACCTGTGTAATGGAAATAAATAAGCAAAGCCAATTATAGAATCTGAATCCGATCAGTAGTTAGACTTTTCAGGCATACATGTTCGTTCGAAACAAATTTTTCCTGAACTTATAGTATTTTCTTGATTTCTTATCATTTGAATTAGTCAATATCCGAAACTATTTTTAAAATCAGTTGCTTTCTGAACATCTTCATAGAGTGAAAGACTTTTTGTTCCTATCATCTGTCATCCCACACTTGATTGCTGTCTCCTTTTTTTCTCCCGCTATACAGATGGAGAAGTTTGGCAAAGCTGTCAATTATGCAGACGGCGCGCTCTCCTTCATAGAGTGCGGCAATGCCATGGAACGAGACCCATTAGAAGCCAAGTCGCCGTACACCATGTACTCGGAAACTGTGGAGCTCATTAGGTCAGCACTGCCAAAAGCCAGCTTCCCATTTCTCTGTTTCTCTAATTCTCTCTCTCTCTCTCTCTCTCTCTCTCGCTCTCTTTTTTTCCCCTGCCCTCCGGCACGGCCGCCCTACCTGCCGTGATTAAAATAAAAGCGATGATTGCCATTAGGGCCACCGCAAGGCAACTCTGTGTTACAAGCAGTGCAATTAGCAGCCCTTGTTTTATTAATGTCACCGAGAATGAAAATAGATGGACCTCAAAGCTCATCAGCGCACTCGGCAAATCAGTTGGCGGTGATTGAAATCGGAGCTTAGAGGAAACCGTGTGTGGTTGTACACACACACACACACACACACACACACACAGAGAAGAATTGGATATACTATAAACAGCCATAAAATGAGGATGCATTATATCAGCATTTCATGATATCTCGATAATTTTACGTTCTATAATCATTACCAAATCTGCAAGCAGCAGGCTCATTTAAGTGACGCTCCATAGGAAGAAAGAAACAAGAGCGGTAATAGATGCCTCATCACTTTTGCTCATTATGTTGCTTTATTTTGTATCATTTAAGGTATGCAATGAGATTAAAGAACTTCACCAGTCACTCAGCCACGCTGGCGGAGAAGAAATTAGCGGTGCTGTGGTGAGTTTAAGGTTTTTTTTTCTACATCAAAACCTCAATCTGTTGTATTTGTGCATGTGGATTTCACATAAACTCACTGTCCACTTTTTATAGGAACACCTGTACACTTAATTTATGTAGGTATTCAATCAACCAATCAGAAAAATGCAGATAATTTTCACATCTAATATCATAATAAAAAAAAAGTGTAATCTCTTTGATTTGAGCTGTCTTGGCTTGCTGTGATTATTTTACAAGCTGCTCTTGGGATTTCGACAGAATGGTGCGAAAAACAAAAAAACTTTGACTGACAGTTCTGTAGGCAGAAACAACGCGTTTAAAGACGTTAGAGAAAAATGACCGGATCGCTGTGTCTGAGCTGCCAGGAAGGATATAGCAACTTGTGTACACTCTTTACATATTTAGTGAGCAGAAAAGCATTTGGATTACCAGAATTGATCAACTAATAGTATTTTAAAATGGCTACTGTATAAAAACAAACAAGAATACCACTCCATGTGAAATAGTACTGAACTTTATTACAAAAATTTTAAATTAAAACAACAGTACTGATTCATTAAAAGGTGCCAAATGAAATAAATATACGCTCTCCATGCAGCGTGCAGTCTTCGAGTAAAAACAAACAACACGTGGTGTCAGTGATTCTCCTCTAGAGGCCGCTCTCGTAATGACAGCAGACTGGAACCCGGAAAAACTATCGGTATGGATTTTTGACAATAGCCGGTTGCTATCGGTGACGATTTACAGTATCATCCATTCAGTGAAGCACAGGAATCTGAGGCTAACATGGGAACAGGTTCAGATAGTAGAAGATTAGAAAAAAGTTTACCTGTGCTAGTCTAATCTTCAACTATACAACATTAAAGATGCCTTGAATCAAGTGGAAAAAAATCAATATCACAATATTATTAAATTCTCATTAGTCTTATTTTAGATAGATAAATATAAGATATAAAATATTCCCTGGGTCTTATTTCATGTTCTATAGCAGCAGCTCTGACACTAACACCAGCTGCAAGGTAAACAGTATACAGTAACATGGATATGGAGGTTTTCTGTGAGGAAATAACAGAAAGAGTCTCTAGTGTATGGAATTTGTAACAGTCAAAAGTAATGTGAATGTAAAGATTTTCGCTACATGATGAATGTGTGAGTAATGGCAGTAATCATGTTGTGTATTATTTTCCTTTAACCCCACAATTTTTGCGTTTTATTCCTTACTTATGCTTTAAAATTACTCGAATGCAAAGAAGCAGGCTTTTCTGCTTTTTTAATACAGTCATCATGAGCATTGAATAAATGCCACAGTGTGTTTGAAAAGCCTGTTGTCTGGCAGCATTAAAAAAAAAGCCCCAAAAGCCACACAACTTGCCAGCCGTCAGCAGCCTGATGTGGCACTTTGCCGCTGCTCCACTTTGTCTAAATCTCCCCTCAGCCATCACCCGTCTAAAATCGGTCCTATCTGGGAGCTTTAAAACACCGCTAAAGCACTTAATCAGCTTAGACCGGATCATTATTCTTGTATTTCATTAAGCCGTTAGCGGATAATGAAAGATTTCCGTGCCGCTGCAGCGGGGATGTGTACTCGAGGGCAGATAAAAGACGATCCACATGCCAATTTGTCTGTCACATCAGCAACACTTGTTTATGTTGAATGTCAAGGTTGGATTTGTGCTCACACCAGGGAGACTGTAAAAAAAATGGTTTGATACGGAGCTCCCAGCTTTGTGCTTTTGATAATCAGAGTCATTTCAGGTTTAATGCGAGCGCTCAGGTACATTTCAGAGATGGATTTTCATTCAGACATTTTCTATATACACTATATGGACAAAGGTTTGTGGATATCTGGCCCTAAGATTAGTATGTGCTTTTTAAATATCCCATTCAACAAATTTCACAATTCTTTCCTTATAATGTCTCCACTCTTTTGGCAAGGTGTTCCACTATATAACATTTGGAGGTGGTTGTGGAGATTTCTACTCATTTAGTCACAAGGGCATTACTAATGCCAGGTACTGATGTAGGATGAGGAGGCCTGTGGTGCAGTCAGTGCTCCAATTTATCGCTAAGGTGTTTAACAGTGTTAAGTTGTGATCTCTATAGCAGGCCACTCAAGATCTTCCACTCTAACCCATGTAAGCCATATGTTAATGGAGCTGGCTTTGTGCAAATGGACATGGTCATGCTGAAACATGTTTGGGTGCCCTAGTTCAACTGAAGGGAAAATTTCATTCTTTCGCATCCAAAGGCATCCGATCCAATTGTGTGCCTCTAACTTTCTGCCTCCAACTTTTCACATATGGCTGGAAAAGTCAGGTATTTTTGTCAATATTGTGTATATGTGAGAGAAAATCCACCGTGATCAACTTTATAGTAATCTTTTATCGATAATGTGATGCCTGGCATGGGACAGCTATGTAATGAAATCTTAGCAAGTTAAATTGCACTACATGGACAAATGTTTGTGGACACCTGACCATAATATTGGTATGCGAATTTTGAACATCCCATCCCACAACCTTCACTCTTCTGGAAAAACGTTTTGAAGATTTTGGAGTGTGCTTGAGCTCATTCAGCCTGGGGTGCAGTCAGCGTTCCAATTCACCCCGAAGGCGTTCAATACGGTTGAGTTAAAATCTCGGGATCCTTTACTTCTACTTCTTTTTTTTTTGGCTTCTCCCATTAGGGGTCGCCACAGCGGATCATCCGTCTCCATACCCCCCTGTCCTCTACATCTGCCTCTTTTAAACCAACCACCTGCAAGTCTTCCCTCACCACATCCATAAACCTCCTCTTTGGCCTTCCTCTTCTCCTTCCTCCTGGTGGCTCCATCCTCAGCGTTCTCCTACCGATATATCCCATGTCCCTCCTCTGCACATGTCCAAACCATCTCAATCTTGCCTCACTCATCTTGTCTTCAAAACGTCCTACATGCGCTTTCCCTCTAATAAACTCATTTCTAATCCTATCATTGTCGTCACTCCCAACAAAAACCTCAACATCTTCAGCTCTGCTACCTCCAGCTCCACCTCCTGTCTTTTACTCAATGCCACTGTCTCTAAACCATACAACATCGCAGGTCTCACCACAGTCCTTTAAACATTCCCTTTTACTCTTGCAGTTACCCTTCTATCACAAATCACTCCTGCTATCACTCTTCTCCACCCACTCCACCCTGCCTGCACTCTTTTCTTCACTTCTCTAACACACTCTTAATTACTTTGCACTATTGACCCCAGGTACCTGAACTCTATCCACCTTCTCCACCTCTTCTCCCTGCAACCGCACCACTCCCCTGCCCCCCCCCCCCTCCCATTCACACACATGTAATCCGTCTTACTCCTACTGACTTTCATTCCAGTTCTCTCCAACGCATACATTCACCTCTCCAGGCTCTTCTCAACCTGCTCTCTACTCTCACAACAAAAATTACAATATCATCCGCAAACATCACAGTCCAGGGAGACTCCTGTCTGACCTCGTCCTTCAACCTGACCATCACCACTGCAAACAGGAAAGGGCTCAGAGCTGATCCTTGATGCAGTCCAACCTTCACCTTGAACCAGTCTCTGGTTCCTACTGAACACGTCACTGCTGTCACACTGTCCTCATACATGTCCTGCACCACCCTCACATACTTCTCTGACACACCTGACTTCCTCATACAATACCACAACTCCTCTCTCGGCACCCTGTCGTACGCTTTCTCTAAATCCACAAACACACAATGCAACTCCTTCTGTCTTTCTCTATACTTCTCCATCAACATTCTCAAAACAAATAAAGCATCTGTAGTGCTCTTCCTCGGGATAAAACCATACTGCTGCTCACAGATGTTCACCTCTTCTCTCAGCCTGGCTTCCACTACTCTTTCCCATATGTTAATGGTGTGACTGATCAACTTTATACCCCTGTAGTTACTGCGGGTCTGCACATCTCCCTTATGCTTAAAGATCAGTACCAGCACACTCCTTCTCAATTCCTCAGGCATCTTCTCACCTTCCAAAATCCTGTTAAACAATCTGCCTAAAAACTTCACTGCCATCTCTCCTAAACATCTCCATGCTTCTACCGGTATGTCATCTGGTCCAACCGACTTTCCACTCTTCATCCTGTTAATTGCTGCTTTCACTTCCTCCTTACTAATCCTATCCACTTCCTGCTTAACAATCTCCACACCACCCAACCTTCTCTCTCTCTGGCTTTGTGCACAGATGCATTGTCATGCTGAAAAAGGTTTGGATCTGATAGTTCAAGTAAAGGCCATGCTACTGACCCAAGTGACATTCCACAAAATTTTGTGACTCCAACTTTGTGGTAACAGTTTAAGGAAGAACCACATATGGTTGGACAAGCCAGATGTCCCAATACTTTTGTCCACATAGTTTATATTAAATATATTAGCTGAATTATAAAGTCATTATAAGATAATAACAAGCCAAAATGAGACATCATTACTCTTTTTAATTTTGTTCTTAATCCATCGGGAAATCGATTTGCTGCTTTCTAGGAATGAATGATTAAAATGAGCAACATTATGCCAATAGAACAAGATTATTTCGAGGTTGAAATAAGTACAAATGGCTTGAAATGGGTTTAATAATCTTAGATTTGCTTCATTGTAACCTCATACTGGAAAATATCAGATAAATCTGATTACATTTATGATATTTCGCCTTTTTTTCATCACCCAAAACGCTGTATGAGTACGACTGGGCATTAGAGATTGCTTCATCGATACCTAAATAGAGAGCAATGCGGTGGCGTTCTTCAGTCTCTCCAGTTCTCTCGACTCCTCATGTGTACTCTTTTCTTGAACAGATTTTGCATTCATGCTGATTCCATTGTCATCAGCATTGCATTGAATA
Source organism: Silurus lanzhouensis (assembly GCA_039877035.1). Lineage (NCBI taxonomy): Eukaryota > Metazoa > Chordata > Actinopteri > Siluriformes > Siluridae > Silurus > Silurus lanzhouensis. The sequence continues at coordinate 3,449,318 of JBCEWE010000339.1, read as the reverse complement.
TCGCATTGTAAAGATCCATGAAGTTGAGCAACTCAAGAAGAGGATGGATTTGGACTGTCATTAATGTTAATAATCTGCTGCAATGGTCTAGGACCACAGTTGGTGTAAACAGTTCTGCATTTAAGCGCTGAAAAGTACAAATCGACAGTAATAACTGTAATTGATAAAGAAACAGATTAATAGGCATTACCTTATACATTCCAACTTTATAACTTATTTATCTCTGCAAGACTGCATTGGGACAAAGTCTATTGTTAAAAGCACTTCACAAAAAAAACGGAATTGAATTGAATTGAAATATAAGCAGTAGCTTAGCGGTTATGATGTTGGACTACTGATCAGAAGTGGGTGAGTGTAACTTCTAAGGTATATACCTGTAAGTAAGTTGTTCTCAATAAGAGCATCTGCCAAATGTAGGTCTCATAAGCTACTAACTATGTGAATCAAGTCTTTTCCGCACTCAGCTCCAACATTTATAGATACTTTACACTGTTCTGACTACTTCTCTGTTGGATTCCTCATTGATATGCCATTGAAACACAATGATGAGCAAAAAAATGCTTTTTCTCTCTTAATTTTGGAGATAAAAGACAAATTTGACCAGGAGATAAAAGACAAATTTTACACCCAGTAGAGTGGGTGAGTTAAAATTAAGATACACTCAGTAAAACATTACTTCAGTAAAAGTACTTTACACTTTCAATTGAGTAAAAGTATTTGCCTTCAAATCTACTTAAGTATCCAAAGTACTATGATTTATTATAACTATAATGTTCCTATTAACATTTTTGTCGCAAGACTTATGCTTTATCAACTCAGTGTACGTTAACAAAAAGAATGTTACCATGTTAATCTTATTTAAATCTATCAAAAGAATAATATTAATTAGTCATTAATTGATATCTTTTAAAATCATCATGAGCCCAAAACCTTTTCAACTACAGTATAATTGTGCAAATAAGGTCACATGTGATGTGGCGAGTTTGAGTCTGGAGTTTCTGCCATCATTTATTTCTCTCTAAATGTTCTGCTTGCTGCTGAACTGATGCTGAACTGTATGTTTGTGATAAGTAAAAAGTTCAAAAAAGAGCGCAACCCTGATTGGTCGATTGCTGAGTGTTTGACCAGTTAAGTTTTTATCCTCATAAATAAAAAGTACATCTGATTTCGCAAAATGCCATTGAGTAAAAAGTAAGATATTTAAAATATAGTGAAGTTAATGTCTCCCCAAATGGAAATACTTCACTAAAGCTACTTAAAAAAAAATACAGCAAGGAATTACATTTACTTTGTTACCGTCTACTCCTGTAAACAGCACCAATCAACAAACTGATATGGTCCCAACACAAAAGGGGCCTGTATTGGTTATGATGGATAAAAAGAAATGAGCCGGTCTGTTATGAAACCAGACCTAAATCCGAGTGTCCGAAGAGTGCACAGTGTTAAAGCTCGAACCCGAGGAGTCTGTTCTTATTAGAATTGACAGAGGGCTTGTTCAGTTTCATGGGGCGGTGCATATGTCCCAAGCATCTGGTGTCTCACAAGCATTGGACTGAAAGGTCAGTCCCTCGACGCTACTGGCTGTGTCCAAGCCAACACGCTCATCCATGCACACCAGGATATGGTTTGTTTACCTGTCTCGAAAAGTCACATCCTATCAAGAACATTCTTAAGAAACCTGCCAGCGTTTACTCGTGTTTGTTTACTCCGTTGTGTTTACTCCGTTTTTTTTGTCTCATATAAACCCTTTTTGCACGCATTTTCCTTCTCCACAGCAATCGCTGTTTATCCCTGCTGTACTTGCGGATGTTCAAGCTGAAGAAGGATCACGCGATGAAGTACTCACGCTCCTTAATGGAGTACTTCAAGGTGAACGCCTTACACATGATCTGCATTCTCTCACCCTTGTTTATTTGCAGCAGTATATGTTTTTAACAGTGTCTACACGAATATCGTTCATTATCTGCGCATTTTGCCGCAATGATTAATTGTGTTTGAGAGCTGGAACACGCTCCGTCAGTTCATATAAATATTGTCTTTGTTTTTCTTCACAGAATTCAGCGAAAAGTTCACAAGCACCTTCACCGTGGGGCTCCAATGGAAAGTATGTCCTTCCACTATATATACATCCAGCATTCTTTCACCTCTAGCCTCATCTTTTCCCATTTGCTAATTGCTGTTGTTCATCACACATCATCTTGTAATGCAAGAAAACTGTCATCTTAGCAAATGAAAATACATTGTATGGGCAAAAGTTTTGGGACACCAGATTTATTAATTTTTATATCTAGTAAGATTAAATTTCAAATTTACTTCAGCTAACTAGTCCCAAACCTGCTTCCGGCAATTGCAATGCCCCTGTATATGACAGTAAAACATTTTAAGAGAGTTATATAGATTATTTCTATTCATTTATTTTATTCTATTGAACCTCAAAAATAAAATGGAAATTAATGGAGTATCTGAGTTTATCAGTACTTGAGCATTTGGCTCATATTGATTGAGGTTCAAAGATGCACTAGTCCTCAACACAGCCAAAAACAGTTGATTCGTGAGGTTAGATTTTCTAAAATGCTAGTTCAATTGTACACCTCAGCACTGATCAAAATCAACAGAACAGCTTCTTCAACAACAATATTGTCTCTTCTGCAGAATAAATAAGTTAGAGCAGATAAAACAAGTATTAAAATAGGAAATTTGGTGTAAAAAGTATGTATACCACAACAATTTACACACATAACATTGACATTATAACATTATGACCAGTGAAGTAAATAACACTGATTATCTCTTCGTCATTGTACCTGTTAGTGGGTGGCAGCAAATGTCCACATTTTGGCCTCAAAGTTGTTTGTTAAAAGCAGGAAAAATGGGCAAGATTTGAGTTGACAGATTGTGATGGCTAGACGACTGCGTCAGAGAATCTCAAAAACTGCAGCTCTTGTAGGGTTTTCCCAGTGTGCAGTGGTCAGTATCTATCAAAAATGGTCCAAAGATCTGGAACAGTGGTGAACCAGTGACAGGGTCATGGACGACCAGTGGTGCCTATAAAGTTATGCCTGATCTGTGTATATTGAATCATAAATGTAGTTGAGTGGAGAGTGAAAGATGCTGAAATCGTTGATACTCAGTAAAATTAGAAAGTAGCCTAAAAATGACTTAGATACACTCAGGAAATACATTTACTCAAATACTTTACATAACAGACAGTTAGAAATAAAGGTTGTGAACAGGACACAAAAGCTGTGAGTGAAGAATGTATATTGAAAACAAAGAGACTCTAGTATTAATGTAGATTTATTTCAAACAACAAAGATGAAATCTAGAAAGACAAAGGCTAAGCTCTTTTATCTTCTTATGTTTGGTGTGGGCTGGGGTGACATGCTCTGTGTGTGTGTGTGTGTGTGTGTGTGTGTGTGTGTGTGTGTGTGTGTGTGTGTGTGTGTGTGTGTGTGTGTGTGTGTGTGTGTGTGTGTGAGCAAAAAAAGAGAGACTTGGCCTCTGGCTGGACACTACACAGGCCTGCTGCTCTGCAGCCATCGCACCTGTCAAACCCAATTAGCTCCGGCAGCCAGAGGCCTCCAGCCTTTTCTGCTACATTACCAGTAAAGAGAGCCTTCTAATCCCCCCCCTACCTGCTGATCAACACCAGCTCCCATACACACATAGACACACACTGTATCTTACACTCTCTCTTACACACACCTACTCCCCTGCTCTCACGTCTGCACTTTGTTTACCTTCTTTACCCATCATGAATCTTTACTCTCCTTCCTGCTGTCTCTGCTGTCTCTCCTCCTCACTGATGGTCTGTTTATTTGAGTAAAAACCTGCACCGCCCCCAAGAATGGGCCTTGCTGTTGACAGCGAACATAATTTAGCCCCGCAGGGTGCGAGTGCGGTTCAATTTATCGCTGGATTACAGGCAACGTGGCTTGATTGTTTAGGTTTAAGCACTGGAAGATGGATGTGTGTGTGTGTGTGTGTGTGTGTGTGTGTGTGTGTGTGTGTGTGTGTGTGTGTGTGTGTGTGTGTGTGTGTGTGTGTGTGTGTGGAGCTGTGCCTGTGTGGTAGAAAAACTCCAGGGTTAATGCTAATATTTTGCATGATGTGAAATAGCTAAGCTAGGAAAAGACTTATTTATTTGTTTGCTTGTTTATAGTTAAAATGCTAAAAAAAAAAAAAAAAAAAAAAAAAAAAAAAAAAAAAAAAAAAAGCTTTCTTTAATGCAAATCTTATAATTTTTTTGAGAATAAATAAAATCACGGTGCTCCCTGTGACTGTGCATGCAGCCTTGTGCTGTCATCTGTTGGCGTGTTGCAAAACTAGTCTGGAAACTCTTTGATACCACCTTGTATGTTTATATATACATAATCTCATTGTACTAACTTACTTTTTACTGCCAGAGCCTTTAATATTTATTTACTGTACATTTATCCACTTATATATTACATACCATACATATATTTGCACATTCATCTTTTCAATTTGCACAATTGCTACTAATTGCACTTCTGGTGGATGCTAAACTTACAGACAATATTGTTTATGACAATAAAGTTGTATCTATGTATCTCTGATTTTTCAGGACTACAGGAACACCATCTCCCATGTCCCTGAGTCCTTCCCCAATCAGCTCGGTCAACAGTAACACTGGAGCAATGGTATCTTCCTCCTCGTCCTCTTCCTCGTCTTCGGGCAGCGTGGCGATCCCGCAGCGCATCCACCACATGGCTGCCAGCCACGTCAACATCACCAACAACATCCTGCGCAGCTACGAGCACTGGGACACGGCCGACAAGCTGGCTCACGAGAGCCAAGGTACAAACTCTGCCAAAATATCTCAAGGATTCTTTGCTCAGAATGAATGTTGACAGTGATGCATTGATTATACTGATTTTAGGATCATAAACCCATAGCTGGAAATGAGGGTGTATACAATTTGTATTTCCACAGTAAAATGAAGCATGTTATCCAAAGGTTTGATTAGGTCATATCTATTCACAAAGTTTTGGGTTACTTTTTATATACAGGCAGATTGGTGTTTGGACACTCCATTATACACTAATATGACAAAATTATGGGGACATCTGACTGTCTGGCCATTTTCTTCCCCAAAGAGGCACACTTTGGATGTGCTAGCATGACATTTTCCTCCTCACTTAAACTAGGAGACCCAAACCTGTTTCAGCCTGACAATGCTCCTGTGCACAAAGTGAGCTCAATAAAGATATGCTTCACATGGGTTAGCGTGGAAGATCTCTCATGCTATAGAGCTTCAACTCTACTGAACACCTTTGGGATGAATTGGAACACTGATGTCGACCAATAGTGGATTTTGTAGCTAGGTTAGCATCGTACTTGTCGTTAACCGATTAATCAACCGATAGTTTGTAAAATTGGATGCTGGATGAAAAACAAACAAACATAACACTCCATGTAAAATAGAACTAAACTTTATCACAAACATAAAAAACAATCATAAAAATGTGCTTAATTAAATAAACATGAATATAGAAATTAATAAATATAATTTTATAATTTGGAAATAATAAACATAATATAGCGCTCTCTGTGCAGCGTGCAGTCTCACATGTAAAAACATACAGCAAATGGCATCAGTGATTCACCTCTAGAAGCCGTTTTCGTAATAACAGAATGCAGAAGCCAGAAAAACATTGGTATGGACTTTTGCAGATGACCGATAGTTTAAACTATCTATGCCGATTGATCGACAGAACTGATTAATCGGTCGACCTCTAATGGCAATGCCACTGTAGACAAAGCCAGCTCCATTTTAATATGCTTTACATGGGTTAAAATGCCAGAGCTTGATCTGTTTTGAGCCGCTTGATGGTATCTACTGAGCACCAACATACAGTTCAGCATCAGTTCAACAGCAAGCAGAACATTGTGAGAGGAATAAATGATGGAAGAAACTCCTGACTCTAAAATGCTACAACACTACTGGCATTATTTGTGCAAATATTTTTGTAGTTGTTAAAAAGAAGGTTTTGGGCTTATGATAGTTTGAATAGAAATCAATCAGTGTTAGACTCATTAATATCAATCTAATAATAGATTGATGTGCTGATTGTAACATTTGAGTCTTTTCACATGAAGCAAAGAGTCTTATTTGTGATCCAAATTATAGTAGTACATTATAACAATAATAAATAATAGTACTTTGGATATGTAAGTACATTTTAAGAATATATATATATATATATGTGTATGTATATACAGATGGTTCGACTATCAAATTTTTCGATCTTCCCCATGCCCGCTGCCACAATGGCAAAATTTCTAGAGAATTTCTACTAGCGTTCTACTGGCATTTCTACTGAGCATGTGCTTTAGATCAAAATTCATAGAGACTTTTTGCAAGAGCTTTTGTCAGGGATTTGGTCACTTTTTCTGCATCTTGAATCTATGTGAGGCAGGAGTATTAGTTTAACACAAGTTTGGCCCAGTGTGAGTAAGAAAATTGTATCCTGCTGACAGATATCAGAAGAAAAATCCAGGCCATCTAAAAACGTGAATTCCAATTGGCAACCGAAAAATCACGTCATTGCCATTGCACAAAGATAAGTTCTGCTTGGTTTCTAAAGCAAAATGTGTTAAATTGCCAACATCAAAATTCAGATCAGATTCTCTGAAGCAAACATTGTTGAACTCTTATGAAGTCTTAAATATCTTTGCAGAAAGGGTTCTTGTTTTTCATTTTTTTCCGATTCATCTGGATTAATTTGACATTTATTCATTTTCCAGACGCTTTTATCCGAAGAGCTTTTGGCGTGAAGGAGCCTGCGATCCATTTTGTTAGTCATGCAGTTAAGGGCCTTGTATTCATCCTCGACAAGCCGCAGAGTATCGGCGTACTTCCCACGTCAGCATGCCACTCGCTCATTAGGCCTGATTGGTCTTCTTTTACATCTTATCTACATCTGTCAGAGGTTGAAAAGAGAACTGGCCCCCTTTTCACACATTAGCCTTATCAGTGAGGGAACATTTATATGGACCACTGGAGACAGAGCGTGCCTTCATCGCTCTGCAGGTTTGATAGGGCTTCCTCTGTCATTTCCTCTCCCTTGTTCCTCTAGAGAAGGCTAATTAAAAAGCACAGAGTTGCTAAATGTCACGTGTGAGGTCTCTCTGGCTCTGAAGGCTCAAGTCTGACCCTCTCTCATTCCCTCGCTCTTTCCTCTTCGCTCTCTTCTTTCATTATGTCGGAAATTAGGGCCAGTTGAATGTAGCCTTTGGTAGAAATGATGTCAAAATGATAGCACTACAACCTCAGACACACGCAGCCAAGAGGACTAGCCATGTTCATAGCTTACTGATATCGTTTATAGTTAATACTGGAAAAAAATGGATTAATACACTAATTAAACATGATCAGATCTTGAATGTTCAACCTACACAACCTACAACTTCTATAAGACTTCTGCTTCCCATAGGACAGTTCTCATTTGAGTGTTTTTTTGCCAGTGGTGGACAAAAATTTACCTGGAACGGTTAAAAGTGGAACAAATAGAGGAGCTTTTTTTTGCCGAAGCTGACTTTAAAATGTTTAAATATTTAGATAAAAAATAGTTTTTATGGGTTCTGTATGGTATAAAGTCTTCTAATCATATTTTTAACCTTGTTTGGATGTTGAACATTCTACTAATTATGAATTGTTAAAGTGTTGTTTATGTTTTAAAGAAGACTGAAGCATTTTGTGGATGGGTGCCAATCATTTTAAAACCCCTCATTTAAAACTTTATACAGTTAAAAACATTGGGTTTAGTAGTAATTGTTCTATTTGAACTAGTGAAAAAAAAAATCACGTCTCTGATTCTGTATTCAGACTAAATGTTTTTTAATATGATCATTAAATGTAGCTTTTTTTGGGGAAAGATGCCTGAAAAATGCACTTTTTGAGGGTAAAATATTGTGTTTATATGAAAATGTGTAGGCTCAAAATTGTTCAAAACATTTTTATCCATTTTATGTTTTATACACTTGTATAATTCTATACCTATTTGCAAGTGGTGTCAATAAATCTAAACCTTTTTTTTGTTGTTTTTTCAGAGTTTTTTCAGGAGTTGGACTCGGTGATGGAACCACTGACGCAGCACAGCAGCATGACAGACCTGGTGCGCTACATTCGCCAAGGACTGCACTGGCTCCGCATTGAGGCCCATTTGTTATAGTGCTGGAGCTTTTCACTGTGCTCTCTCTCTTTCTTTCTCTCTCTCTTTCTCTCTCTTTGTCTCTCTTTCTATTTCGGTTGCTCTCCTTCTCTTGTTCTCTCACTCCTGCCACTCCTTCCATCATCTCCTTCCACCAGCACTGCCGTCTCAGAGTTGCTCCTACGCAAGTCGCAGCTGAGGAACGAGTCGAACTGGAGGTGCCGTTGGATTTCCTGGAGATCTTGAGCACTTGGTGAAAGACTGCAAAAATTGTCAGTGTGTTCAGGATAGAAGAAAACAAACAAACAAAAAAAAAGAACTACACTTCTGCTTGCAGCTGTTGCAGAGGAGACACACGCAGGAGGTCATGTGACTCGCTGGGGCAGATGGTTGAGACGGGACAGTATGTTTGTTTTTGAATCTGCTCTCTCGTTTTTGTACAGTGTACATTATTTCCTATAAAGTGAAAGAAGAGGGGCAGACAGGTGCCCCGTGTGCAATCCTTCTCTATGTCAGTATTGTTTCTTTGTATTACATGTCGATGGCTTTATAAAACAATTGGGAAGGACTGGGGGGGGGGGGGGGCAAAGGAGTAGCAAAAAAACTCTAGAAAAGTAAAAAAAAAAAAAAAAAAGATCCATCTTTTGGAGGAAAACTCCACCCTGAGCGTCATGAATGACCCACAATGGTCTGTCCATCATTACCCACAATGCTGTTAAACTTCCTGCAGATATTGGTGCCACTGACTTTTTCTTTTGTTCTAAAGACTCTGATGCGGCGGCGCTTTACTCTTTTGGTCCGCGCTACATTACCCACAAAGCCGTTCAATTTTCTGCAGTTAATGCTGCCAGGGATTCAACTAATAATTATGATGCGGCAGCGCGTCAGTCTTTCAGTCTGTCCAGCTTTCTCCACTCCTAATCTGTGCGCTCAACACCTCAAAGCTCGCTAACAAGCCATAACTTACCACCTCTTCATTATATAGCTTGATTTCTCCACTCCAACGTTTATTTGCAATTTTGTGAGATTGTTCTAAAAAAAGTTCCCTTCTGTTAAACGCCATTGTGGTCATGCTAGCATTGCGCCCACGTGAAAAAACGTAGCATTGATTAACAGATTAGCCTTAGAATCAGAAGTCACATGCTTCAGGGTGGATTTTTCCTTCCCCCCCTTTTTTCAATTACATACACTCTCTCTCTTTACGGTGCCACGATAATGATTTATATGTAACACTCACGCTGGCTTTGTTCCAAATCGGATTGTTAGGGGAACCACATGCTTAAAAATTGTCCGAGGATTAGAGTTGACTTCTCCAGTGAGCCCCCAAAAAATATACACACTCACACACACACACACACACACACACACACACAATAAGCAGCACCTCCTTGACTCAACAGCTCTTTCCAATATGTACCATAATGACTGTGTTCTATATGACTATTCGATGTTTGCATGTTCACAGAGAGTGTTATTAGATAGTCCGACAAGAGTCCAAAACATTCAATTCTTCCGAATTCTGTGCTGTTTTCTTTGTTTTCTCTTTTCTTTTCTGTCACATCGTGTCAGTTCCTCTGCCCAGACAGCTTTCATGCAGCCCTGTTGTTTTTACCTACAATGAGTTTAGTACCCCCCTCCCAATACCACCCCATACATACACACACTCACACACACACACACACACATACACACACACACGCACACACACACACACACACACACACACACATACACACAAACACGCACACACACATGCACACACACACACATGCACACACATACTTCCCCTAGAAAAAGAAATAATTTGACCTGTAGATTAGCTAACCTGTAGCTCACAAATGTATCTACACTTTTTTTAATCGCAGTCGATTCCTTTTTTATCGCCGGTTCTTTACTGTATATAATCAGTAGTTCGCTGTTGACACGCTGTCAGTGCTACGTTTCTCCATGTTCTTCTCATCCGAGTTGATCAGCGTAGGCGAGCGTGAAAGTGAAAGAAAAAAAAAACACAAAAAAAAGAGTGCACGTGGACAGACGAGTGTGGTCAGATTCTCAGTGCCAGCATCAGTTCCATTAAGCTCATAGGTTTCACTGAGAGTCTTGACATGAGTGAATGAGTGAGTGAATGTGTGTGAGAGAGAAATAGAGAGGAAAAAAGTGTGTGTGGGTGTGAAAAGCGAATTTTACCCAGAACATACAAAAGTGCCTGCGTATGCAACGAGAATTTATTAGAGTCTATATTTAAGAACGAGAATGAACTGAAAAAAATCTTTCCATACCATATTGGTATATTCCAATTTTTTTTCTTCTTCATACAACCACGATTATTTATTGGTGTTTTATATACTAAGGGTGACGATACCTGGGGGTTTTTTTGGGGGTTTTTTTTCGGTCGAGTGTTGTGTGCGAAAGACATTTTGGATTACATTTATGCTCTGATGAGGCTAAAAAATGTCTCACCTTAATAACAATTTATCATCCTTTATTTCTTTAATGTTGCCCCTAATAATACCCAAGTAGCACTATACAAGGAACATTCACAGGAAAATTACTCGTGTTAAATCAACCGCCAGGTGCGTATGCGAGATCAGTGTAAGTGTATATTGAAGCTGTGAGGCCAGAGAACTTTATTTATCCGCAGCTTTTATCACACAGAAGTTCACAAATCCACATACTGTGCATATAGTGCAAGAAAAAAAAACCCTGATTCATATTAACAAGCTCAGCGACGTCCTATAAAAGCTAGTTTTATGACAAAAGCACTAAAAACGCTTGTTTCTTACAGTTGCAGTTATTTATCTATGAACTGATGATACGTCATAATTTTGTTCACTCTCTTAACAAAGGTTTGTGGACACCCAAATCATCATTTAGTCCTTATTTCCTATATAATCTCTTCACTCTTCTGGAAAGATGTTCCACTAGATTTTGTGGAGATTTGTGCTCATTCTTCCACAAAGGTGTCTGATGTAGGTGAGGTGAGGAGGCCTGGAGTACCATCAGTGTTCCAAATCATCCCAAAGGTGTTGAAGAGGGTTAAAGCTCTATAGCATGAGATCTTTCACTCCAACCCATGTTAAGCATATGTGCAAAGAGCTCACTTTGTGCACAGGGGCATTGTCATGGTTGGGTTTGAGGTTTGAGTCTCCTAGTTCAAGTGAAGGGAAAATTCAATGCTACATCCTATATAATTGTGTGCCTCCAACTTTGTGATAAATGTCAGGTGTCCTAATACTTTTGTTCATATAGTATAGAAAGATCAATGTTTTCACTTCAGAGGGAAATTCAAACAATTTTAGCTGAACAGCTATGGGTTTAAGGACCTTGCTCAGGGGCCCCGGAGTTGTTATGTTAGGGATTTGAACTCATGACCTTCAGATCCGATGTAAAATTTCCTTAACCACTAACTACCACATAGTAGATGTATTAATCCATCCATAGTCAATACGAAGAAATATGAATCAGTCATTCCAGATTGTTTATATAAGTTGCCGCCGTCTGTATTTCCATTCACAACATGCGCCACTGGATAGCATTTTTGAGGCGACAGAAACGCTGCATCATCTTCCAAGATTTAATCACATGATTTATTCACGTACAGTAACATTTACATTTACAGTGGTACCTTGACCTACGAGTGCATTAATGTACGAGTTTTCCGAGGTACGAGCGGTCACTCGGTCGATTATTTGCTTTGTTACGCGAGCAAAAAATTGAGGTACGGGCTCGAGACGCCGCTGCTGGATGGCGAAACGAAGCCAGAAAGCGAAGATTGTGACGAAAATTAAGATAAGCAAAGAAGAAAAAGTAAAAAAAATGAAAGTTTAGGGATACGTAGTGTACAGGAGTGATAGAGAGAGTAGCAAAAAATCGAGTTTTCCCTCCTCCGCCGTTAATCGCCTCTCCCCCCCGCCGCCCTCCACCGGCGTCTTCGTTAGCTCGTCTCATCTCCAAGGTAAATACACTGAATAAAACTTTATTATATCATTACATACTCTTTCTATTATGTTTTTATACAAGATTTGTTATTTAGAAATGTATTTTCCTAATTTATTAACATGAAATATAAAAACGGGGTGTCATTTTGAGGGTTGGAACGGATTAATGCCATTTTAAGTATTTTCATTTGGGAAAATTGATTTGATGTGCGAGCAAATTGAGATACGAACTCGTCCACGGAACGAATTAAAGTCGTAGGTCAAGGTACCACCGTACAGCATTTGTCAGACACCCTTTTTTTTATTTATCTTATTTCTACAGCTAAACAGTGGAGGGTTAAAGGCCGTGTATAAAGCCCCAGCAGTGACAGCATTGTGGTGCTGGGATTTGAAGTAACGACCTTCAAAATCCAACGTCTTGACCACTTAGCCATCACTACACATATAGTAGTAGTAGTAATAGTAGAGACCAGCTTTTTAACCTCATCAGAAGCATTTTTGTGCATACGCATCTCCATTTTCTTTTACATTAACGTCAATGATGAAGCCCTGAGATTAAAGGAAGCATGTAAGGATTGAAAAAAAACATTGAGCAGTTATTCGCTGTCTTGTTCTGTCTGTTTTTTTTTTTCTGTACAGTAAAGAGTGGTGCTCCATCATTTGTGTGTTTCGGTGTTAAAGCATTTGTGTCAGATCGAGGTGTTGCGTTTGACCTTACTCAATCTGTTGCCTTGAAGCGTTTCGCACATTTCCATAACCTCTTATCCGCTGTGGTTTATTATTATTCACGAGCCCTCCTGCTACTTCATTACGTTTCAATTCAGTTTATTTCAAGCACCATTTGGAGAGTGATTTTTTTCTTTTTTTAAAAGCCACGCGTACAGCTTATCGACAATAAAAGGGATTTCTGAGAACACAAATTTGCTAGGCTTTGCTTCTCATTTTTAAGGGATTTTTTTTTGGTCCTCCACAAATATATTCAAGTTCAAATGTTGTGTGTGCAGTTAGGACAGTTTCTGGTAGCACTGCTGAAGCCTTCATTCTCCAATGCATTCGTTTTGAAATTTGTTTTTTTTTTTTTTTCCTTTTCGTTCACTATCTCTCCCATGCATTTCCTACAGGTGACCGATTTCTACGACTGTATAAAAAAATTAAAAAAAACCTGTAACTTTTTTTTATTTTTTTATTTCATTTGATTTTATCTGTGTAATCATTATATATGCATTCAGCTCAGCCTCACATGTGTAAGGGTCAGCACATTTTTTTTTCCCACTATCGTTCTGAACGCCGCAGGAGGGAAAAACGAGTGCATATGAAAACGTCAACGGAAAAATTCGAACAAAAAAATGTGGAACCATCCCTTTAATGTGAATTCTTAATGCCCATGGAATGATCCAAATGTACACCAGGGTGTATCATATATATGAAGAGTGAAACCCAACATTTTTTTTTTAGCTTTTGGGCAAAATAAAGAAGAAATAAATCAATCAAACTTGGAGCAGTTTTCCAAAGAGATGATGTGGTTTGTAATTTGGCCACAGGATAATGTGTGGTATCTTTCTGGCCTTATACCTCTAGTATTATTTTGGCAAAGTTTAAATATAGATATATGAATATAAATGCTTATCTGTAGGATTTCGTTTGGCCACCACCTGTACCATGTCAAAGACAAAATCCTTTCAATCTTTGCCACTTGAGATAAAAAGAAATCCATGCAGGGCTTCATTGCTCCCATTCGTCTGAAGGATAGCACTTGATATAATGAAAGAGCAGGGTTTCTACTCTGACTACTCTAAATAGCTTTTTGTCTTATTGGGGTCCTGATTATTTAAACTGTACAGTTAAATGTACACACAAACTCCAATGACTGAAGATATCGCAGTTCTGGCATGCTGTAGACTTTTAGTCTTTTCCTTTTTCTTGTTTTTTTTTATTTTTATTTGTACATAGCAGGGGCACCTGCACATTTATACATGTATAGCTGTAAGAATTTTTCTTTTTCTTTTTTTTTTTACGCGTTATGTTTCAAAGAATCTTCCTGCCTGGTTAGCTTTGTATTTTAAATGTGTTGCACAAGTTCGGCATTTTTTTTATTATCGTTGTTTTTTGCCTATTGTATGTTTATTTTATAATAAAATTGACAAATGTAATAAACAAAAAAAAATGAGATGTAGTTATGCTGTTTTTAAATGTTTAATGTCTGTATAAAAATGATAATAATAAAAAAATGGTATAAGCCAAAACAGAACGCTTTAAAGAATTTTTGAGTATAAATGCTGGAGCAGGGGTTCTTAAATTATGGGTTGGGACTCAAGGGAAGTTTGCAAATTTTGCTTGATTTACAATGGATACAATTCAATTCAAGCTCTGAAAAGAGATATTACTCATGCAACCCATTGGAATGAGGACGTGCAGGAGAGCATAAGGAGCGGCTGATGAACGAGAAAAATGAAAGAGAGAGAAGGTTGGATGGTGTGGTGATGGTTAAGCAGGAAGTGGATAGGATTAGTAAGGAAAAAGTGAGAGCAGCGATTAAGAGGATGAAGAGTGGAAAGTCGTTCTGACCAGATGACATACCGGTAAAAGCAGTAAAAGCATGAAGATGTTTAGGAGTGATGGCAGTGAAGTTTTTAGCCAGATTGTTTAACAAGATTTTTGGACATGTGTCGAGGAGGGACACGGGGTATATCAGGAAGAGAATCCTAATAATGGAGCCACCAGGGAAGGGGGAAAAGAGGAAGGACAAGGAGGAGGATTAAGGATGTGGAGAGGGAAGACATGCAGGTAGTTGGTTTAAAAAGAGGCAGATGTAGAGGACTGGGTATATAGAGGTGGATAAGCCGCTGTGGCAACCCTTAATGGGAGTGTCTGAAAAAAGAAGAAGAAGTTTGTAACTAAGCGATTTCAAATGTTTCATTATGAAGTTTTTCTACACAGATTATATTGTTGATTTTTTTTTTGTGAGCAAAACATCATTAAAACAGCAAAGGGTGCCAAAATCTTTGCACATGCAAGTTCCAATAAAAACAAATGATAAATAATAATAAATAAGTAGAAATAGAGAAAAAATGATACGGTAGTTGTGCTGATGTTAGCACAAACTAACGAGGAATTTTTTATATGGATCCCAATTATGTAAAAGTGCATTCTTTAGGGAACTAATGACTCCTTATTTATTCATCACACAGAAAATTTGCATACTCAGGCATTCCTGATTCATTTATTATGTCCTTCTTCATCCCGTAAAAGTGCTTCCAGTTTCCCTTTCATCCAGTTAAGGACTTTACCTAGTAAATAATGTCCCAATTTACGTGTCCAAGAGCTTTTATTTACCAAATCCAAGCTTTTTATTTCTCCTTGCTGACAGTTTAGATTTATTGATTTAATTGCCTAAGGTAACCATGCAATAAAATCATTGCGAAGATAAATTTCTGTGGCACTATGCACCGCCGAGGTAATTTTTCAGCCCGCCGTAGCTACATGTCCGCGGGTCACAGGTGTAAATTTATAAGTCAAAGTCTCTCATTAACATGATGCCATGGAATCATTTGAGTGCTGAAATGTGTAATGGGTTTGTGAGGAGGACGTGAGCAATAGGGTCCCTGAGCTGGAGCTTTTGCTAATTGACAGTTCCAGGAATAACTCTTTCTCTCTGACAGCCGAGGGAATTTAAATAAATAAATAAATAAATAAATAAAGCTTATTTCTTGGGCAGCTACTGTAATCGTGACACATGCAGAATACTAATGGAAATATCAATATCCTAGATGGAAGTAGCAAGTATGCAAGAAGTTTCACACATTCTCCCAAATTCTGGGTTTTCAGTTTAAAATGGTTGCAGCCTTTCTGTGTGTAACTGGAAGAAGGTCAGGATTTTCTTGGATTGCTTCATTTCACAGCTTAATTATCGCTCTTACAAAAAAAAAAAAAAAAAAAAAAAACTTGTAGCTGTGTCTTTCATAGTAAACTTTCTCATGTTAACCTTGAAAATTTAGTTATCAAATCTTACACACACACACACACACACACACATACATATATACTAAATTCATGGCAGTCATTTTGAGTTTAAATTCCCTTTAAGGTTTAAGGGTTTAGGGTTAGAAATGTCATTTTCGATTAAATTAATGCAAATGCAGATCCTACTGTGTTCTGGTTAAATTATTTTTCAAAGGTTTTCTTATGGTGGTGTGTTAATGACAGATAATGACAGAAGAATGACAAAGTTTTCCTGTTCTTACATTCTTATATCCATTTATATCGCCTTGCTTACAGTATCACAAAATATCGTATCGTGATATGTATCGTATCGCCAGATTCTTGCCAATACCCAGCCCTAATAGATAAGTAAATCGAGTCAAAAGTACATTTTTTACAAGTAAAAAAACTAAAGTTAAAACAGCAAAAACACTCTCATAGTGTTAAACAGCACCAGTTTTATAGCTTTGCAACATTGTGCATGTTTCATACACTCTTTCTTGCATTTTTTATCGATTCCATTAGTCTCAATATCCAAATAAAAACACCAAAATAGATTCAGATCTTTCCAAAGCAAAAAAAAAATCTGTTTATTATAATTCTTCAGAATTAGGGCATTTAAAGAAATACAATTAAGAAATAATAAGCAAACCTAAATGGAAAAAAGCCAACATAGTGCCAAAAACCCTGGAAGAACAGTTCACATGCCTCAATCAAATCTTCACCAAAACATTTATTCATCTCACGGTCATGATTTTAATTAAAAATGTTTGCAGCAGTTATTTTGCTACATTGGTTCAAATCAAGAGCAAATACCATAAGAATCAAAGCATTCTTCTTGCACTGGAATAAGAGACATTAAGAAAGCATCCATGTGCGTGAAGTTTCTATAGACAACAGGAAAGAAAATAAAAAATTCTACCAGGAAAACCATTTTTGATATGTATAAAACAAATCCAGAACAAATTCAAGAATCTAAGTCATTAAAGCAGACAGGTTCAAAACCCTCATATATCAGAACAGCATCGTGAAAGAAGGGTCGAGGCAAAGGGCCAAGACAAGGTCAGTCAAATAATACATACATAAAAACATGGCTTTTAAAATAACAAGAGTGACCTGCAAACTATCACAGGAAAAGGTGAAGGTCGTGTGCATTTGCAGGCAGTTAAAAAAAAAGAGAAGCAAAGAAGTGAGTTGAAATATAATGAAAGATGCCCTCTGCTGGTGTGGAGGAGAAAAGTCTGGGTTAAGTGTATCTGTTCTCACAAGACTGGTTGTCTGTGGGTAAAAGAATTCTTAAGAAGAAACACTAAATCAGCATAATCATGACTACATCCAACCCATCAATCCAACATCCAATCCATCGTCTCATCTGGTTATTACTACAATGAAAAAGTTCAATGAAATGGTTATGACTACAATGAAAAAAACATTTAATCAGGAGTCAAATTACATTTCTTTATTAGGCAGCAACCTAAAGTAAAGCCACTAAGCTGAGCAGATCAAATGAGGGTGTAAAGTTGTATTCAGGGCTTTAACTTTGACTTAGTGCTGGGTTTTGACCTTAACCACTTCTCTGACATCTGTATTTCTATAGTTCAATAAGCATTATACACATCAGACTAGAAACAGCTGGGATAAATGACATCTTTTAGCCCATCTGCTGGAAAAACAAGCGAGGAGCTCTGGATTGAGTCTTTGAGTCGGCCGTGCAGACGCAGCAGCACTGACTTCACTGTGTTAAGCACTTAATTAAATGACTCTTGATTAAAGCCAGGGCCTGGTGAGAAAGTGCACATCACATTTCACCGCTTCATAATTGACTCCTTGTTAGATTTCCTCTGACTGTAATGTGCAGAAAGCACAATTTATTAGATTTTCGTTTCACACACATTTCTTCCTCAAGCAATTAAGCCGCCTGTTTAAAGTCCTGTCTAGTGTGGATCAGTCGGCTGCTACTGTGGGTGAGTTTATGGCGTCCAAATCAGACAAAATACACATAGAAATTTAGCATTTGTAAAAATAAAAATCAAATAAACAATGAAAAACAAATTTATAGACCTGACCCACAGTGTAATATGAAGGAAAGTGAATGAAAGTGCAGGTCATTTTTTATTCAATACAATTTGTTTTATTTGTATAATGCTTTTAACAATGGACATTGTCCCAAATTTTTATACGGTGCAAACATGCAGCAGAGAAATAAACCACAAGTAACTAAGTATATACACCAATAATGTAAAGACCGTAAATAGTAACAGCAACCAGGAAAGACAAGCACAGTGACACAGTGAGTGCTGTAAAAGACTTATGTGTGAAAGTTCACAAATAATCACATGACATGATTCAGTGAGGTGCTAATGGAAAATGTAGTGACTCCATTATCCTGACAACCTAACACAGTGAGGTAATGAACAACAAAACAGAGAAAAGAAAAGAAAAGAAAAGAAAAGAAAAGAAAAGAAAAGAAAAGAAAAAAAGGAAAGGAAAGGAAAGGAAAGGAAAGGAAAGGAAAGAAAAGGAAAAGGAAAGGAAAGGAAAGGAAAGGAAAGGAAAGGAAAGGAAAGGAAAAGGAAAAAGGAAAGGAAAGGAAAAGGAAAGGAAAGGAAAGGAAAAGGAAAAAGGAAAGGAAAGGAAAACAAGAAAGGAAAGGAAAAAAGAAAGGAAAAGAAAATTGGAAAGGAAAAGAAAATTGAAAAGGAAAGGAAAGGAAAACCAAAGCATAACAAAGAAGAAAAGAAAAGAAAAGAAAAGAAAAGAAAAGAAAAGAAAAGAAAAGAAAAGAAAAGAAAAGAAAAGAAAAAAAAAAGAACAAAAGAACAAAATAAGGGAAAGAAAAAAAGAAGAGATGAGCAATAAAAAAATAAAACAAAATAAGAAAAAAGAGACAAACATTTATACACACATACTTCTATTTAATTAGAATCACTCTTCACATATCTCCAGCAGTACAGTTCACGGCTGTATCACATTATATACCAGAGTAAACATGACTGTGCTGGTACGAGTGCTGGTCAAGGTCAGAACAGCGAACACAGCAGCAGATACACTTTAATGATAAATTGGTGGTGTTTAGAAGGTGCACTCTGATAAGCTGTAATTATAATTAAACATCCTCTTTAATCACTGCTTTGGCTTTGGGAAAATCCACTGATCCACTATTTCCCCAGTGAGTAATGACTCAGGAGATCCAAATAACCTCCAGAATACAGATGTTTATTTTGTGGAGTCATTAACAAAATATTCCATAAATTACAAAACAGGTTACTATTTGGTAGTGCACTATTTTTCCAGAAGTGACTAGTGAGCAATAGGTATGTACATCTAAATAGTTAGTAATAATAAGTATCTGTTGAATAATAGGGTAGCTACTATGTAATATATAAGTATGGTAAGTAGATTTATCAACAAATAATCACAGTGAGACAAGAATTTCTTCTTCTTCTTCTTCTTCTTCTTCTTCTTCTTCTTCTTCTTCTTCTTCTTCTTCTTTCGGCTCCACCTGCATGTCTGACCTCACCATAAACCTTCTTCATGGGCTTCCTCTTTTCCTCCTGCCTGCTGGCTCCATTCTCAGCATTCTCCTTCTGATATACTTCATGTCCTCTGCACATTACCGAACCGTCTCAATTGCGCCTCTCTCACCTCGTTTTCAAAAATGTCCTACCTGCGGGGTCCCTAATGAACTCATTTCTAATCCTTGTCACTCTCAATAAAAATTGCAGTTAAATCTTGAACTCTGCCACATCCAGCTCCGCTTCCTGTGTTTTTGTCAATGCCACATTGAAACAAGACGAAATAATTTAATAAAAAAAACTACAAACTTAATATCACCCTGTGTGCAGGTTGTGTAGAACCGGTATGGACCAGGCTACTCAGTTGATGTCTATGATATAATGACTGTCTAGCAGAGATCTCATCCTGAGGTCTTACAATCAGCACACAGAAAAGCTAGCCGGGACATAAACACACTAACATACAGAATGCTGTCCAGTAAACATGATGATACACTACATCGCTAAACCCAGTCACCTGACCATCCGTTCTTCCCCAGACTGTTGCTATACAACAATACACGGTTGCAGCTTTACAATTTACAGTATAGCAATGCTCCTGTACACAACTCCTGCAGATTGCCAACATGAAGAAATTGAGTGTCCTGCATATAGTTCTGACCGCAAACCCACTAAACATCTATGAGATGAACTGAAACGCCAACTGAACCCAGGACCTCCTCACAAGTGGTGGACGAAGTACACAAACTATGTAGTTGAGTTAAAGTAGAGAGGTAGAAAAAAAAAATTTCAGTAAAAGTACAAAAGTATTTGCCTTCAAATTTTCTTAAGTACCCAAAGTACTATGATTTATGTAATCTAATGTTCCTATTATCATTTTTGTCACAAGACTCTTTGCTTAATTAACCTAATGTAACTAATGTTACACTCAGCACATCAGTTTATTAATAGAATTTCATTATTGAGTTAAATACTGATTGATATCTATTAAAATGATTATGAGCCCAAAATCTACCTTTTAACTACTTTAAAAAAACATGCAAATTCATGCAATCATTTCTGGAAAATGTTCTGCTTGCTGTTGAACCGACACTGAACCGTATGTTCATGGTAAGTAGATACCACCAAGCAGCAAACTTGACCAGTTTTATCCACTAATAAATAAAAAGGAGCGATTTCGATTTTGCAAAACTTTGATTTTGATTAAAAATTACGATATTTGATTTTAAAATGTAGTGAAATTAATGTAAAAGTCTCCCCAAATGGAAATACTTTAGTAAAGTACAAATACGTCAAAAAATAGGAATTACATTTACATTGTTAGCGTCCACCACTGCTCATTAATCAACATCCGTGCAACATTTTTACGACCAAATGATAAAAAAATCTAGTGAACAGCCTTCTCAGAAGAGTGGAGCTTATTATAACAGCAAAGAGGGAGGAACAGGGGATGGGATGTTCAAAAATTACAAAAAAAGTGTTCTGTTTAGCATTTAGCCATTATTTCATTTATTAATTTGCTTTATTATTGACTTATTTTCTTCTGTTTTTTCTATTGGAATGTATTGGTGTTGATTCGACACTGCTTCTCTGCTTCTCATGTAGACTTCTGTGTCAAGTACATAATGATGCATTCAAAAATCAGCTATAATATTATAACAGTACTTTCTGCCGTAACACATTAATTACAACACCCCCCCCCCCACCTAAAAAAAAAAAAGACAAGAGTCTTTCAAACCACTCTTGTTTAATTACTATGTTCTAATGAGATTTTATTTTACAAACCATTTAAACTGCATTACAAAAGAGTTTTCGGCAAATGTACCTGTTTGTATTGCCTCATTACATTCTTCTAATGACAAAGACAAGAAATTAGGGATTTTATTTTTCAATTATGATGTACAAATTATGTTTTATTATACAATCCTATTTCTATTAAAATTAACTCCTATATGTAGTTAGTGATATTTATGGTCTGAATGGCACAACGATAATAGTAGTTACTAATTAAGACTGGGAGAATGGGACATGCTGTCACACTTTTCAGTCTGAATTACATTGCTTGGGGATGACACATGGAAAGTAAATGGAAGAAATGTCATCACAAATGATAGATTGAAATCTCAGTTGACTGTATTTTAGATTTATTGCATCTTTGAGTTATTCAGTATTGAGTTACAAAGATAATTAATCACAGTTATTTATTCAAGTTATTCAGTTGTTATTTAAATTCATATAGTAACTTCCAATTTAACTACATGTTACAAATTTAATGGAATTTTAAACCCAAAGTTAGATTACATTATTTTTTTTTTATATTTATAGATGTAAAAATATATAAAGTATATACACTAAGAATCATTTTTTAATATCCCATTCCACACTTAGTATTCATTTGCTGTTCTAATAACCTTCACTCTTCTAGAAAGATGTCCCACTACAAGACCATTAGTAAAGACGGAAACTGATGTAGCCTGAGGAGGCCTGAGGTGCAAAATAGGTTCCACTTGATTCCAAAATTCTTTAGTACCCTACTGAACAAATAAGACTGTTGTAGAACTGTATATCTGTATACAACTCCAAGATCAACTTCCACTCAATGTAGGTTGGCAGCTAGTTAGTAAACTACATATGACTACATCACATACACAATGATCAATTTGCGATAAATTACATTGTTTGCAAATTAAAAAGTATTCCCTTATCTTGTTGCAAAGCACATCCACTTCTAGTGTGTGGTATTAACAATGTGGTCAAATCAATTAATATAAATGGCATAATGCTAATTTATGGGCAATTCTTATACATACATACTGTATATGAATATGAGCAAGGCTTTTTTTGTAAGACTAAACTCTGAATAACTGACTTATGTTTTAATATATTTTTGTTCATGATAATGTATTAAATTATTCCCAATAGTGTTTCTCTCAGGCATGCTGCTACAAGTAAAGAGTTTCTATCCAATCAGCCATCACATCATGTGTTGTCAGTATATTCTGTATAATATTGGTGATGGTTTTTTTTTAAGCCGTGTTGTCATAATGATGGTATAATGCAGTGGATTGATTCAGGGAGGACACCACTGAAGGCCTAGCTGTGAGATGCATGGCCCACCACTGATGTATTTATATGTTTGTGTAAACTATTTATATATATATATATATATATATATATATATATATATATATATATATATATATATATATATATATATATATACAGTACAGAGCAAAAGTTTGGACACACCTTCTCATTCAAAGAGTTTTCTTTATTTTCATGACTATGAAAATTGAAGATTCACACTGAAGGCATCAAAACTATGAATTAACACATGTGGAATTATATATGGAATTATATACATAACAAAAAAGTGTGAAACAACTGAGAAATGTCATATTGTAGGTTCTTCAAAGTAGCCACCTTTTGCTTTGATTACTGCTTTGCACACTCTTGGCATTCTCTTAATGAGCTTCAAGAGGTAGTCACCTGAAATGGTCTTCCAACAGTCTTGAAGGAGTTTCCCGAGAGACACTTGGCACTTGTTGGCCCTTTTGCCTTCACTCTGCGGTCCAGCTCACCCCTAAACCATCTCGATTGGGTTCAGGTCTGGTGACTGTGGAGGCCAGGTCATCTGGCGCAGCACTCCATCACTCTCCTTCTTGGTCAAATAGCCCTTGATGCCTTCAGTGTGACTCTACAATTTTCATAGTCATGAAAATAAAGAAAACTCTTTGAATGAGAAGGTGTGTCCAAACTTTTGCTCTGTACTATATATATATATATATATATATATATATATATATATATATATATATATATATATATATACACACACACACACACACACACACACACACAATATTACCGGTAATTACTATATAAATTAATAGTTTTCTAACAAGTTAGTACCTTAAATATTGTCAGGTCACAAAAATAGCAGTCTTCAAATCTGGCCAAGGTATTGATTACAAATTCAAACTATGGTTTCTTCTTAACTATTCAAATTTCTAATTTCTTCTTTGTGAAGTGTATGCTCAGTTTTTTAGTTTCCAAGTCTGATGCTCCTGCTTTTTGATCTTGACCTATTTTATTTCTCAGCGTTGTCTAAAACGAAGCTGAGTTTAGCCTGTTTGTTGATCACCAAACCTTTGCCTAATTCTTGACTTTTTCTTGAATTATGATTTGTATTTGTTTGCCTGTATTTGCCACTGCTTATGAAATTTTACCTACACAAATATAACCTTGATTACATTTTATAGCTTATATGTCATTTAGTATACTCCTGCATATGACAAAGAGCAGCTTTCTCTGTCAGAAACCAGTGCCTTCTCACTCCGCAAACTGTGTTGTGCTTCCTCAAGGTTAGAATAAGAATTTATTTTCACTCCTGCTCAGCTGGCAGACTAAAGGAAGCAAATGATGTATGAGCCATCAAATGTTATTTATTTGCCAAACTCTTCCAGATGTGGAGCCATCATTTATCTCCTGACAAATCAAACCTTGTGACCAGCTTGTGCTGTGAGGGCGAAGTGGGAATATACTTATAGGCACAGACATGCATGTGTATACACACACACACACACACACACACACACACACACACACACACACACACACACACACACACACACACACTCACACACACAGACCGCTTTCTCCCTGACCTGGCTGGACAGCAAAGCCAAGCGAAGATAAGCATATCTGGTTTTTGACCTCAGGGAGATAGTGGTTTTGGCTACAGAGCTAGTTGCACAAGAGGACACACACACACACACACACACACACACACACACACACACACACACACACACACACACTCACACACAAACACAAATACATATTATAAATATGCAAAGTCATTCACAAGGAAATATTCAACATCCTTACGTTTTTTTTCTTCTGTAAAGGAATACTTCATTTTTTAACCAGTCTTTTACTACATCTACTACACCTAAAAAGTGTTAAATGTTTCCCTGCACAAGCAACAGAAAAGAAAACCTGTTTTCACTCATTAGTAATTGAAACCCTTTGACAATTAATGAATTGCTGTAATAAATTGCTGTAATAATCATTATGTAATGTGTTTATTTGGTCTTTTTAGTATGCATTCAATAATTCTTCAAACACATTAATTAAGCTTCAAGAAAGCTCTCAAAAGGAAGAATTACAATCTACAAAACAATAATAAAACACAAGATAGAGAATAAGAATGTATGGATCTATGATCATGCATGGATACCACAAAAAGGGTGTCAAAAATTGTAAATAAAAAATAAACTGAAATAAATGAGCTCCAATTTACTATATAGCTTCAGCATTCTGAACAAAAACCTAGAAATAAACAAAAAAGTAAATAATAGAAACAAGTAAACAACAATAGCAATAATAATAATAATAATAATAATAATAATAATAATAATAATAATAATAATAATAATAATAATGGACACTGTTTACAAATTTAAAAAAATTCTTTTATTTTGGTTATGAACATTCTTGAAACATACAGGTGGCTTATTAAAATTATAGGTTAAAGTATAATTTGCCATCTCTTACAAGAAAAAATATCTTCTATTTATCTTCTAAATATCTTCTAGATTCTACTTTCTTATTGTTACTATTTGTCAGAGAACCACCAGCCACGCCCTCCTCTAACGCACAACACTCCCGCTCAGCCTCTTCCCTATTCATCACCTGCACCTGTTTCCCCTTAATTAGCACCCGTTAAAAGATCCCTCTCCCGTTTCACTCACCGTCTGATCTACAGTATACATACATTAGATCACTTGGACTTCCTACGGAGCCCGTGTTCTCTGCTGTCTCCCGTGTTCCTCGTTACTCTTCTCAAGAAGCTCTCTACAACTAAGTTCATTATTTCCAGCACTATCAGTTCTGGTTTTCTTGTGTTTGCTCAGTTCAAGATCATTGAACTTCACCTCATTGTACTCCCAGTTTCCGACGTCTTATGTGACACCATTGTTATAAATTTATTGATCCAATAATATAATGCAAATACATTATGACTGTCATGATTTTGAAAAATTTCAGATAGTAATAATCATTTATTTGCAATTACTAGCAAAACAATATGGGTTCCATATGAGTTATCTGTCAAACTTGAAACATTTACTATTTACAATCACTTATTGTCAGCAGAGTTCATGATTCAAGGGTTTATTCAGGAATGTAATGGAAACAGCCTGTTACACTATGCAATACAATTCTTACTCTGGGAATCTTACCACCAGTCAATGACATAAAAAAAAGACACAAGACAATGCAAATGTACAAAATGCAAATGTGTGTGCATGTATAAAGTGTACAGTGTGAAATCTAACATGAAAGAAGACATGCATGTGCGAAGTCTTGCAGCGTCTGTGATGTTATTTGCGTTGTGTGTGTGCCCCCAGGATGGATTGCGAGGTTCACAGGATCTGAGTAATCAGGATAATGTATTTGTGGTGGATAGGTGTCGTTCACAAACTTGCTTGCGGGTGAAAACTGTTTTCCAGCCTTGAAGTTCTTGTCAGTAAGGTATCTTAAGGTATCTTAAATTTACTGTACATAGATTAAAATAGTGTTTTACAAATGAAACAGGAGACAAATAAGCAGACATTTTTGGTTTTTGCTTAAGAACACAACCAAGGCAGCTTGAACATATGACCCATGTGTAACTTTAAACCTTCACCACTGAGCCACCACAACTAATTTCACCAGCTTGCACTGATCCAACCACATCCACCACTTATGGCAGTTTTTGTCATTAATAATATGGGAAAAGTGACATTCTTTATGTATATGTATATTATGTGTTGTAAAATGACATAAATTAAATGTCTAAATATATAAAATACTACAAATGTAAATATATAATATATATTATTTATAATATAATTGATCCAGTTCATCTTGTGTACATGGACCAGACCAGCAAAACAAAATGCTTTCACAAACATGTTAAATTTTTGAAGAGCAGTGCATTCACGTTTACATGGTTTGGAGTGGAGGATCTTGAGGGGCCTGATATCGAGCGCTAATCTCAACTCTACTGAACACCTTTGTGATGAATTGGAACGATTGTACAGCAGGCCTCCTCACCCTACATCACTACCTGACTTTATGTCCACAAGCACACACCAAAATCTAGTGAAACATCTTCCCAGAAAAGTGAAGGCAATTAGAAGTGCAAATTGGGACTAAATGTGGGATGGGATGGACCAGGTGTCCACAGACTTTGGCAATACGGTGTATATGATTGGAAAACATCATGGTAAAACTGTATAAATGTATAAAAAAATTGACATTTTTGCATTAGCAATGTTAAGGTGTTGTTTATAGGAGTTTAAATGGTGTCTTTTTTATTAAGGAATTATACAATTGAAGTTGTGAGTCTTAGAACGAATTAACAACATAATGCGGAGTGTTTGTGTATTTTACATCAGAACTGCTGGAATAAATCCTGCTCCTTACTAGAAGTAAAAAAAAAAAAGGTTCATGTTGGTCCTTAATCTGTAGTTACATCAGAGGTTTGCATGCCAATGAGGGCAATTTAGTTATAAACCTCTCACTTACACTTTACTATTAAATTGTAATGGATTTAGATTTAAATTTGCATTGCATAATACATTTTTTACAAGCGTTTATTATTTATTGCTCTAACAAATTCCCCTAGGCTTGCTTTATTATTTAATAAAACCACTTTCTTTGTTTTTCCAGTACATGGAAATTGTGTACATGGTTATTAAATGCAGTGTATGGAGAGGTTGTGCAAAATCCTGGAGTGTTTCTTTAAATATTACATTAGGTTTCACTTTAGATTTTGTCTTCATAATATTAATAATAATAATCATACATTTTATTTAAAGGCGCTTTTCCCAATGCTCAAGAAAACCGTAGATTAAAGTGAATTCATGATATCAAACAACAAACAGCTATTTAACTGTTAATTAATCAGAAAAGGCTTATCTGAACAGATGAGTTTTGAGAAATGATTTAAAAGTGGTCAGACGGTCACTTTCTCGTATTAATTGTGGAAGAGAATTCCAGAGATGAGGAGCAGCCCAGCTACTTGCCTTAAACCCCATAGTGAGTACACAGACAGAAGGAACAGTGAGGGAAACAGATGAGAAAGATCTGAGAGTGCGCTTAGGGGTGTAGGTCCCAGAATAAAGCTCAACATCCTCAGCATTAGGAAAGTGTATAATCATCTTTTTGCTACTTCCTTCTACTGCAACAGCACATTAGGGTCCTCTAATGCAGTCTCCAGTGACAGCGTTTATGCTGATGGAGCAATGTAAGGAACATGAAGTAATACTGAGGATCAGAGACATAATTTGCACTTATTGGCATGGAATACTGAGCATATGCAAAATGTTTTCCAGGTAAAATCTCAAAATTGGTTGGAGAATCTTATGTTAGGGCATCGATTCTTAACAGGATTGACCTGAGCCACTTTTACACTTAAGTTCATGGGGTATGAATCACGCCATTTTTGTCCACTGAAAAATTGGTCCCATGCATATTGTCTACAACTTGGACCAGCCCAGCAAAACATAATGCTTCTACAACCATGTGGTATTTTCAGATTAAAGATGTTCAGTAAAAGCGAAAAGCAAACTTGACTCCATCAGACGTAAGAACCAGTGACCACTTCGCAATTTTGCAATCACAATTTAATGGTTTTCATATGTAAACTATAAACTAGATAAAAAAATTTTCATAATCATGTCCTCTTTTGTGAAAATCAGTAGTAAGCATTGCAACCAACTTGTATTGACTGGACTATTGTCTGGTGTTAATCAGCAAAAAAACAACACTAAACAGTATGTTTTAAACACATATCTTTACGTTTATGTTTAAATTAAATTTAACAGAACAAAGTAAATAAATTAAGTAAGTGCAATCATTCCAAACACGAGCAAACAGAATGAAGAAATATCATTAACATGCACTGCTGATTCCTTCATTCTTAGTAATTGCCTGATCAGAGAACCAGAGTTTTCTTTATAATTTGGGAAACAAAAGCAAATACATTTGCGAGAAAATATTGCAAATTGGTAAAAGCAAAAATAATAACAGCACTGATCATGCTGTCTAGTTCGAAAATCAAGTCATATAGGATTTGAGAAATTCTCAAAGGCAGAATTCACAGACAATCCCAGACATTGTTGGAGGTTCTTACTGTGATTTTACTATTGTTTAAAAAAGGGAAGAAAATAACATATTGACAGCAAAAGGGAAGTGTGTGCTGTCCTGGAGTCTTTGAAAGGTTTTGGGTAAATGATCAGTGAAGTTGAGTTGTGCCACTGCCCCCATCTGGTCTTTTTGTAGTCTTGCACATCTCCTGGGGCAAAACAGTGTCACCTCCTATCTGCGAAGCACATGATAGAGGATAGTAAAAGAATTAAAAATCAGAAGACACACACCAGAGAGCTTAGTGTGTGGGCTCAATTGTCTGTCACTTAGAAACTCAGCGGTTCAGTGAAATTGCTGCTTCGGCTCTGTAATCCAGCAGAATGCCATCTGCCCTTGTACACAAAGTCATACTATTTTAACTGAGTGTAAATAACTGTTAGTTGTTTCTTGGCTGTAGTGCCATTAAATGATTAGTTCCAGCTTTAGAGAGCTAATGAAAGGTCAAGAGTTGATTTGTGTGCATCTGGAGTGCATCGCTAACGCTAATGCTAAACCGCCAAGTAGCAAGAACACACTAGGCAATAATATACAACATGGCCGATAATTTGAGACTGAAACAGCCTAGGAATGTCATCAGCGATGAGAAAATACAAGGAACATATTTTGTAGACCTCTAAGGGTTTAATATAACCTGAAAATTGGCTGATGAACACAAATGACCACAATCACACTCCAAAATCTAGTGGAACATCTTCCCATAAGAGTGGAGAGAATTACAGTATATGGAAAAAATGGTACTAAATGTGGAATGCAATGCTCAAAAAAGCACATACCATACTATGACCAGGTGTCCACAAACATTTGCCAATATAGTGTAGTTAAAGTAAGTTCCCTGTTCAAACTTTAAGTTTGTAAACTTGTATTGTAAAGGTGCAGGAAACAGATGCAACAGCAGATATTTTATTAATTGTGCATGTGTACTATAATCACATAATACAAAATACAAACACAACACAGACAATATAGTAAGATGATCTAGAGACAAGGGGTTTAGTGAAGAGTGAGTTCCTCACCCTGTGAAAGCTTTGCTATACTTTGCTTTATTGTAATTTGTAAATAAGAAACACGAACTTGGTATAAAATCAGACCCAGCAGAGATGTTTATATTTTCTGTCTCCAACTTCAGGCTATTATTCCACTGCACTGTGTTTATTGAAGTGTTAACATTTCAATTTTTCTAATTGCTTGTTCAGGAGTAATGACTGGCATGAGGCGAAAATTTATACATTGGATTGTGATTCATATTTTTTTAAAACATTTTGTTGTCTGATTAGTTACCAAAAAAAAAAAATGCACTGTGCATACATTTGTAAGAACGCAGGAACATAAGAGGATTACAATATGCTTATAATGAAAATCCTCTCAACATACTTAGTATTTGAATAAATAGTAATACTTTTTAATCCTATTATCTAATTGCCAACCCAGAAATGGAATAGTTGGTTAAGGTTGTCTAATGGTTGTGTCAAAAGGGCTAAAAAAATATTATATATATGATACATTTTAATGATCTATTTATGATAACTAAAAAATAATATTTGTTCATACAATTATTAGACAAACATTTGTGACACCTCACCATAAGAATGTTTTTTGAACATCCTATTCCACATTTACTCCCAGTTTGCTTCACTATTTTGGGAAGATGCTCCACTAGATTTTGGAGTGTGCTTGTAGAGATTTGTGTTCATTCAGCTACAAGAAATGTAGTAAAGTCAGGCACTGATGTAGGTGAGGTGAGGAGGCCTGGGGTTCAATTCATCACAAAAGTCTTTAACAGGGTTGAGGTCAGAGCTCTATAGCAGGCCACTCAAGATCTTCCACACACCTTCCACACAGACCATGTAAAGTATATCTTCTGACTGACTGCGCTGACTTTGTCCACAAGGGCATTGTCAGGCTGGAACAGGTTTGTGTCTCCCTGTTCAAGTGAATCGAAAATGTAATGAATTATAAATAAATGTAATTCCTGCAACAATTTGGAGAAGAACAACATACGGCTGGAAAAGTCAAATGTCCCATATTTTATATAGACAACGTTAACTGCATACTGCATCTATTACAATTTTATCTATTTATCTGAAATAGTGTTCTAAACTGGCCTGCCTGCCGTCTAGAACATTCACCATTTGAAAATATTCGGCGCATCATAAAACGAAAAATACAACAAAGAACACCCAAAACTGTTGAGCAGCTAAAATCCTGTATCAGACATATATGGAACAACATTCATCTCCCAAAATTTCAGCAACTGGTCCCCTCAGTTCCCAGAAGTCAAGTCAAGTTTATTTCTATAGCACTTTTTACAACGTACATTGTCTCAAAGCAGCTTTACATAATTTAAGAGTGAAGTTGAACGAAATGATGTTTACAGATAGAAGATGTACATCGTGGTAAATATATCCCTTCTTTGAGACCTGTTCAGCCATCAAATTCAAAATTACATTGTTTCAGTAAAACTTTATATATTCTCCCTTTACACATTTTATGTTTTTTGTTTGTTTGTGTTATTTTCAATAGAATATGGATTTTTCGAGATTTGTCAATAAATTAAAATATTTAATCGTGTTCAATCGTATGATTGTCATGAGTTAACTTAACTGCACATCTGTATCTAAATGTACCTTAAATTAATACTTTTCAGGTGTTTAATACTCTAATCAACATGGACATGGACAAATATGGATGCTTTATGCAAATGTATGTTTATTATAAGTGAAACCAAACTCAACATAGAGCATGAAGACAAAATATTCTTGGTATTTATTATTATGGTATTTACAACTACTGTCCTGTTTTTAAAGGCGTGAACAGCGTTTTCATGCAGAATTACTATTTCGATTAAAACTGAGCTGATATTTACTACGGAAGTCCTAAGAAGCCATGCATTATATATTTTTTCTTTCTTGGTTTTTTTATTGCTCTGTTATGCTTAGAGTTAAGTGATTAAAAATGTTTTTTTCGAAGGAGTTTATAATTTTTTTACATATCTGAGTAAAGAAAGGATGTTGTAAATGAATGTGTTGCATGAAGGTTTTAATTTAGCCCCTTTTAGATTTATTTATTAATATATTTAATAAAAATGCTCAAATAGAAATGTGCGCTGCATTAATCGTGCGTTAATAAAATGAGTGCCCTTAAAATTATTTTGCATTAACGTGTTAACATATATATACATAACATATATATATATATATATATATATATATATATATATATATATATATATAATAGATATATATATATAGATATATATAGATATATATATAGATATATAATTAAAAATACATTCAAGAAAATTAAAGATTGAGGTTTATTTATAAAATGTGATTAGGGGTCGACCCACACACTCTGTGTGAGTCTTAGATTGTAGATGCATTAAAAAAATTTTCAGCATGGAGAATAAAATATACAGTGAAGTCATTTTCAGGAAATTTTGTCTACCACTTATTGGTATACCACAGTTTTTAGGGTAATAGGGGCTATTTGGATAGCAATGCCATTTCCAGACTAAATTACTAAATTACTGTTGGCCTCTCACAATTTAATCACTGTGGACTTTCAGATAGGCTATAAAAATATTAACGCAATTCCTGCTGACCAGTATTTTTAAGTATATTTCTATCCAAAACAAAAAAATGGCTTTAAGGGTCTTTGCCGTTTTGCTGCGAACTCTGCAGGGCATAAAAGATACACATGAACAGGTTCTGACACGCCTACAAGACGAGTTGCATGTTGAAAACACAAATAAGGTAGCCATAGCACTTGTCGACAAACTGTGTGGGGGTCTTTTTGTTTTTGTTTTTTGAAAGGCCAAGATCAAATGAAACCCTGGAGTAGCTGAAGCTTCCATCAAAAGAAAATAACAATTTTCTCTTAATTTTCTGAACAATCCCAGAGCTCAGGGTCTTGTTTTCTGCCAGGGAGAAAATACAAATTGGAGGTTGCTGACTGGAGAACTTGTTCAAAGTAAAAAGCTGTGTCTTTGCTTCATATACTTATTTCTTGCTTTATTTCTTCATTTCTTTATATTCATGAAACCAATTCATGAATTTGGAATGAGGTATTACCCGCCCCCACCCCCCCAGAGTCCTGCGGTTTTACAACCTAAATCAATTACTAACACTCACGCCTTAGTTGTTACCTGCCAAGTTTACCGCCACAGGAGGTTTAGAACTTTCTCACATCAAAAGATGTGCCAACACAAATGCTGAACACCCCCCTGCAACCCCACCCACCCTAAAGGCTTTCCATAGATGAACTTTTGCTTTTCTTGGATGAAAAGGTGTTTCGCTGGAGATCAACAGGCACAGCAGCCAGAGACAACAGAGGACGAGGAACAGCTACATCTAAACGCAGAGGTGGATTCTCAGATGTGGGAAAAACAGGGAGAAGATTCTTCCACATGAATGCAGTCCAAGCTAGATTTAACCAACCAATGTTCATACTGACATTAATATTTACCAGTAAACACTTCAATGAGTATTTTTTTTTTTTTTTTTTTGTACGATCAGGAAAATAGTCAACATTTGACAAGTCATACAAAACCTGAAATCAAATCAAATCAAATCAAATGTATACAGTTTAATGAGTAATGTTTATTGAAAATGTATACACCTTAATGCATGACATTATAAAGGAATATAAAAGTGGGAATTCTATCATAATTATTTAAAGTCAAGAGGCTTTTATTGTCATTTCTACTCTACACAGTGGTACACAGTACACAGTAAAAACAAGACAACGTTCCTCCAGAACCCTGGTGCTACACTAAACAACATAGAGCTACAACACAACACAAAGCTACATGCATCGAGTGCACACAAGACAGTGTGGGACAATACACATAACACAAGATCCTGCTGACCAGTAAACCTACTGTATACTCTGAATATACAGAACTGTGCAAAGAGGACTATAAAGACTATAACCAAGAGTATATGTACTTCATTATGCAGATTAATGGTTGCATGATTCCTGTACCATAACAGCGTCTGGTGGTCATACACATGATCACAGCTGTCTCTGGTGTCCATGTTTTGTAAAAAGTCGGGCTAAATATGGTAAAAGCACTATTTTTGGATCCGGAAAGGCCACTACGAGCTACTGCCGTGCCGCCATCTTGGATTCATATACTTAAACTATATTAAACAAAATCCAATCAGCCAATCAACATCAGAATGGGGACAAATGTGATTGTTGTATTCTTGGCACTAGATGTTCACATCCAATAGTCACTGGTACACAGATGGTACACATAATTGTGCAAAAAAAAATTACAAGTGGGTGGCAATATTGCAGTTTTGCAGCTTTGCAAGTTAATGAGAAAGGTCAGAGGAGAATAGCCAACTAGAAAATCAAGAAGACTACAGTGACTCAAATACTAGCGCTCTAGATTCATAATGAGCAGAAAAGCATCTCATACACATTATACTGAACCTAGTATCATATTAGTTACAACAGCAAAGTTGTAACATTGTGTGCACATTCTGTCAGCTAAGAAAATAAGTCTGACACTAGCTCCTGACCTGTATCTGTCTGATTTTATGTACTGTGATTTTGCCACATAATTTATAATTGTATGAAGTACCAGTGTAAACCCTTACCTCATTAAAACTTTCTTTGCCCTAACATTTATAATCACAAACTGAGAACAGACTCGTGAAAAAGAATTGTGAAAATAAGTATAAACTTGTAACTATGAAACTATATTTTCCTTTTCTTACTTTGAAACCACATATGGCTGAAAAGGTGTTTCAATACCATTAGAAACATTTTGTTCATTACTGTACTTAAGTAGCTTTTTCACGTATCTCTACTTTACTGAAGTATTTCCATTTTGGGATACTTTAACTTCACTACATTTCAAAGTCATATATCTCACTTTTTACTTAACTCTTTTTAGTGAAATCTGTGTAAAGCTGCTTTGAGACAATGTCTATTGCTAAAGGCATTATACAAATAAAAATTTTATTTAAATCCTTTTTTATTTAAGAGTGGATAAAAGCTTAACTGGTCAAACGCACAGCAAGACACCAATCAGGGAAGAGCACGTGCTCTGTTTTGAGCTTGTTTTGATTGCCGCTTGGCATTATCTACTCAGCACAATCATACAGTACAGTTCAACAGCAAGCAGAACATTGTGAGAGGAATAAATGATGGAAGAAACGCCTGACTCTAACTTGCCACAACACCCGTGGTCTAATTTGCACAATGTTTTGTTAATAGATTGTTGTCCAAAGATTAGCATTAGAGTTTTTTCACATAAACTGAGTTGTGACAAAAATGATAATAGGAACATCGATCCTCAGTTTAGATTGTCAAGAGCACCAAATTCCTTGGGGTTATTCTGGCAGAGAACTTCACCTGGTCACTCAACACCAGCTCCATCAGAAAGAAAGCCGAGCAGCATCTCTACTTCCTGAGAAGACTGAGGAAAGCCCATCTCCTCCCCCCATCCTGACCATTCTCTACAGAGGGACCATTGAGAGCATCCTAAGCAGCTGCATCACAGCCTGGTTTGGGAAACGCACTGTCTCGGATCGCAAGACCCTACAGAGGATAGTGAGGACAGAAGATCACTGGAGACTCTCTCCTCTCTATCACAAACATTTACACCACACGCTGCATCCACAAATCCAACAACATTGTGGACGTCCCCACGCACCCCTAACACACACACTTTACCCTTCTTTTATCAATAAAGAGGTACCAAAGCATTTGGGTCTCACATTCAGCCTCTGTAACAGTTTCTTCCCTCAAGCCATCAGGCTCCTCAACACACAGAACTGAACTCACTACACATACACTTACACTCAATTGTGTGTTTCTTAACTGTTACAACTCAAACACACACTCAACACTTATTTCAATTCATACACATCCATGTGTTCAGCACCACTTATTTTATATTCCAATTATACTATAACTGTTAACATACTATTTTTGCATGCTCACCTCTCAATTGCTGCTTTTGCTCTTTTTACACAACATTGTGTTTAGGTTAAGTACACTCTTGTTTGTAGTTGTTTTTTTGCATAATGTACTGTATACTACTGTATGTACTGCATTAGCTATATATGGTTTAAATAACAATAAAAGCTACTTGACTTGACATTGTCTGTATTAGCACTTGTATGTTGCAGTAGTTTGTTTTTTTTTGTTTTTTGTGTGTTTCTAGTTATTTTGAGTTTTGTTTATAGTGTTCTATGACCAATGTTGCCTGCATTGCTTGCATTCACACCTTGAAATCTACATGACTCCTGTGACACAATGAACAAAATGTATCCAAATAATTTAAAAAGTATGCTGTTCTATAATACATAAAAAAATCCTATTCCTATTACTGCATTCCAATAGGACTTTTAATTCATATGTTTGTAAATGTAACAAATGCATGTTTATAATAGAGTGTTTTGTTGCTACACCTGATACTGAGAACAGTGGCAACAATATATATTCTATTAGTAAAATATTTGTGGAAAAGCACAGTTTTGGTAAATGTGATGGGAAGGTTTTCAAACTATTACAAATCGAAACAAGCTGACGCTTAATAATGCTGAATGCAGACTCTTGAGGCACTGCCAGAAGTCTTTTGTACTCTCCTCTTTAGAAGTTTGCAAACTGAACCACGTCGATTGGACCGACAGCAGTAAATCAGCGTCAGCGTTTGTCAGCAGGCGATAAACGTCTTGGTGGGGACCTGATTTGTCAGTAAGCGTCCCACCGTGAATAACTGCATCCCGCCTCGACCGGCGCGTGTCTCCACTCCAAACGCTCTTGCAATGACAACAGCATTGTTGGGAGTATTAAGCTGTCACTCAGCCAGTCCCTCATGGAGACACATGAAAGCGAGACTGACGGAATTACAAGCCCTTCAGCTCCCACCGAGACTGGCACAGACAAAATCGTCAGGTAGTTGGCAATGAGTACGCCCAAGAGTTATGATTAATTCATCGCCGACCTACATGTGTGTCATACAACACGACAGTCTAATAGGATGTTTCAATACACTGTCAAATCGAGAGCAATTCCACATGGTGCTGTGGATACTCTGCTGTTTGATTGTTCAAAAAGAATGGCATCTGTCCTTCTTTTTGTTCAAAGGACCGTATGGTTTGGGTGTAGTTTGAGGTAAAAAATCTATTTTTTGTCAACAGACTCATGTTAGACCTGTGTGTTTTGCTAACAGTTCCTTAGCACTGTTGTGGACCCTATAATGTTCAGCTCTCTGAGCCCAAAGCAGCGAGGGTTAGGCTTTTCCGCTGTTAATGGAAAATCCTATCAACGAATTCCACCAACGGCCTGATGCTTCACCCTCGAATCAAACCACAGCTTTTTATTGTTATTGCGCTAGATATTTCATAGCAGATTATGACTTAATCAAGGGCACCTAGCTTTTAAATGCATAATAAAGTGGTTGGATGTGACTGTGGAACAAGAGCCCTTCATCATTGTTATTATGAGTGTTCTAGGGCAGAGATTGCAGTTAATTCTTCTCTGAGTGACTCCTGCATGGATATTTGCTTATAAAAGTATGATATTTTCTGGCCTATTTGCAAAATTGGTGAGCAAGTAACAATGTTTAAAAATAAGTTTTGAAAATCATTTCCAATTAAGTAGACAGCTACCGTATCTCTTCTGTATTTTGACTTTATTGGATGGATGGACGAATGGATGGATGGACAAATGGATGGATGGATGGATGGATGGATGGATGGATGGATGGATGGATGGATGGATGGATCAGTGGATAGATGGAGCGATAAATCAATAGATCGATAGATCATCTACATTGGAAAAGTGGCAGCTCAGTGCATACGATGCTGGACTCATAAGGTCATGAGTTCATATCTCAAAACCACTAAGAAGCCCTTGAGCCAGGCCCTTAACCTCAACTGCTCAGATGTATAAATGAGTCACTTGTAATCACTCTGAATATGGGCATCTGCCAAATGCTATAAGAGTAAATGCTTGCTAGGAGGAATTTTGCATGGGATGCATTGTGGGAATTGTTGAATGCATACTTCACCATCCATGCTCTACATCTCTACAGGCCTCATCCAGGCTTTGAAATACATTTGAAACCCTTCTGTAAAGTATCCTTTACTCACTTTTATTACGCATTATTACTCACATCTATTACTATATACCCTAATCATCATAACATTGACATTATAACAGTATGAGCCATAAAGTGAATAACACTGATTATTATAGCAGCTGTTAGTTAGTTTGATATATTAGTCAGCAAGTGAACATTTTGTCCTCAAAGTTGATGTGTTAAAAGCAGGAAAAATGGGCAAGCGTTAGGTTATATATATAATTTTGCAAGTGCAGGAAATTACTGTAGGCTTCTGCATCCGCTGTGAACAATTTAATATCACGGCTGCTGTACAACACACTTTTATAGCACTTACATTGCAGGTAGCAAAATGAGTACTGATTGAAGATCAATACTGTTTATTTTTCTTCTGTCTATATGCACTGCTATGAGCATGATAATACACTCTCAACTCATTTTTGCATATTTCTCAAATATTTCATTTGGTTAAAAGAAAAAAAAAGTAGGATTAATTGGCATAGTCTGGTCAGGTTTCTTCCCCAGAGAGACGACATCTGGCCACTGTTGTTTGGGGAGTTTTGATGATGAGTTGGCATAATAGAAACAAATGAAGGCCTACGAGGACGTCGGCAAATCCATATTTTGCTCTGCCCGGCTCCCTTTGGAACACCGGTTCCCTTGATGTGTCTAATCAATCTTGGGCAAGCTGCAGGCATCATCAGTGCCAATTCGGCTGGTGACAAAATTGCCCTGCCACTCTTGATTAGCTGCATGCAAACAGTGCTGACAACATAGGACATCCTGTGGACCCCCTCTTCTTTCTTTCACTCTATTTCTGCACTACATTATTATTCATTGTTATTTCTAAATGAACTGATTTTTGAAGTACATTCAGATCAACTACTTTAATTAAATATGAATTGCTCTGCGTTTGCCTTTGTTTGATTTTTGTAAAAGTAATTCACTGTTAGCAATATGAAACTATTAGTAACTTATCTTATTATAGATATAAACCAATTACATATAAACATAGGAATATTAACACTTATTAAACACATCATACATAATCACTTTGTCTCTTTCATTAATCTCCTATCTCAGCCTATGTGCTGGCATTGATTTTCTACCCTATCGTGTTCGTCCGTTGTGTGTTAATTCTCTGATTAGCTCGTCTTTTTACACTGTGTTTGAGCCGTGTTGAAGACATTCAGCTTTGCCAATTCCTGCCCAGATCAGCGTTTCACAAATAATTCAACATGGATGCCAAATTTTTTGCTTTTTTTTTTTTTTTTGTTCTTGAAATAGACCAAAGTCAAAGCTTTCTCACTGACCATGAATATTACTGGCTCTTCTACAGCTGTAGGGTTTTATTATTAGATAAATGGATTGAAATATTTAAAGAAATAAATTAAAATCAATCAACTAAACTATTTCTAAAAAAAGATAGTTTTGATAACAATTGTTTCTGACGTATTTGCTAAACAAAAATAGTATTCATTTGAATGTTTTAAACTTATAGTAAAATGAAAAAAAGTGAATGATAGAAATGAAAACAACTCAAGATAAAGGTTCATTAGGACAACAGCACTGTTGCCAAAATCAATCTGATCACTGTGTCTATTAGTATGAGGTTCATATGACCATAAACAATGTAAAGCGTAGAGATGCTTAATTTGCTTTGGTGAGGAGAGTCAGCAAAGCTTCTGTTGTGTTATCATAAGGTTATCTCTGGTTAGTGAAAGACAAACTAAGGTAGATGTTTAAAGTCTTGTAGGAAATAAACTAGGTCTGCTATCTCACGATCTCTGTCTCTCCTCTCATATATACATTAGAGATGGTAAGATTCATAGATCCGCATCAGCGCATTGACAAAAGGTTAATGATGTGATCCATAAACTTGTGTGCATGTGTGCATCGGGTACAAGTTGGCATTTGTATCTCAATGCATCATTTTTAAACATATTTCCATTGGTAAAAAAAACTATTTATTCATATATAATTATTAGTAGATGCGCAACACTTTTATTATTTAGAAAGTGACTAATAATTTGTGTCCAATATTTTATATGCAGATTGATTTCTCTTCACCAAACTGTTTCGCAAGCGTGTTCTCTCAGTGCTCTCCACTGCTGCTACATGAATATGACGTATCACAACACTACTTAGAGTCACATAGAATATAGATTAACATGGCAGAGGTAGAGCTGCATTTTCCTGAAGACAGAACAGGAACAAAAATGTCTGGTTTTATTTTATCATTTTTAAATTGATGATCTGTAGTTCTGATAGTAGTGTAGTGTAAGTTTTTTTATTAATACACTTACTATAATAGCTTATAGGTTTTCAAGCAACAACCCCACATTCAAATTTGTTGCTTTCCAATGATCGTAAAACATGTACAGAACCACATGGAGCTAAAAATAAGCTTTCTGATTACATAGTATCTCTGGATGGCCTTTATGTATCATTATATGTAACAGTATATGTAACACTATGGTGTGATTATTAACTTTGGTCTTTCATTTAAAGCTAATAATTCTAAAATAATAAAAAAATTATTCTTTTTCTTGGATTATTGTAATGCCTTATTGTCTGGAAGCTTCAGTTGATCCATCAGTGAAAATCTTTCACATCACCTCCATCTTATTAAAAACAATAAATCTCTTTGTTACAGTATGGCTTTTTTCACCATATAGTACATGGTTATAGAGGAGATTATCTATAAATTGCACTATCCAGTGTCAGGTGAGGATGGGATCCTTGTCCTGATTTCTGCCAAAGGTTCTTCCTCTTAAGGTTTCCTTAGTTGCCTCTTTAATGCTTTTTTTTTAAATAAAATTTTGTCCTGAACATATACATTTCTGTGACAAATTACAGTTAAAAGTGCTATACACATAATATTTTATTCAATTAATTAGTTTTGGTTTGATGAAAGAGGTGGTAGCTTTTAGCCTAGTGTTTAAGGCATTGGACTTTGGATCCGAAGGTAGTGTTCCCAGCCTTACCAAGTCCCGGCCATACCAAGCTGCCACTTCTGGGCCCCTGAGCAAGGCCCTTCCTCCCATCGCTGATTAGTTGTATGAATGAGATAAATGTTTGGAAAATATGTAAAACGCCAACAAATGGCAGTACAGGGCTGCACGCACAGTCACATGGGAGGTCGGTGCTCCTATGTGACTGTGCGTGCAGCCTTGTACTGCCATTTGAAACAAAAAATTTATCGGGAGCTGTGCAACTTGAGATATTCTGAAAACGTGCATTACCACATCTGCAATTTCATCATTGGCAGCAAGTTAAGAAACCCTGTCATCTCACACATGAGTTTCTTGCCAGAAACAACATGATCTCATATCCAGATTTGGATCCTGCCAAAGACTTCACCCACTTCCCAAAGATGAAGATCCAGCTCAAAGTTCGCCATTGCGCCGATCCAGCGTGAATCAGAGAAGGTGCTTGACACGCTTTGAAATTAAAACTTCCAGGACACATTCCAGAAGTGGCAGAATAGTGAGGAGCGCTGTATTGCTGTGCAGGGGGGCTATTTTGAAGGGGATAGTGTGTGAACATAGATAAATAAAGTACTTTCTGGTAAACAGGGCTAGTCTCAAAACAGTTGGATGCCAACTTGTTTTTCACTCTGGATAAGGCCGTCTGCCAAATGCCATTAAAGTAAATGCTAACAAACATTTTTAGCCAGATCTTTCTGTTCCCTGATGTCAATTCTTGGTTTCTTTGCTAATAATTCATTTTCAGCATTCAAAAATAAAGCCAAATGACATTTGCTTTTGCATAAAAAACTGAGATTATGGCTTTTTACAAATTTTTCTGTGTCCTAGTGCTCATTCCCTCATGCTTTCCTTCCATTCTGTGGAAAACCATATCACATAACCAAAGGTCGTAGCATTTGTAATAATGCAACAGCTTTGTGTGAGCCTAACACTCAAACCAACCTCTGCGCCTGGACAATGTCCTGCCTTTCTCACTCCCCTCCATCATCCCTACCTCGTTCTCGTCTTTTATTTTATGCCTCCTGCTCTTTGGAGAGCGAGCCAAAAGTTGTTCTCTGTGCACGCTAAATGTTTAATGTGCAGTCTGGCTGCATCAGTGTCTCATTAGAGGAGGGAAGATCAGATACAGCTCTGACTGGATTTTAATTACCTATGGAGGATGGAGGAAGAGATGCAGTGCTCAGGACCACTGACTGATTAGACCCCCGGGCAGCCAGACCCCAGGGCCTGTCATTAGAACATTCATTTCCGCTTCCCTTACCAAGAACAAGATGTAACTCCAGCAAGTATGTGTGTGTGTGTGTGTGTGTGTGTGTGTGTGTGTGTGTGTGTGTGTGTGTGTGTGTGTGTCAGACAGAGTGCAATTGATATGTTATGAAAAGTTTCAGCATTTTTACTACCAAAAGAAATGCTGCACACTGGAGAAGCTGAATTTTTTTTTTCTTCTTCTTCTGTAAAATTGGCACAGACTTAATGGAACCTGTTCTTCATTAACAACATTTATGATGATGGTTGATTTAACATGCATAAATGATTTTAACATGCACTGGCCTCTAGTAAAATGTGCTTTAATTTAAGGTTTAATAAGATGTGACATATTGTAGGGGAAAATGTAGCATGCAGTATAAACATATAAGCAAAATAAAATGAAAGGGGTAAAAATGAGGTCAAGCTGAATTTCATTATGTCAATGAGGAGACAAAGAGGCATGTAGTGCAAATGCGATTTGGGATTGCTGAGATAAGCATTGCATTAAGACTATGAAATGGGTTTACGAAGCAATGACATACACACAGGTATTATTCCATTAAGCCATTTGAAAGAATAAATAATATATCACGAAAGCTGAGAAGCCAGAGAAATTGTAAATGTCTCTTTTTTTTACTCTTAAGGGAAATTTGTGGACGTGTGAGAAAATGAATCCCAGCTGATGTCTTGCTCTTTTTTTACTCCGTATTTAACTCCTAAGTATCTTCTCAGCTGAATGGTATTTAGATGTTAGTATGGGAAAATAAATTAACTAGCAGTGGGTTTGAGAGTTAGACATCAAATTAGAATCTGATTTTGCTATGAACTCTATTCATATAAAACAGTAGGGTAAAAACATCTGTAAGAATCTTACTAATAAAAGTTTTATTTAATAAAATGTTGATATTCAATGATACATTATTTAATTGTAATATTTGTGCTCCAAAGTATTTCTGTATTTCTTTTTCCACCACTTTTATACTACCACCTACTACTAATATTTTTTGGGGTTTTTTGTTGTTTTTTTAAATGAATTCTATTAAAATTGCTATATTAAGAAAGAACGGCGCTTTATGCTTGTCACGTGTACTTTACAGCACAGAGAAATCCTCTCTTCACACATCCCAGCAATGTTAGAAAGCTGGGGTCAGCCATGATACAGCACCCCTAGAGCACAGAGGGTTAAGGGACTTGCTCAAGGGCCCCAAGAGACTTCCAAACAGTAACCCAGAGCCTTAACCACTGAGCTACCACCTCCTTAGTTTGTCTTCTCCACTTTCACATTTTAAAACAAAGCACTTTCCTATTTCAGGTGAAGGGAAAATTTCATAGCAGCACATCCAAAGACATCCAAAGCTGTGTTCATTCAATTTTGTGGTAACAGTTCAGGGAAGAACCACATACGGCTTAAAATGTCAGGTGTCCCAATACTTTTGTTCAAATATCGTATGTCTCTATGTCATGTAGCTGTGGAACAGCTTATTTAAACCGTGAGATTCAAAGAATGATAAAAACAAACTGGAGCTAACAGGATTTTAGTTATCTTCAGACTGCTTTCACCTCTGTGTGTGTTAAACATGGTCTTTGCAGGCAGATAGCCAAGGCAAGCTGGGAAATTGGCCTAAATGAAACCATTTCCAAGTACGTGTGGTAAAATACTGTATATTTTATATATTTATCTTGACGCAGAAACCCTCTGTTAAAGAATTGCTCAAAGCACTATTTATCTTTCTTTTTAAAAAACCATCAACAGCAGAATCCAAGGGTTATTTTCCATACTGTAGATATTATTAAAGAAAAATATGTCATTTTTATTATTCTTTCACAACAGATGAAATCGTGGCAGGAGACTCAGACTTGGAGTTGTAATGCGTTTGCACTTTGCCTTACATCAAAGATGGTTTTCTCTGACTTGCTGGCTGATGATCAAAGTTATGAAGGCCATCATGGACCAAAAGGATATTTAATTGACACGTTCTTTACACAGAAGGCTTATTCAGAATAGTATTAAATTGCAAGGATTGTGCATAGATCAACAAAGGCTTTAGTGTTTGTACTAGCTAAGGTTCACACTAGCAAATTTCTTTCCCTTTAAACCACAAGGATCCAGTTTGATCGTTTGAGGAAACAGAATTTTCCAGTAAAGCTGTCCAGCAATCACAAAACAATTCCAGTACAGAGAAGGTAAAGTTTGGGCCAAACTTCTGGTCACCCACAACCTCAAAACGTCAGAGCAATTACTGCTTTATAATCATATGTAAATTAAAAGGGTTGCATCAAGGTTAGCCTATATATCACTGTAATGGATTACCACAAATATCCACACAATGTTCTTTTTTACTTATTCAATGTATCCTATTTCCACTTCCAATTTTCTACTTTCTCATGCTCTGAACCTCAGCTGAGACCTGCTCAGCCACTGAAGATGCATCCAAAAGCGAATAGTTCAGGATAATATTTCGCCTAATGGCAACCCCTGCTCCAAATCCTCCAGCATGAATCAAGCTTATAATTACACAGACTTCTTTTGATGTGCCTGAGAAGGTCAAACATGAAATGTCAAACTGCATGACATATTCATATTCACTTATATATATATTAAATAAAAATAAAAAAACAATTCTAAAAACATGGCATTTAGTTTCACTAGCAATGCCAGGTCATCATTACACTTGAAAAGATCAGAAACAGACTATGGGGTGAAATGACATTTTAATATTAACATTAAAGGGACAGGATAGCAATGCTTTTACTTGGGTTATTTTCATAGCCTTTAAATCAGGATCGCTCGGCT
Source organism: Silurus lanzhouensis (assembly GCA_039877035.1). Lineage (NCBI taxonomy): Eukaryota > Metazoa > Chordata > Actinopteri > Siluriformes > Siluridae > Silurus > Silurus lanzhouensis. Next base: position 3,404,398 of record JBCEWE010000339.1, on the reverse strand, counting down.
TAGGAGAAGCGAAAGTGTGAAGACAGAGAGTGCAGAAAATAATGAAATGTAATCTACAGTTAGGAGTCTTTGCTCTAGTAATTTCAGCAAATCTATTTGAGTGAACTAGCTTAACCTTCTTAATGCTCAAACAGATTGTTTTATTAAGAAATACGAAACAGCACATTCAATATGGGTGTTCAATCTTACAGTGATTAATATTAAAGTTTGGCAAATGCACAGAAAAATAAAGTATAATATAATGTGTAATTAATGTTTCCAATGTAGTGGTAATTAGATTTCATTACTTTTTTGCATAATTTTTTCTTTATTTTGGAAGAGGGCTGTTTAATTATAGTGATTAGCATTCTTATGAGTTTATTTTATTAATGAAGAATAATTGAAAATTATTAAGAGCAACTAATCCCCACTATTACAAAAAAACTATTCAATAATCACCACTGTCACCAATGACTCATTACTTATCACTAATCACCAGTGTTCCCAACAACCAACCACTGATCAACACTGTTCCCAATTGTTAATCACTAATTACCATTGTTCCCAACAACCAGTTCCTAACCAGTATTGCTTCCAATGACCAATAATCAACATGGTTAGTCCCATCTGCAGACTCATTGTTCTTTGTTTAAAACACTTGTTTTTTTTACATGTAATAAAAGCCATAATTTCCATCTTCACTGTTTCCTTCCAACCACTTAATCATCACCATTGTTTATCCCAGCTGCACTGCTTTGTCAGTTAGCAACACTGTGAGAAACAGTGAAAACATTATCAGTATTCATTTAAAAAACACCAGTTAAAGAAACATTCATATCTGATCATTTGGCAATTGCCTTTATCCAGAGCAAACAATGAAAGCATTAAAGGGAAAAGTGTGTCTCTGGTACAGTCACTTTACCACTAAGCTATCATCTGCCTATAAAGGAAATACACCAACAATATTTAAACGTGGGATGTCCTATTTATTTGACAGGCGCTACGATCACTGAGCCAGGAACGTGTCTTCTTTTGCAAATGGGTGATGGCCTGACGCTCACCCAACCGTACTGATTTCATCTGGTCCACAAACTGCTGTGGAACAACAGCGATTAAATCATTTGAATCTGGCTGCCTGAACACGACCACAACTCAACCCTGATGAGGCAGTATCTCAGGCTTGACATGAATCAGAACATTCAACCCAAAACTGAAAAGCACAAGTATTAAATATGGTTGGCTAAATTGAAGCCAGATTCCAAAATACAGGGCAAAGAGGACAAAACTTATATGTACAATGGCTTCACCATCTTTTCCACAATTTGTCATGTTAACTTTTACATTTGCAGCATTTAACAGACACCCTTTAACCAGAGCATCGTACAAAAGTGCTTTAGGTTTCTAACAATGAATCTAATGATTATCAATGAACATGAAACTTGTGTGCAAAACAAGCATGGTGGTTTGAGGTGCTGGAACAACTAGAGAACCCAGATTTTAAAAAATTGAAACGAATCACTACAACCCTTATCATAACTCTAAGAATACATTAGACATGATGAAGCATGGTGATGGTGTTTACAGTTGCCGTTGTCCTATTGGTTACTTCTATGAATATTGCAGATTTGGGACAACCTCATTCGGGGCAAAGTCACTGTTTTGCCATATTCTTTCACAATTTTATCAATGGATTTAATGGTGCTCAAAGTGACAGTCCAAGTTGAATGTAAGCTACTGTAGGCTCATCGTTCGGTTGCACAGTTTTGGCTCACAATACATTTACTCCTGCAGTAAATGACCCTTATGAAGCTAGGAGTCATATTTGCTCCTAATCAACCGCAATCTGAGATGCCAATCCAAAGAAATAAAGTAAATTGTGCAAAATTGATGTGACAGAAAGCCCAAACAAATATGCAAGTAATTTCAGGTCAAGGTGGTCACTCAACAAGACTGAGCCAGATATTAAACATCTATTTGAGGGAAAAAACCCTAACGCATGTGAGAAGCGGTACAGTCCTATCTCTGCAGCAGCAATTCCCAGTGCCAACAAAATCATTGCGGCTCAAACACCCACAGAGAGGACAAGCTAATTAACCAACAATTAAAGACCCTTAAATATTTAGGTCTCTTAATGAGACCTTGTCACCTCGTGTCTCCGTCTTCATTCTTCCGACCGCTTCTGTTAAACAGGTGAAATAATAAACACAAAAATGATCTGCATTCGACAACTGACATCTCATGAAGAATAAAAAGTTCACATGCACATAATTCTGTTTATCACATTCCACATTTAGTCCTTATTTGCTGTTATAATAACCTCCACTCTTTAGGGAAGATGTTTCTCTAGATTTTTGAAGTGTGCTTGTTAAGATTTGTGCTCATTCAGCCAAAAAAAAGGGTTAAGTACAGTCAGGTACTGATGTAGGTGAGGTGTGAAGGCCTTGGGTCCAGTCAGCGTTCCAAATTATCTTAAAGGTGTTCAATATGCTTGAGTTGAGAGCTCTGTAGCAGGCCACTCAAGATCATCCATTCCAACCCATGGAATGCATATCTTCATGGAGCTGGCTTTGTGCACAGGGGCATTGGTTCAAGTAAAGGAAAAGTAAAGTCATGCCTAAAGTGTGCATTTTTTATGGAAGAATCCCATATAGCTGGAAAGGTCCCAATACTTTTGTTAATATAGTGTAAGTCTCTCTAGCTCTTATAAAGGAACCTAAAAAGCATTTGTCATGTTTATCCTGGATGTGCTTAATGTTTGAATGCCATTATAATGCTTTTTCACACCAGTACCTATGATATTTATCCCATACCACAAATGAAGCATTTCTAAAAAATGTTGTCATGCATGGCTACAACATCTGTGTAACAAATTCCACACTCTTCATTTAGACAAGTTCAGTCAGCTCGGTTAGTGACCTATGACGTGACACACCACTGTTTTATCCCAGTTAACACGCTTGAGTGCTCTGATGAATCTAACAGCCCTCCAGGGAAAAACTCTTTCTAATTCCACAGGCTCTTTATTATGATTGTTATCACCAACGCTGCCACATTCTCTCTTCACACTCGTGCTTTTTTTTTCCAATAAATGTTAGAAGATAGCGAGTGAGTGGTCCTTGTGGTGAACCCCAGCTCCCAGCGGTCATTATCATCCCTGTTTTACCATCTCTCCATCACCCAATGATGTGGCTTGCCTCGGTTGAGACCAAACAGATGGTGGTGCAGTATCTGAGATGACAGTGCGTCAGAGCAGATGGCCACCTAAAGGGCACCAACCCCACGACAGCTCTTCGAAGAGAGGGACAGATGAAGACAGGATTGTGATTAGGTATAGTGAATCTCTAATTAAATCACTGCAGGAAGGTTGAGGTGAAAATATTGGTAGACGAGTGAAGAAAAAGTGTTCTTCGCATTTAAAAAAAAAAAGGGATAGCAGAATAATAAATTTCCATTTTCTTGGAGATGTTTACATTACAAAAGTATATACAAATTTATTTATTTATTTATTCGAACAAAAGTAGTTTTTTTTATTTGATTTGTCGATGGACAAGTGTGTGTTTATATTTAAAATATTATGTAATGATATAATGAATGATAGAATAAAAACATTGTTTTTCTTTTGTCAGTGTTTTTTATTTCCTTTTTTTTTTTTTTTTTTTTTTTAGAATTAACATTCAATAAAATAAAGGTTTTAATTTTTTTCTCTCATTTTTTTTCCTTCACTTTTTTTCGAAGTCACTTTCATAGTGAATAAAAACTAGATTAAAAAAAATCTGACTCAATTATTGCACATTTGATTCCAATCATTATTTATCCTAATATTGCATCGACACAGTTTATAAAGCAATAACCAGAAGGCGTCAGTCATCAATGTGCACGTTACAGATGCTTTCTGGTAACATGTTCATATGTTTCAGGGATTTCTGCCACCATCCTGCAATAATGCTGTATAAAGACAGCTTGTCGTTAAGTGCGTCAAACGTCACCGGGGACGCACAAATCATTTTCTGAGTTGTGCGAGTTGTTTACGAAGCACACGGCTCGGAGCCAATTATCACGGGTTTTGAGCTCGTTTAAAATTTGAAAAAAAAGCATTACTCTTCATTTGCCTAGATTCATCATGCTTGCATGTGACAAGCTTGTTGTGTTTTACACGCTGATCCTGAGAAGCTTTTTGTGTTTTAAATGACGATTGTAAGATGATGTCGGTATTCTGTTTCCGGACGAATTTGCGTAGAACGTTGATTTATTCACAAGCGAACGTTCGAGCAAGGGCGGCCGAGCGTCTACTTCATTTGCCTTTCATGTGCCTCCGTGGAAACCATTGCAACAGAAACGCGGCATATGCCAGCTGTCAGTTGAAAAGGAGGTCAAAATGGATAAATATGCATCTTTGAAGTTAGTTCTCATTAGTCCGACATGAGCGGGGAGTGACAGAGACAGAAGGGGGAAAAAAACGGTACAAACTAATTTCAAAAGAATATACAGAAAGCTGTGTGATTAGAATCATGTAGTGATGATGTGAAGATTATTTGTAAAGGAGTGTGTTAGAGTGAAATATCAATCTTACAAATAGATACGATTAGCATACCGAAACAGTCCATGGTGGCAGTCGGGAATAATTATTCCAGCATGGTTGTCCCACTGTTATATTCACATTGCAGCAAGACAAATGGTAATATTGAACATCTTTCTCCCCCTGCATCCCTTTTTACAGGCCAAGCTGACTGCTCCCGATGGGTTTGCCAAGCTCGGGTACCACGGCTGGTGGAGTGACATTACTAAATGCCATGTCGGTGCAAAGGGAGCAGCGTGCTGCAATAATGATGGAGTGGCCGTGCCCACGGGTCGGGAACGGGGCCTGCTGTGGGAGCTGCTCCCTCGCTGCACCAGATGGAAGGCACAAGAACCTGAGCTATTATGTGAGCCACAGTGGGCCTTTCTCATCCTCTCTATTTTTTCCTCTTGTCTCTCTTGCTCATCTGCTTGCTCACTGCTGGGCCAGTGTGGTCATTAGCAGGCACTTCACTGCCAAAAGACATCGAGTGCTTTGAGGCAGTCGCTTTTAAAGGACCTAGAGAAAAATGAGAGAAATCCAGATGTAAGGATAGTGGGAAGTTTATGATGTTGGGTTTTAAGTTGGTATATGATGATGGTATGTTGTTACACTATGTATATGATGAGGCTTTGTTCCCTCTTGCTGAAGAAAATACTGGAGGAATTTGTAACAAAAAATTTGACATCTGATGGAAAAAGAAGAATAACAAGAACAAAAAGAAGAAACCAACAGTGCACATATACACCGATCAGGCATAACATTAAGACCATTCGCCTAATATTGTGTTGGTCCCCCTTTTGCTGATCTTTTGATAGATACTGACCACTGCAGACCAGAAACAGCCCACAAGAGCTAAATTTTTGGAGATGCTCTGACCCAGTTGTCTAGCCATCACAATTTGTCGACCTCACTCAAATCCATACGCTTGCCTATTTGTCCTGCTTCTAACACATCAACTTTGAAGATAAAATGTACACTTACACAGTGTATATTATACATATTTAAAGTTGTCTGGGAAAAATCTTACATTGGACCATCTGTGCACTTTTTTGTATTGGTTAATGCCTTAAATATTTGTCTTATATTCCTGGCAGTAAATCCAATCCAATTTCTGCTGGTTTTTAGTTGTATCTGAGTAAATTTCTAAATTCAGATTCACAGCCAACCATATCTGTTCAAGGACTGATTATCTTCAGTGGCTGTTTCCTATACTAAAGTTACTTTAATGCGAGAACAAAATCCAAAAAAATGCAGTTCCAATTCACTCGTTTACATTTGTAATGTTTCCAACATTTTATAAAATTTCATTGTACAACCTTTTTTTTTTTTTGCCACAAGCACACTTTTTTGTGAGAATCATGGCATCTCAGCAAGCACAGCAAGCACTTTGTATCTCTTGCTTTTCTTATACAATGTTTTGATTGGAGAATTCTTCCCTTTGCCATTTAAAGGCATTTTGTGAATGTAGATGTGAGGTAGAGAACATCAGTCTAATTCTTTCATAGCAGATAGTTTTGGTTCTGATGTTCTTGGTTCAGTCGAAAATGTTCTGCTTTACGCCACTAGTTAGCAGCAAATGAGACAAAATTGGGAGGACCTTAGCATAACCTAAATTATGTAGTTTTTTATCTCTGAAATTGTGGGAGCACATTTATACCAGCAGGCCCTGTAAACTTTCATTTACATTAATCATTTTTTTGTTCGCAGTGTATGTGTTACTTTAGTGCTTTCCTGACACGATGCTGTGTGTGTGGTAACATTGGTAGAAAAATAAATTCTTTAGACTTTAGTGAAAAATTGTATACAAATTTGCACATTTACACTATTTCACTATGTCAAATGAGATGACAGTAAATGTGCAGAAATGTAATATGTGACAGGCTTTCATCAGGGACCTCTGCTACAACAACAGTCACTCGAACCTTTCATAATTCATCCGAATGTATTGTTCTAGTATTAATATATTATTTATAACAAAATTACATTAGATCTTTTTTTACTCTGGAAGCTAGAATGATTTATGTAAAGTTTTTTTGTATTTCTTTTATTAAAAATTCCTTCTGTTAATGGATTTTTTTAAATCATTTATTAATTTGATATACAGTAAACCAGAAAATTATGTGTAGTAAAATATACAGTCATTTTTGCAAAACTGTTCCAAACTATTTTTCGCATTACATGTGTAAAACTGACAAAACCCTTGCTGTTTGGTGTGTGTATGGCGTGCCATGAACAACTGCAGGAGCCCCCTCACTTACAGCCATGTCCTGAGGAAGCGCTGCCACTGAGGGGTTGGAGTTCTGTGATCCTGTAGCTTTGCATGAACTCTCACATCTGTTTAAAGTTGCGTGGGATCTGACTGTGGCTGAGCATAACGCAGGGTGCAGCAGGAAATGAGCCCTGCGGAGGGAAGTCAGTGAGGGACGACATTCCCGCTGACATGCCTCAACTCTGTGGTCCATAAAACCTGGCTCGAATTTTGCTGGTATCTACAGATCCCATCTGAGTCACAGGAGCTCTGGGTAACCCTAACTGGACAATCTGGAATAATATACAAGATAGGGAGAGAGGGGGTCTTCGTGAGGAAAGCAGACGAATTGCGTACAGATTTAGCTTGATGTTAGCCCAGGGGCACGACTGTCTCACTGTAAACAAAGAGCGCTACATCCTTGTAATCCTTTTTTGTCACTAGGGGCATGTCATCGTTTCTCTGATTCCAGTTAACGTAATGTACTATACGAAATGGTATCAAAAAGACGAGCTCTGTTTACAGGACAGTACTTTATTTATCAACATTTACACACTATCACCTTCAAAATAGTCCCCTTGCTAAGCAATACAGCGCTCTCAACTCTCCTGCCACTTCTGGAATTTGTCCTAGAAGTCTTCTTTTCGAATCATGTCAAGCACCTTCTGCGATTCGTGTCGGATCTTTGCAATCGTGTCAAAAGGCGACATTTGAGCTTGAACTTTATCTTCAGAAAGAGGGCTAAGTCCACAAAAGCCAAATCAACACCTCGAACAACTGGTTGCTGCGTCGCCGTATGTCAAACGTATGTCATGTCAAACGTCTATGTGGCAGATTCATGCAGAATTTCACGTTTGCTCTTTGTTATAACTTGCTGTCTATAATGAAATAGCAGATGTGGTAAAGCACATGGTCAGAATAGCACCAGTTAGCAGCATTAATCTCTTATGTGTGGGTATTGCAGTGCCACTTCTATCCCAAAGATGACATATTTCCACTTAATACAGAGTACTACTTAGAGTATGTGATTATCTGGCCATAACACATATGTGTCCCAATGCAAAGATGTGAATATGAAGTTTGACATAGATTTTTTTTTTTTTTATAGATTGTTATAATAACCTATACTGTACATAGTGCCCTTTTCTTCACTATTTTCTAAGTGACAAAGTTAGGTCCCAACTGTTCCATGATTGCTTTTTTACAGTAAATTGATGAGACTCATCCTGTGACTTTAGTCGTCCTTTGATCCTAAGAAGCAAATTCCTGTTTTCTGGCTGCCGGGAACAGGGTTTGTTTCGCTGGATGTATGTGAGCTGTGTCTGGACTCTCTACTCTAAAGAAAGAAAAACCCTCTGACTTAATCATGAAAGCCCTTGTGATCAAAACAACTTTGATTTCAAAGTAATAGGTCACAGACTATTTCATAATACAGGCCAGCTGTCTTTTATAGGACCCACATTACAGTTAGAATAAACATAGACCTGCTGCATTCTAGTTTGGGGGATTGAGTTGGGTTTCATTGCTGTTTAAATATATTGCAGCTTGGCAGACATAACAATGGAAAGCCTCAACATAATAAAACCAGTTTTTCTTTCTTATAGTATAAAAATGGTTGTAAATTCTGAGGCAAAATTGAATAAATATCAAATAAAAATACTGCTAAAAGGTAAAAAACCAGCATTAAGATAGGTATTAAGTAAATAAAATAAAGAAATAACCCTAAAACAGTAGCTTTTAAACTGGTCTCCTTGACACATAGCCAAAGAGCCATGTTTTTTTTTGTATATTTTGTCAAATAACCACAGTTGTTCAGAATGATTGTTTCTAGTGGTCAAATTGGGAACTGCAACACGCACCAATAGAGATCCATTGGAACAGAAATCACACTGCTCAACTAAACATTTTCATTGAAGGAGACACTTAGACAGGGTTACTGTAGGGGACAGGACAGTTAATGGCAGGGTTGCCAGACTCTAAGTGAACCCACTCTAGCTTCTAACATCTTATTTCCAACAATTAACCACCTGACAAGGTACAGGCACACACGTGTATAGGATATCTTTGGATGCAGTAGCGTTAAATTTTCTTTTCAACTCGAACTAGGAGACCCAGACCTGTTCCAGCATGACAACGCCCCGGTGCACAAAGCTAGCTCTATGAAGATATGGTTTACATAGATCAGAGTGGAAAATCCTGAGTGGCCTGCAAAAGAGCTCTGAGCTTTACATCTTCCAGAAGAGTGGACGTTATCATAACAGCAAAAAGATACTAAATGTTGAATGGAATGTTTGAAAAGCACCTACAACTATTATGGCCAAATAGTCCACAAACGTATGTCCATATAGTTTATTTGCCTACAGTTAATGTCTTGAACCTGTTGTGCTCTGCTGGTGGAAAGTTCCAGATTCAAAAGAACATTGGCTCCAATAAAAACCTAATATATTGTATATGTTTATATAGTATATATCTGGATTATGTTTGTAGTGAGGTTGCAATTATATTTTTGTGCTAGAAGAAGAAAACAGCACACAAATATATTAACTGCTACATTTATTTTTGGCTTAAACCCAAAATATAAATTTTTCCGAGATGCATTTGCAACCAATTCTCCACTCTGGAAGTCTCCAGCACGTCATTAGTTAGAGCCACGTGTAGAGCAGCCGTGGTTATGGAAATCAATGTTTATTATTCGGAGCAGTGATCCCTAACCGTGTCTGCATTGATTCCCTGTTAGGAATTGCACTGAAACTAATGTGGTTAATACAAATCGTTTATCATCACTAAGTCAAATTCTCCGCTCCTCTCGGAGTGTTTGTCTTCTTCAGCATAATCCCATTTACATGGAGAATGTGACAAGTGGATAATAGCGGTGCCTATAAATAATAAAAAAAAATTACACCAAAACACTTTTTATAATCATTTCCAATAACGCGGCAATTTAAAATATAATATGTAACGCGTAATTATTGCTGAAAAAAACACAATACAAAATTAAACCTATATTTCTTGTTTAAGAGGCCTAAATGAAAGCCCTGGATTGCTAGCGTTATTTGAAACAACGCTAATTCGGTGTGTGCGTTTTATATATCGGCATGTGGATCCGTAGCCGACTGCGTGAACCTTGCTTTTAGACAAAAGCTGTGAAAATGAAAGCAGCTGGCAACGAAGCCTGTTCGCTGGCTCCCGAATGCGTCGACACTCCCCGAGGATTACCCTTCGCCGCACACTCCTGCTGCATGTTTATAAAAAAAGCCATTTGAGGGGGGAAAAAGGGACAGACAGACACTTGCTTTTGTGGCGGCTGTTTTAGGTCGAAAAATAGACATTTATTGGCTTCCACATGAATATTTGATTTTCGTCTTTCGAAGTAATTTATGTGTTGTGGGAGAAAAACGGCATTTCAACATCATCAGAGCAAGAAGGCAAACAAAAATTGAGGCGGGGGGGGGGGGAGAAAGGTGGTCTTTAAAATCCTTGTGTACTAGGTGAAGGCATGAGAAGCAGTAAAAAGTGCAAGTTGAACTGAAAGACAATCTTTTTCCCTTATCTTGATTTTACACAAAGCATTCATCATCGTTAAACCGTTCTCCAAGGTGCACCTGTGTAATATCATTTGTAAGTTTTTCACATTTTAAACCTCAGGGTGGGATTTCCGTGCCGCAGGAGAGTGCGACAGGAAATTCAAGATTTGTGTTTCCATCAGTGTTTTGTGACACTGCTTAAATGTGACCTTGTTACGTGCTTTATTGGCGTCGGTTAAAATAAAATGTGTTCCTCCCTTTTTTTTTGTGTGTTAGACTTCAACTCTGTTCGACACCATATTATTTAATGAACAGTGTACAACTGGCCAGGTGTTGATATTCCCATGGAAATTAGAACAAGGAAAAATGTTTTGTGAGATTTTAAGGTATTTTCTTTCCTCCCTTTATCAGAGCAGCAACTACAGAAATTGTCAATTGTGAATTATTAAAAACGTGCTCATAGGTTCCAGTTTCCTTTTAAAGCCTTCCCAAGGAAGATCATATGCTCTTTGAGACTTTCCGTCCACGGGTACGGCGTTCCGATCTTCAGCATCGCTACGTCTGCATGTACTTGTTCGCTGTAGATGTTGTTGTCCTCGTTTGGGTCCTCGGAAAGGATGTAAAGCTCACCGGCGTGCACGTCGCTCAAATTGGCATAGAAGCAAGACGAGTCGAAACCCACCCACAGTGTGAAGTGAAAGTCGGTGGAACGCACAGAGTAGCCCATTACAGTGATGTTTGCGAGCGAAGGCAGGTCCGAGTCGTCTCGGATGGTGTCGCCGGGGCGTGGGTACTGGCTGAAAGCATATGCTTGGTGGTTGGGGTTGCGTTCATGACGCCCAAGGAGATGTACAAGGTTCGAACCCTCAGTGCACAGGACAGTTTTAAAGGAAGGGACTGGGCAATGGTGAACGGAGACCAAGCCTGCCAGAGACGCCACAGTGGGGAAGACGTCAACTAACTCCACCACGCTGCGCACCAGATAACCTGAGGGGAAATCAGAGCGTAAGGAGATGATAGAATGAGACAAAGCCAGGATCAAGGTTACAACACGCTGACATTAGCGAGCAATAAAGCAATCAGCAACCACTTATTTCATACGCCGTCTGACTCTGTGTTGCAATTCCAGTAAATCCGTTTGGTTGAATTTCTCATTATAATCCAAAAAAGATGAAGTGACCTAAAAAAAAAAAAGTTGCTTCAGTGTATTTTTTGGACTATTGTGCAGGTCCTTTAGCGTCCAACTATTTGGTTCCAAAGAAACACATTTTCTACAGGAGCTCCAAAAAGGAGACAAATGGAAGACAGACACCATCTTGGCCACCTTCCAGTCCTGAAAAAAGGCCTGACAAAAGAGCAAGCTTCACTGTGAAAGCAGATGCTCGGACTGTCAATGTTTACCAAATGAAGTTAGGTAAGTAAGGAATAAAACTTGACAGGGTTGAAAATAATCAAAGACTAGGTAATGTGACGTGACCTGACACGATTTGGAATTATTGTTCCCGCTCGAGTTCGATTACATTTCACGAGCAGAATGTCGGAAATCCTGTCCCACATCGATCTTTACAATTTTTTATTGATTAGTCAATGTTCCTGACTGTTCACCAGATAAATTCCTTCTAGATATATACATTATATCATTCATTATGCCGTCTAGGAAATATGACAAAAATATGCAGCTCCTCACGTTACCAAGAAACCAGAAAGCGAAAACTCACCTGAAGACTCTCCTACAGAGGAAAACCGACCGTTACAAAACATGGACCCTCATAACTACAAATCAGTATATAATTCAGTATAAATGATTCATCATGTAACTTACTATACATTGTTCTTTGTCGCACAACACTATCATTATTTTGCGTATTTGTACAGGTTTATGTACAGGGTCTGTATTACACGTCCCAATGTTTGAACAATTACTGTAAAAACAAAAATGAGTATATTACAATAAAACTGTAATTAAAATTATAGCGAAAGGATCACTCGGATAACTTCTGACCAATCAGAGTAAAGAACTGCGTTAAAACAAAAAATTGACTTTAAACAAAAATATTTTTTAGTAATGATATGAAAACGTTTTTTTGGCTTCGTCTTTTACGCAAAAAAAAAAAAAAACGTGCATGAAAAATACAAGACAAACCTTTTATGGTTGTGTTTTCTAGTTAACGGTGCTGGCATAGCAAAGCATTGATATCGTTAGACCACATTATTATTTTTACTATTACTGCTGACTAGAGACATAAACAGCAACACAAATCAACCAACTTCTTAAACAGAGTAGACTACAGCAACAAGTGTTATTAGAAGTGGCTCCATAATTATAACGTTCTGGTGAAGGTTAAGAGATCAAGGCTTGATCTACTCCAATTCCGATAAATTAAAAAACGGTGTTTTCGTCTAAGAACGCTCCGTGTCCACATTTTCGTTTTTAGTCGTTTCCCAAAGGTTGCTTATCCACACCGAAACGTCTGAAAACGTTCATGTCTTGTTCTGCGCATGAGTAGACTGTTTGATCTGCGTCATTTACGTCTGCCGTTTATTTTCTTTCCGGCTCTTTGAAACGTCGTGTCAATTGTCGAGGAAAGGCACCGTCACCTGACTAAAAACGAATCATCATTTTCGAAAGCACATTTTCACGCCCCACACCAAAACGCGGAAACAGCGTTTTCAAAAAGCTACGTTTTCTGTGACTAAAAATAACGTCTCAGTGTGGACAGAAATCAAAACATGCGTTTTTAAACAAAAAGGTGCGAGTGTGGACACGGCCCAAATCAGCCACTGCTGAGCCCTCAAAGAAGACCCTTAACCCCAAACTGCACATTTCTATAAATAAGATATTGGAAAGCGGCTCAGTCACAGAGCGTCTTCCAAACTTATAATTGCTTAAACAGTAAACAATTATATATATATATATATATATATATTATATATATATATATATATATATATAAAATGTATGTATGTAAATATATTTTACAGTTTCAGCTCATAGAGAATGAACAGATAGTGTTACAACCTTTTGTTGGAAAAGTCTGACAATAATGGGACATTTTTGTACCTCCACTCCTACACAGGTATGAAGGACATGTCCAAGTGCTCAGCTTGGTCCAGAGAACCAAAAAAAAGTCCCATTTGCAATTAAGTTGTGCATGTTGTGTGTAATTTCCAGAGATTTAGTAAAATTTATGAAAAATGTGTCAAGAGAAGTAAATAAGCAAACAGAGACACTGTATAGATCAATCAGAAATTCTTCAGTACCTAAATAGTCCAAAATGAGTCATGGATCAAACAAATGCATACACGTGCAAATTTTGCACAGCCAAGAACCACTTACGATTTCTTTAGAAAATCTAGTTTCATCTACCTCAGTCCTTGTCTGCATTGGAATTCACAAAAATTACAGCTGCAAATAATCAAAGAGAATAAGATTAGCATTTGTTCTAAAAGAGCAGCACACGTTCCCTATGAGAAAATGATCATTACGTTGGCACAGCACTCCAAACCTCCAGACACTACATAGTGCATTTCTTCACTTTAGGCAAAACAAAAAAAATTGTTATACAAATCTTTACACAAATCTCTGCTGTAGGCAACACTGAGCTAGACAAATCCGTACACTGGATTTAGGCAGTGTTCCCTTAGGAAAGTGGTCCAGACATCTTGCATGAAATTCGAGAGCACGGCTGAAGAATTTAAAACGGTTCCAGCAAGAAGTTGTTGAAATAGGAAAAACGCACAATACGGCATCAATTTTAGCATCTAAATCACGCAGGAGTCGTTGAAAATGTGTAACAAACAATCCACTGGATATCAACAGTGTAGCACAAGATAGCTAACTGGGGGAAAAAAGGGTTAAACGATTTTATTTCATATTTAAATGTACACACAGGAATCCTTTTTTTTGCTTGACTGAAAAGCAAAAGGCAGGAAATGTTCCCTGCAAATTGAAATCAGATACGGAAGACTAGGCTTCATCTAACGACTGATGCCTCAAGTGTGTTTACCTTCGTCAAAACGCTCCTGTGCTTTTCCAAACACGTTTACATATGAGAACATCTTCCCTCCGGGCCAAGGCCGAGGTGAGGTCACACCTGGAGCGTACACGATCAATGGCACACGGGTGGCGACGTCAAAGTTGCTGTATTTGGCCCATTCACCGTGCTCACCGAGGGACCAGCCTGGAACACAATGAGAATCTCATATATGCTCTTATTTTGCTGCCTGCTTCATTAAAGGAGCCAGGTGTCTATGATTAAGAATTGGCTGTCCCATTAGCATGATGAAATGAAATGAAACAGCACTTTTTATCTCATTCCGTGAGTCAGCATGTACGCTAAACATTCCAGTGCTGGAGGTTAGACATCTGCATGCTGAGATCAATGATGGTAATGAATTTTCATATACAGTTTACTTGGGCATCTAAAAAAGATCGTCAGGGTTTGTGCTGATGTTTCAACACTGCCATCTAGTGGTGGAGACTAGCAATATAAATTAACACTGTGCAAAACACTCTAAATCTCTAAATTGCCTATAGATATAAATGGGGGAAATAAAAAATTTCACAAACCATGGTCTGAGGTGAACACTACAATGGTTTCCTTGGTCAGGTCCAGATCATGGAGAACCTGCAGGATCTTTCCGATTTGGGCGTCTATATACGATACGGCTGCGTAATAGTGTTGCCGAATACGCAGCTAGAAATCAGTCAGATAGAAAAAAAAAAACAGATGTTCATTGCAGGATTTTGGCTCCACAGATACACTCACTAAGCACTATACACTCGCTAAACACAGCCACTTAGCAACCTGCTCATTAATGCAATTATCCAATCGGCCAATCATGCGACAGAACTGATAATAATAATCTAAGACTATAATAAAGACTGTTAGGGACCATTTATTTTACATTTACGGATTAAGTACATATTCCTAACTACCTGAAAGTCTTTAGGAATCGGTCCATATGGGAAGCTGACATTCAAAGCCTTCACGTCCTCTCTCTTTCGGATGTCCATCCAGGGGTTGTAGGCCACTTTTGGAAGCTTTTTAGGAACGTCGGGGTCTGAAGCCAGTGTCATGTTCTCTATAGGATACAGCTTTAGGTATTCCTGTGACACAGCATCACACTGTTTTTAATTCAACCTCATTTCAAGGATTTTTTTTATGCTCTATTTTACATACCACTGGGATCCTGAAAGGAATGTGAGGTTTGTAGAAGCCCACTGCTAGGAAAAACGGAGTTTCTGCATCTTTCATAGTTTTGAGCAGTCTTACAGCCTCGGCTGCATTCTCCAGGTCAGGCAGAGTTCTCAAAGGCATCTCGGAAACGTTCACAGCGCACAGCAGGTTACTGTGAAGCGTGCCATCTTCGCTCTTGCAAACCTGAAAGCAGAAAAGAGCTGTGAAGTTGCGAGAGGGAGAACTGGAACATGCCTGCTACAAATTTTCCTGGATCTCATGATTTTTTTTTTGGAACATCTGAGATATTGTGGAGTGCTTCAGATAAATGTTTATGGCATTAAATGGGAATTAGACAAAACTAAACAAAAAAAAAGGGTTTTTTGATTGTCACATATACATTACAGCAAAAAGTCGTTCATTGAATATTCCAGGCTGTTGCTGGAGTCAGAGCACAGGGTCAACCTTGATATAGCGGCCTATGGGCAGATATTGAGTTAAGGGCCTTGCTTAAGGGCCCCACAACGGCAGCTTGGTGGAGCTAAGGCTTCATTGTTAAAAGCGCTAAACTACACTGAACTCAAAACCCAATATTCAAACTTGACTCCACTCTTCTGGGAAGGCTTTGCACTAGATTTTGTAGAGCTCGCTCAAATGTTGAGTGAGGAGGCCTGGAGTTCCAGTCAGTGTGTTCCAGTTCATCCCCAGGGTTCTGTGAAGAACACTTGAGTTCTTCTATACCAATGGTTCTCAAACTTTTTCTGCCATTCTCCACTTTAGAGGGGTTGAATTTTCAAGCCCCAACTGTCCTCCATCACCACAAAAAAATGGAAATGAAATATGTAATGGTAGTCAAACATCTACATTTTGAAATATCTAGTCTTAAATCAATAACATCAAATAGCATCAAGTTCAAAAACAAATAAAATAAAAGTGCTGTGTTAGATATTGTTTTTGAGAGTACTGTTGCTCTGAGAGGATCAATTCTATTTTTATTTAATAAAGAAAATCATTAATGAAGAACACAAAAAATTATATAAAATCCTGCCGTTCATTGCGGCCCACCTGCAATGTCTTTATTACCCACTAGAGGGCACGCGTCACACTTTAAAAACCACTGTTCTGTACCAACATTAACACAAAAGGGGTACAGTATTGTCATGCTGGGGGTCATATCGTTGTGATGGAAGTGTGTAACTCCTAAATTCATGTCAAGTAGGCTTTATTTAGGGTCAATTCAACCCTATACAGTGTACAACGTTTCCCCAGGACCAAGGTGCTACATCAAACAACCAAAATGAACAAAAGGACACAAAAACACAAGAACCCACAGAACTACACATACCTTTAAATGAACACATATGCAACATGAAGTGCAAAAAAAAACGATTATCTAACTTTTCTACTTATATAAAATGTAATAGAGGTGATTATTGCTACAATTTGCTTCCTAATGAAATAAACATCTTGCAATGGTGGCCCTCTTGCAGTCCGCAAGACACTTTCAATTAATTCATCTAGAGAGCCAATTGCTCATAAACTGTATATATATTTGACATGAACGCATGTATGCACACTCTCTCACACACCAACACACTAACCTTCCTCTTTTCATAGCTGAAAGAGGGTGGATGATACGGTGGTACAGACCAGCTGTATGGGTAATCATCCGTGTGATTGGAAGCGATGCCTTTATGTCAGACACAAGACAGCAACATTATTAGTGCAAATACAGACAACATAGTTATATACGTTACGGGTGTAGGGAATGGTTCTTATTTACAAAAAAAAAAAAAAGGCAGAAAGGAAATGAAGGGATGCTTGAGTACAGAGCACGAAATTATAAGACGCACCTGGATGGAAGACCTTCCCCACAGACAGGGTGGTGTAGCCGTTGGATTTGAAATACTGCGGGAGCGTGGTGTAGTTGCCTGCGCTGACTCTCCAGTAGGAGTTGAAGTCGTAGAGCCGGGTGGTGTCTGGCCTTCGACTTGTAAGAAAAGACGTCCTGCTTGGGCCACATACTGCTTGCTTAGGGGAAAGGAAACACCCAACAAAATGTAGCTACTTTAGGCACATTACTAATTATTCATGTGTAGTTGAAGTCAAATATTTAAGACTTATCTGAATGGAATATGCATGCATTTTCAAAACTCCAAAAAATAAAAAGGAATTTAAAAAAGTCTCAAATCAAGCACAAAAATCCACCATCATGCACACGTCCGGCAATTAAAACCGTCCGTGTGGAAACATAGCAAAACATCTGTTTGGTGTCCTGATGATTTATGTCATTTAAAACACCATAATTACATTCAAGTATTTACGTGTCTTCATGCTCCATGTTAAATCTGGTTTCACTTATAATAAACATACATTTGCATAAAGCATTAATATTTGTTTATGCCCATGTTGACTAGAGTATTAACAACTTAATTTAGCTTGTATAGCAGTTCAGATTTACTGTCCTCTGAAAATATCTCAACATACATCCCTTTTTGTCGAAATAGCTGCCACAGATCTAACACACACACACACACACACACACACACACACACACACACACAGTAAACTGTTATTTAGCCAATTTGTTGATTCTGGTGTGTTAGAAAGGAAAACCAGTACAATGTACAGCAGAGGGAGAAGGATAATGGAGCTGGACCAAGGAGCTGGACCATGGAGCTGGACCATGGAGCTGGACCATGGAGCTGACCAGGACCAGGGCTGGGACCATAAATATTAACAGAGAGATTTGTGATTAGATCTGTGTGCAAACTCAAGTTACCTGAGCGAAAGCGTTGTAGAATACAGTACTTTTAGATGCAAGTCGATCAATATTGGGTGATTTCACCAGTGGATCTGAGTAGCAACCCAGAGTGGGTCTCAAATCATCAGCTATCAAGAACAGCACATTAAATTTACCTACAAACAGAGGCAAAATAAATACAATCATACAGTGATCATGTAAAATGACTCGTAATATAATAATCATGGGCTAAATGATAATCATTAATTCAGTAATCCCAAATATAATACTTTTATAATTAGTTGATTTATGAGTTAGTGACATGGGAATCAGAATAAAACAGTCATGAGTCTAATAAGATGTTAGCAAGCAGACTACCTTTTGCAAATACACACAGGACCAGAAGGTAAACCAGGAATAAAAGCAGCCATATGCGAACCCGAGAAAACATCTTTAACCTTGTTAACAAGTCGAAGCGACATCACATAAAAACTCCCGAAATATGTGCATCTTAAAGCACAGATGTTAAACTTCTCCTCGCTGTGCGCGCTTCCTGTTTGGTTCCTGAAGCTCCGCCTTCGATGTCCCGCCCCCTCAGGAAACCGCTCCTATTGGCCAGATGAGCTGTCAATCTGCAATCTACAACCCTCTAACTCTCTCTTTGTGAAGTATTTGAATAATTGTACTTTGTTACTGTATTTTAGTATTTGCTGGCTATTTATTTTTACCGAGTATCAAAGATATAAGCAACTTTTACTGTCTACTTCACTACATATATGATTTAATGTATGTACTGTTTAGTCCACTATATATTACAATGAACGTCACCAATTATATTTTGCACCTCTGTTGAAGAGTCATTAATGCACAAACCCCCCCTGTGCCCTGCTCCCTGTGAGCGAATTTATAATCATGCTGGCAACATTTTAAGTCAAAAAAAAGTCTGAATAACTAAATCCAACAACTTTGACTTTTGTTAAAGTTTTGAATAAAAATATTCCCCATTTCTTAAACTGAGAGGCGCATCGAATCAAAGTCATCTCTGAGTATTTGGTTTTACTTTATCCTAAATTATTTACTTAAATTATTTGTCCAGTGAATACTAATGGTTCTTTGTGATATAATCTTTTCTTCTCCTTCTTTCGGCTTCTCCCATTATTGGTCGCCACAGTGGCTCATTCGTCTCTATACCCCCCAGTCCTCTACATCTTCCTCTTTTCCTTCTTCCTGGTGGCTCCATCCTCAGCATTCTTCTACCAATATACCCCATGTCCCTCCTCTGCACATGTCCAATCCATCTCAATCTCACCTCCCTCGCCTTGATTTCAAAACGTCCTACATGCTCTGTCCCTCCAATAAACTCATTCCTAATCCTGTCCATCGTCATCACTCCCAAAGAAAAAATTTACATCTTCAGCTCTGCTACCTCCAGCTCCACCTCTTGTCTTTTACTCAATGCCACTGTCTCTAATCCATACATCATCTCAGGTCTCACCACAGTCCTATAAGTCCTTTCCCTTTCACTCTTACAGATACTCTTCTATCACAAATCACTCCTGCTATCACTCTTCTCCACCCACTCCACCCTGCCTGCACTCTTTTCTTCACTTCTCTAACACTCTCTCCATTACTTTGCACTGTTGACCCCAGGTACCTGAACTCCTCCACCTTCTCTACCTCTTCTCCCTGCAACCGCACCACTCCACTGCCCCCCCTCTCATTCACACACATGTACTCTGTCTTACTCTTACTGACTTTTATTCCCCTTCTCTCCAGCACGTACCTCCACCTCTCCAGGCTCTTCTCACCTTCCCTGCTCTCAACACAAATCACAATATCATCTGCAAACATCATAGTCCACTAAGACTCCTGTCTGACCTCGTCCATCAAGCCCATCCTTGATTCAGTCCAACCTCCACCTTGAACCAGTCTGTCGTTCCTACTGCACACTTCATTGCTGTCACACACCTCATACATGTCCTGCACCACCCTCACATACTTCTCTGACACACCTGACTTCCTCATACAATACCACAACTCCTCTCTCGGCACTCTGTCATACGCTTCCTCTAAATCCACAAACACACAATGCAACTCCTTCTGACCTTCTCTATACTTCTCCATCAACATTCTCTAAGCATTCTTTGTGATATGATAACGTAATTTTATTTGTAAAAATAAAGATACCTTTTTGCTTTACAATTTTACCACTTTTACCTAAAGATTGCTTTACTACTTTGTCTTTCTTTGACATGTGGAAGAGGCTGTTGTTCATGGTTAATGCAGTGTTGAGGTGTACAAATTGATTTGTATTTTAGGAGAAAAAAAAACTCACAAATAAACTGTTTTTGGACAACATTTCTCTTGGTTGAGGGTTAGTGCATCTTTGAGCTTACATTCTATATACAAATATAATTAAGAGTAGTTGTTTAATGTCCAAAATCTGTTATTTGATCCTTATTCTGATTTTTTTTTATTCATTTTTTGTCAAACCTAACACTGCAAGACTGTAAAAACTCCAAAGTTAAATAAGAAAGCAGGGCTGTCAGTGTTTTGCCAGCTTGTTTGTTTAATTGGTTAGTTTGATTTGTTTTACACTTGCACACATTTTTTTGTACCTTCACGTTATATGTTTTCTAAATGATTTTAATTATATTTCACAAAATATCATCTTGATCTCTGAATTACTTTATTTAAACCTCTACACCCCTGCCCAGGCAGGTACTAAGGATGAATTAATAAATGCTATAAATTATCATTATTCTGCTCTTAATATATGACATTTTGTTTAATAAGACATTGAAATACAAGGGAGCAGCCTGAACAGATTGAACTTGCCCAAATCGAGTCTCGACTACCTAATGTTCAATTGGATTATGAATGATGAAAGTACAGAAATCCCCCGCTTTACCGCGGTTCGAAACTCGTGCCCCCGGTTTATCGCAGAATTGCATTTGCCACATTGGCTGATTTTCCCGGTCCTTCGCGGATAGCACGATAGACCAATAAAATTATAGGGAATAGTTTTTATGGAGTTTTATGTTGAAATAATAAAATTTATTAATAAAAAAATATAATTATTAATTATAAAATGAAGTAAAGTGTTAATAGAGTACATATAATAGCATTTTTGGGGTGACGTTCGTTTATCGCGGTTTTCGCGGTTTTAAAACGTAACCACCGCGATGAAACGGGGATTATTGTATATAATTTTCATAATTTTCATATTCATTGAAATATTCAATGGCCCTTATGTCCTATTTGCTCAAACTTTTTGTTGCATTTATTAAGGTGCAAACTGTGACAGCAAAGCTACTAATTCATCAATACACAATATACCTTCAAGAAAATACTGTGACAGCAAAGCTACTAATTCATCAATACACAATATACCTTCAAGAAAACACATTCAGTTTTATATTGACTGTTAATTAATACTTGTGTAAAATATATTAGATATTTTACTGTCAAATATATTTTATAAGCCTAACACTGTTATTCGTATTATTAATGCATAGTCAAGATACACATGATCAAACCATGCCATATAAAGATTATTCAACAAATAGTGTATAATCTATGCAGTGCATCACAAGATATATTGCTCAGAATCCATTGCGTTTGAACCACTGGGCCCTACCCACTACATCATTCGCATAGTCCCTCCCTGTGGTCTTCATGTCCATGTTCTCATAAGAGTCAATGTTTCCTGGGCCAGCATTGTAGGCTGCGATTCCTCCTGAAACAGGACAAACCATAACATGTAACATCTTAAAATATACAACAATCTTTTTTAAAGTGAGTAAAAAACAAAACATAATGAAGCAGGATGTATAGGAATATAATCAATTATGTAGCTGTGCGGTACATAATTTTCCAATTATAGACATTTCTTCTTCATTAAATAATTGTAATAATGACTTATAATTTGTATCCATTTATAGGTACACATGCAGATTATTGTGGCATTTGTGCAAATGTTAGTTCCTGTTATAACAATTATTTTTTCTCCCTTAATGTTAATAATCATACAAAAATACACAGGACCAATTGCGTTACAATTAGAGTTTCTATTAATGCTAAATAATCATCTCTTTACAAAACATTTCACTAATTTAGTACATTTATTTGCAGCTCAATGAAAGTCCATGTGCAAATTGTTCGTATAGAAATAGTGCCATATTTAGAATAAACGATCAAGATGTCGATTTAATTGTTGTAGTATACATAAGTAAAAGTTGTAACATTCATAGATCCTTCAAAAATAAAAAACAGCAACAGACATGACACAAATGTGACAGTTTATACCTTTAAACTGATCCTCTTTGGACTAATTTGGGAATTTTTGTTGAATGTTTCTAATGAAAGTAATCAAAATATCAGTAGCTTGGATGATATGATCTTCACCGTTCCAGGCCCCCACTGGACTATGGTAACGTCGGTCAACCTAAAACAAATGGCATTACAAATGATCTTCCATAAGTAGTCAAAAGTTTGGAAACACCTCATCTTTTATTGTTTTTGAGGCTATTGTTTTATGCTGCAAATGATATAAAATTCTAATTGGCCAAATTTACATTTTTGGCTCTAACAAGACAATGACCCGAAGCATACGTCCAAGCTCTGTAAGCATTATTTGGAGAGCAAACAGCCGGCAGGATTGATCTGCCCTGGATTAAAAATGACCTAGATTGTTAAATATAAAAAAAGGAACATGCATGTTTTCTCAAAGAGCAATCAAAGACTATGTGTCAGTGGCTTTAGTGTTAGAACAACATTTAATAATTGACGGTGTAACAGGAGAAATGTTTATTGCAGCACAATAACATCTGGACTGGCAGAATTATACAGTTACAGACAGAACAACGGATGTTTAGCTTGTTTTTCAATATTGATGTGTCACTTAAAACACCTTTAACTCAATTACCGATGTGTTCATTCAACAAACCTGCATAAGACCAAAGGCATTGCCGTGGTCTCCCCAACCATTAACAAGCCCTGATCCACTCGACCCAGCCCTCGTTTCTCTCGATATGATGCCTGCGATCACAGCTGGGTCAATCTTTTTAGCTCTGCCAACTTTTTTGATGATGGTCTTGTACTGGTTCATTCTCTCCAGATCAACTTCAGCCAGTTTATGTGAGGCTGGCACACCTTTAGCAGCAATATGATAAAAGTCAGGTTTAATATTCTGGATATAACATGAAGCAGGTGCAGTGAAAGTTAAGCAACATACCGCTTATTGTGTGGTTGTCCTGAGAAGCTGTTTGTGGAGATGCTCCAATCGTGGTGATCTTCATGAGATCTCCAAAAATGCAATCTAAAAGAAATAACATTTAAGAATTGAAATATTCTCCGCATGCTTGTGACTGTATTATCTGTATTGTCTCGTATTGTCTGTATTGTCTCGTATTGTCTGTATTGTCTCGTATTGTCTGTATTGTCTGTATTGTCTCGTATTGTCTGTATTGTCTGTATTGTCTCGTATTGTCTGTATTGTCTGTATTGTCTCGTATTGTCTTGTATAGTCTAAGCTAAATGTATAGTGTTATGTCTGTATTTTCTGCACTTAATAAACAATTTTGGAGGACATTTTGGGAAAAAAATAAGTATCTCCTATATGTATGGAGACTTTTGGGACAATATGAAATGCTAGCCTCTTGCCATAATAAATATAATCCTTAAAAAGCTGTCATTATATACGACTGGGCCATTAGCGCATGCGCAGTGCAGTCTGCGTGGAAATTTGCTCTGGAAATAGCTCGCGAACTGTTCCGGTCTGTAATGCGCATGCGTGCTCTTTCGTCTGGAAACAGTTTGGGCTCTGAGATGTATTTAAGCACAAAGTAGCCTTTACTACTACCTGTTTTAGTGTCTGGTAACTGAACCTCACATCATAATAATAGAAATTAAAACAAAAGATTTTCAAATTTTGTTATCTAATGAATGTATCCAGGGTGAACAACCACCATATAGAACACAAGCAGAGAAAAGATGATGATGATCAGGTGATCAGGAATGTCTCTGTTCTCAGTCATGCTTCTTGATGCCTTCTGCACTGCTCATTGTTAGTACTAAAGTCATGAGTCTGGTTTGAAAATGTAAGAAGTAGAAAGTACAGATATTTGTGTAAAAAAAAATAATGAGTGAAAGTAAAAAGTTGTCTGAACAATTTATTTTTAAATAAATATTTGTACTTCTTTACTTACCATCTTTGATTATATTTAATAATTAAACCCTTCACTTATGGTATTTGTTCAGAACCAAAAGGTCAGAATATTTATGAGCAGGTTGATCTGATAAATGAGAGAAATCTGTCCCTCAGTATATGAGATATGATGCCATTATGCCAATATTGCCAAAGTCAAGATGTGCCAGATGTACTTCTCTATCATAAAAAGACATACAAAGTTTTGTATGACATTGAAGTATTATAGAAGTTTTGTTTTTCAGTTGTATTTTATTGGTTGCATTGAGGGAGAAAAAGATCTGACATGAAGAAAATGTTTCATAAAAATAAATGCATTTGTAAGAGAGGTGTGTTTGAGTGGTGTAACAGTGTGTCAGGGTTTGGATCAGGTGATAAAACAGTAACTTATACAACAGGATTTATTCTGGAAATTCCCTCTCACTAAATCCTGTCTGACTGGCTTAAAGTCTTCAGTCACATCGATCCAACAGACAGACCTATCTAATGACCACTAAAGCTGCAACAGACAGAGAACATAGTAAGTATTAAAACCATTCCTTGCTATGTTTTGCGAGTGGCATTTTGCAATATCTTGCTTTTTCCTTCATTTGGACTCTTGAGTGTGAATGAGTGTTGATTTTGATCACAGCCAAAACATTCCATTCTAAAACCTAAACTTTTATTTATTTCCAAACTTTTTTATTTTTAATGTATATATGCAATGAAGCAATCGAAAGTGTGGACTTTCATCTTTAATTAATGGGGGTTTAATAAAAAATATTGCATTAACCATTTAGAAACTACAACCATTTTTCTGTCATTGCAGGCTTAAAAGAAATTGAACAAAGTAACAATTATAATTATATAGTTTTTAATACTTGAATGAAAATCCTAGTAGTCAATGATTGTCATCACTAAATGATGAGTTTCCTCTCTTGAAATGCTTAACCAGGTCTTTACTGCAGATGTGACCCGTTGTTACTTGTTTGTGGGTCTTGCAGTCATCAATTTTGTCTTAAGTAATATAAAAAGCAAGCTTTTGAGTTGCTTTCACACTTCTGCATCATTGTCCCACTACTTAATGTAAAACACTGTTGAATTTGTCAGGGTTCAAACCAGTATCAACTACATGACTGACAGGGGCTCTAGCTGTCTGCCACATAGAGGTGTGTGAATGCAGTTGCAGAGACTCAGAAACAGTGGAAAATCGATAGTTTTTATTTTACATGTCCAAAAAGAACCAAACAGAAAACCCCAAAAATATATTTAGAAAAAAAAAAACAGGTACCAAACAAATCCTAGAAAAGGATAGCAAAATAAGTTTACAACTACAGAAGGAAAAGTCAAGATCTTTTCAGGAACTCAGGAAAACTGCTTAAACAGCACTGTTTCTACCCGCCGCTGCCACCTGCCTCACTCATTTAAACTATTTACTTTCTTTATTGCTCAAGTTTAATATACAGTATATGTTTACATACTAGAATTCAGGAAATATGATTGTTATATGCATTTAACCTTTTTTATTGAAGGGTCCAAATGATTTGTATGGTGTTGTGGTGAAGCATTGTGGTGAGAGGGTGAAAATCAGTGTTTTGCACTAGTGATGTCCATTAAGACCAATGATCTCATTATTTTTCAATTACTATGTATGATTTCCTTAATTTGTTTAATCTTTTTTTTTTTTTTTTAACTGCTGTAAACTAAATGAACTATTTAGCTTTATTTATTTCTCTGGTTTCTGTTTGAAAGGTAGTGAATTATCAGGAAGACATCTGCCTGGGGCTTACTGCAGGAGAAACAGAAAAGTAGATCTAGAGTTGTAAAGTAAAATGCCATTTTCCCTCTATTACTAGAATAATATTAGAATTTACGATATGTTGAACAGGTAATTTATTTATTAACGTTAAAATTTCATACATATAAGTTTCAATACAATTCATTTCATTTAACATACTTATCATTCTTTCCATATACTGTATTGATTGCTTAAAAATTATTCTTCACATCCACACACTCATTCACACTGTACATACTGTAGCCCATGAACCCAGTACTCCTAAATCTGTCACTAATGCTTTTAATTTCTGTAATCAGCACTGTGATTGATGATTTGGAACAATTACAGAGTCTTAAAAGCACATAACAACACAACCTATAAAAAATCAGTGTGAAATTAGGACATACTCAGAGTTGCACAAGTTTGTTACACAGAGAAAAAAAAAGTGAATGTTGCTCAGTAGCCATTGCGTTGGAACCACTGGGCTCTGGCCACAACATCGTTGGAATAATCATTTCCTGTGGTCCCAATGTCCATGCCCTCATATGTGCGAACGTTTCCTGTTCCAGCATTGTAGGCTGAGATTCCCCCTGAAACAGTGAACAGAATGAACATGAAAACAATCCTAGTTTGATTAAAATGAGGCAGAAATTCTGCCCATCTTTGAGACATGGGATTTCATTAATGTTCTTGATAATAGATTTATGAAAAGTTTTGAGGCAAGTGTTATGTATTGAAAACACAATCACTAGCAATAAGCTGTGTAGATCTACTGTATGGGTTTAGAAATAATGTATGTAAGTACTTGACCATACCATTCATACCATTATTTGTATTGTTTTTATGGTTATTCATTAAGCTATTGTTTGCTTACTTCTATAAAAGTCCAAAATAATCAACCCTTTACTCTTTAATTTCTGTGAGAGAGAGAGGAAGGGCTTTAGTAGGCATAATGCATACCTTTAAACTGGTGCTCCTTGGGCCATTTGGGGAATTTTTTCTGTATCACTTTTATAGAATCAATCAGGATCTCAGTTCCTTGTGTGACATGCTCCTCACTGTTCCAGGTTCCCCTCAGTTTATGATAACGTTTGTCAACCTGTAGAGTAAATTAGGCATCAAATAGATCAGGCGTTGTTGATCAAGCAAATTTTGCGTAACCCTTTCGACCTAGAACAACAGAAAGCAACTGAAAGTGAAGCAGGAGCAATGTTGTAACAGAGTGAATTGCAATGGGAATTGCCTGAATTTCACAATCTCGGAAAGAACAACTGAAACTGTAGTAACCCACTGTATTCAATAGGGGTGTTACTGACTAAGAATTTACATAGTGGAGGGGGACGCAACACAAGGGTGTCAACAAGTGGGTAAAACAACTTTTATTTTCTTACACACACAGCACACAGAAACAACTTTCTAATTAAACCGACCAAAACTGCATGTCAAGTGATAGACAGAACTCACGATGCCTTTCTATCTTACTAACTGGTCATCTATTTATTCTATCTAAAGTGATTCTATCTAAAGTGAAGTAAAGTGCTACAACTATAAACATTTTGAAGCCACAATGTACAGAACATCACACAAAGATATAGAAGAAATGTATAAAAAAATAAAATAAAAATTGCACCAATAAACCTAAAAAAAAGTAAAATAAACAACTGCAGAAAGGCCACACTGCAGACAGTATTTGCATTTCACATGTCGGCAAATTAAATTACATTTTAAACTAAATTGTGAGCTCTAAGTACCGTGCAGCATTGATGCATGAAAAAACAATAAAAAATTAATTTACAGAATTAAATTAGAACAGAATATACCTTTACAGAATCTCCCAGACATTGTTAAATATTAAAGTCCCTGCCTCCAAGATGCTCCCGTGTCAACCATGGAAAGTGATTCTCTTACCGATATACCCCATGTCCCTCCTCTGCACATGTCCAACCCATCTCAATCTCACCTCCCTCACCTTGTCTCCAAAACGTCCTACATGCACTGTCCCTCTAATAAACTCGTTTCTAATCCTGTCCATTATCGTTATTTCCAACAAAGACCTTAACATCTTCAGCTCTGCTCCCTTCAGCTCCACCTCCTGTCTTTTACTCAATGCCACTGTCTCTAAACCATACAACATCCCAGGTCTCACCACAGTCCTATAAACTTTCCCTTTCACTCTTGCAGATACTCTTCTATCACAAATCACTCCTGCTATCACTCTTCTCCACCCACTCCACCCTGCCTGCACTCTTTTCTTCATGCACGTTAAAAATATTTATTAAAAGCTTCTTTCTTTTCACATTTGTATTTACAGCATTATCATAATGGGCTGTATATTAACTTAATCAGTCATTAAGGACTCCCATGTAACCAAAAAAGCATGATCCTCATTTCACCTCTGCGAAGATATGACAGTGAGATTGGTAATCGAATCAAGCTCCTCCTATCGAAACATCAAATCTTTGACTATTCAGGATCACCCTTAGTTTAAATCAGTGCTTTAAACCAACCTGCATGAGTCCAAAGCCATTGCCGTGATCTCCCCAGCCATCAACAAGCGCTGCTCCAGCTCTCGACTCCCTGGATATGATAGCTGCGATCACAGCTGGGTCCATCTGCTTAGCTCTGCCAACTTTAATGATGATGTTCTTGTACAGCCCCATCCTCTTCAGATCATTTTCAGCCAGTTTATTTGATGCAGCCACCCCTGTAGCAAACAAATACTGAATTCAGGATTCTAGTCACAACCACAAGCGATAGTAGATTTAACCAGACATACCCTTCACAGTGAGTTTATCTTGGCGAGCTGTTTGTTCGGATGCTCCAGTCGTGTCGATCTTTGTGACATCTCCATAAATGCTTGCAGACACGTAGGAGACCATCAGCGCTGCTTCAGAGGCAGAAGCATGTTTGTTTAAGATGAACTCTACAAACTCTCTCAATGACTTTTTCTCCAAATGAGTAACTCACCTATGATAAATAGTTTCATCTTGCTTCAGTGATAAAGAGGTTTTTGTGCAGGTCCCTTCAGAAGGCAAAGCAAAGTGGGTTTCACCAGTAGACACTTCCTTTATATAAAGGCAGAAGTAAGGACTGTTATTGCAACCGCTGAAAGTCCCCTTAGCCTGGAGCACAAAAACTCCACCTCTAATGGGTGCTGGCCAAAAGGAAAAGGGTTTATATTTTCTTGCATTTATATCTTGATTTTACGCTACGTAGAAGAAACATGAGCATAGAACAATGGGGATTATTCTTTCCCAAACTTATATCCATGGTCTTTTATTCTTTTTTCCTTTTCTTGAAATCCAAACAAATTCTTAAGTATATATAAAACCCTCTGAGAGTCTTGAAACAGAAAGAAAACAACAGGGTTTTTTTTATATTATTGCTATACACCGTAGGCAATTGGGTATGAGATCAAAAGATGAATATGAGACTCGTGAGAATTTCAGCTCTCTCAACATCTAAACATTTAGAATGTGGCACCTCTAGTGGCCGATTGTGCAATTTTTGGGTGAGCAAAATTATTGGAACAAAAATGTATAGCCATTTCTGTGATTTTGCAACCATCTAAAAGAAAAATCCTTATTTCAATGATTACTGAAATGATTACATGCTAAGCAGAGCTAATTCATTTTTTTTGTTGGGAACAGTATTTTCAATAATAAAAGTATGTTCAAATTGTTATATATTATTCATTTATTTTATTGTATATATTATTTTATGTGGCATTCACTGTGGACAACAAAGGAAGAATCTCATTGTACGGGGGGCAGGATTCTTTACTGTGCATGTGATAATAAAGAATAAACTGAACTAAATATCACAAAATAATACCTAAGTACAGTAACAAAATGATCATTATTCCACCCCAGCTATTTTGATGTTTGGTAATAGTGGTACCCAAAGCATATTAACAATGAATCATGTTTTGTGAAATGAAAGTGTGCCTAAAAGCGTGAAACTGTATTTAGCACATAAGTTATAAGTTCTCCTTAGACACAAAAATAGACAATGTTTCATTAAAAGCACACGCATATGCTAGGGGTAACTCTGATTGGTGAATCAGTGCTTGGGGCATTGAAATGTGTCTCTTCCTCTTTTATATAGAGGAAGTATTTAGGGATTTATAGCAGTTAAAACCTTCTTCACTTCCTGTTTGTTTGTCTGTGCAGGGAAATAACAAGGACCACCATGGGTGAGTATATTTTCTAATTCATAATAAGATTTACCATCAGGTGTATTCATGTACAAGTACCATAGTAATAGTGCCTGATCGTCTATAAGTTTAGTTTTTATTCCTAAATCCTTTATAGAAATGCTAATCATCTAGAACCATTTTAAAATTCTAAAGCTGGTTGGTCCTCTGGTATCTCAGTTTATTTTGTCTTTCCTAGCCAGCACTTTTGGAGACGTCACAAAGATCGACACAACTGGAGCATCAGAAACAACAGCTAAGCAGGACAAACTCTCTGTAAAAGGTATAAAACCATAATCTGCACAATCTTGCATGTTTCTTTCGAAAAAAACGAGTTTGTGATAGAGATTAATGATGATTGATCCCTTGCGTAGGGGTGGATGCTTCATATAAGTTGGCTGGGAATGACCTGAAGAGGATGGAGCAGTACAAGAACATCATCATCAAAACTGGCAGAGCTAAGCAGATGGACCCGGCTGTGATCGCCGGCATCATATCCAGAGAGTCCAGAGCTGGATCAGTTCTCGTGAATGGCTGGGGAGATCACGGCAACGGCTTTGGACTCATGCAGGTGGGGTTAGATTAAAAGCCTTGCTAATGTGGTTGAGATGTGAGGAAACACTGGAAGTTACAGTTTGGGGAAGGTGTGGCAATGGGTTACTTCATGTTAGAAATATAATCAACTGTGTGGCATATGAAAGAGGTAAAGACACACTAAAAGTGCAATAACATTAGCCACAAATACACGTACGCTTTATTGTCATTCTGATTGAAATCATTGTGAAAGATTCGGTGGACTGTTTACATGAGACGTTATCCAATCCGATATGGTGTTTACATGTGCCGGTGTTTTCAGTCGGAATAACTTGGTTCTGTAGAGTTCCATTATTTGTTATGCGTGCATTTTTTGTCCTCTAAATCAAGCAACAATGTGAATTTGTAGGCATACTTCTGCTGGCAGGTATGAGGAATTTTCTGCATTTGCTGGTTGCTGTGCATCTCTAAAGAGCATCTCAAACCCACCCCTCGCTCCTCTTAAAAGCAGAAGCATGTGGATGAAGGTCTGTAGTAAGGACTGGTGGAAGCGGGTTGTATTGCTGGAATTTAGTGACCTGGGATGGAAACGAAACTTTTGCATGAGTCACCCATCATTATTCACACGTTTGAGTGGACTGTTAGACAGATGTTACTGCGTTTACATGGCAGAATAGTTCGGTTTATAAAAAGGTTCATCCCACCCCTTTCAAACCGAATACAATTTGATTAGGTTTGGGCATTTTTATTCTGATTGAGGTGTTTATATGGAGCATTTTGCATTTGGATTGGACTACTAATTTCTGACTTATTGTTACTATAGTAGTTTATCGCTCTCCTGTTTAGCCATTATGGCATGAAGCAGATGTTTTTTATTGTCCATGATCCCCTCTATTTTCTAACCCTAATTCAAGGGCATCCAGTTTTCCTGTGTCAGCCTTTTGATTAGCTTATTCAGAAACTACGAATTTTTATATTTGTGAATGAACATCTCCATGTACAAATGATCTAAATTAAATATTTAGATAGAATGTCGGAATGTTTTTAGGTTGACAAGCGGCACCACAAAGTCCTAAAGGGAGCCTGGAACAGCGAGGAGCATCTCATCCAAGGCACTGAAATTCTAATACAATTTATTAAAGATATTCAAAAGAAATTTCCCAGCTGGACCAAGGAGCAACAATTTAAAGGTACAAACGTACACATATGTGTTTTGTGTTGCTTTGAATGTCTAAACGCAGGTTGTATATATAATCAAAAAACTATCAAAAAACCATATGACCCTCGATTTATCCTTATATCACTTACCAGCTAATATATATATATATATATATATATATATATATATATATATATATATATATATATATATATATATATATTCAGATTTTTTGAAATATTCAAATAAATAAATGCTGTTTTATGTCTTTTACACATACACACTAGTGACAAAATAAAGTAATTCTGTTACAAAAGTCTTCAGTATTATTATTATAATGAGATTCCTCAAAGTGATTTTATGTCAATGTCCTCTGTTTCCTGGTTCAGGAGGAATCGCAGCCTACAACGCTGGTACAGGAAACGTCCGCACATATGACAATATGGACAAAGGCACCACAGGAGATGATTATGCCAATGATGTGGTGGCTCGGGCTCAATGGTTCAAACGCAATGGCTACTAAGCAGTATTTATGTTCTCTTCGAGTGCTGCATAGCTGGCAAATTTCTGTGGCTACATAACGATATATGCTGTATTTCTTTTTAACTAGAAGCTTAACCTTTAAAATAACTGGGATTTTTTTACCAACTTGTGTCTTTTTCTTGTCTTAAGCACTTTTGATAAGAACTGTTGATTTGCACTTGGCAAAAATTGCCATTGGGATTGCTTTTTTTTTTATATATATGTATCTGTGTAAGATGATTTCTGCAAAACATTAGAAGAGAGTTTTCATTAAAGCAATGAATAATAGATTATGCTTTGAGTTATTTTGTGAAAAAAAAAACTGTACTTTTTATATATTTATATATTTAAGATATATTAAACATCCAAACGCACTCTAAATACTACACCAGTTTATTAGGGCACTATCCCCACACACACACACACACACACACACACACACACACACACCTAGAGACAATTCTCTTTATTCCAGAAGGTATAAAGAGACAATTCTCTTTATACCTTCTGGAATGTTTTTTGGAGGTAGAGTATTTGTTTAATGAACATAAATACATTCAGTAAAAACCCTTTTATAGACTCACTACGTGACCAATAATTTTCGACTAATATTTTATACATAGATTGATTTCTCTTGGCTAAATTGTTTTTCCAGCACGTTCTCCCGGCAACACTGTGATATATATTAATATGACGCATCACAACAATACAGAGAATCACATCGATATAGATTAATATGGCAGAGGTAGAGCTGCATCTTACTGGAGACAGAATACAAAAAGAAAGTCTAGTTTTATTTGTTTATTTTTTTTTGTCAGTCTGAACCAAAGAAATCAATGTGAACTATCTCTACTATATTGAATCGGATTGCATCATATTTTTTTCTATTGCATTGAATCTCATTGTGTTGAATCAAATCAAAAACTGCATCGTAATAATAGTGCATCGCATCGGTAACTGCTTCATATGTATCGTTAATGTATCGTATCGTTGGCTATTCATCAAAATGC
The DNA here is from genome assembly GCA_039877035.1 of Silurus lanzhouensis. Classification (NCBI taxonomy): domain Eukaryota; kingdom Metazoa; phylum Chordata; class Actinopteri; order Siluriformes; family Siluridae; genus Silurus; species Silurus lanzhouensis. The sequence goes on along the minus strand of JBCEWE010000339.1, from coordinate 3,370,779 downwards.
GTATGGCATCTTCCTTAATAATTTATCAATGTAAAACATTGTTAGAATGGTCTTTGCCACCAGATGGCGCTAAAAGTCCTAAATGTCATTGCTCTATTCTCAGTTAACTGAGTCAGAGCTGTGAATGTCTAATTAAATCAGTCGTGTTTCAGGCTTATGATGGATAACAGCTCGACTGTAAGTAACGTTTTTATATATAAATTTGACCCTTTTTAAGTTTTTGTTTCACATGAATACTTTGTACAAGTCTTAACACTGCCAGGAGGAAACAGATGGGAGGGTTGGGACATGTTTGTAAGCTTCTCTGCTTTTCCACTGCAAGCCAGAAGTCTGAAGTCTGGTCCACTTGATTGCGTATTTAGAACCGGTTTTAAAACAGCCAAATTGGTAAATAAGACATTTTTACTGACTGGTTTAGTGTAAACACAGATTCAGCAAACACAGAGTGGGTTATTGCATATGTAGGAGTGTATCATGTATTAGAAACACTACATCTTTAAGTAAAAGTGAAACAGTTTTTGAGTATGTTGGACTTTCAGTCTGAATGTAATCAAACATCTGGAAATATGTTTGCAGATTTTCTTTTGCTCTTTGTGTTTGTTTATTTTCAGCTAAATAAATCCCTGGAAGGACCTACAAATATTGTTTTAAGGTGTATGGTGTCTTTAAAAAAATATATTGTTTTAAGGTGTCTTTTGGAGAAAAGAAAAAAAGACAGGCGTATCAGATCTATCATCCAAATCAATTAATCGACTAATCGAGTACACAAGCTGAAAATGGAAAGACGTATAATCGAGCGAAGAACTGCCTTCAAACATTTTGCCCAAACTTTTTCTATATAAGGTAATAAATAGGGGGTTCCTGGTTGTTCCAGATCTTTGAGGCATTCTAAGATTCAGTAAAAGAGACATGAGTAGGTGGTGACCTGGCATAAAGGGTAAAATAGCTGCTATTCTGGTGCTCTTGTGGGCTGAGAATAAATATTGCATTATAGCAAACTTTATATAAAAAAGCTGCTATGGTTAATCTGATTTATCATTCAATACTTAAATCGAACACACGACTCTGTAATCTGCTTAACAAATGCAGTTTTATTTTCAAAGTTCTAGTTCAGTGAAACTTATAGTACAATGAGAAACAATTACATTTATTGTACAACAAAGTTCAATGTTTAATTCAGCTATTTAGTGACTTCAGCATCATTAAAAAACACAATAGAAAACATCACAGACATTTGAATAGGTTTCAACTACAAATGCCATTACAAACTATCTGCTGTTTAGCAAAAGGTTTCTGTTTTCTAATACATTGTGTATTTGTGTACATCATTAAATCATTATCATCAAACAATTGTAGAAACCCACCGGAATCTGGATGCTCAGTGATGTTCTAATAGATCTTACTGGTGTCCCGTAGATACTGGGTCTACAAGTTGCATTCTATTGGTTATACTACATCAAGAGGTAGTTTTCCACCACAATAGAAAGAAACAAATCACCACTAGGGTCACTAAGGGACCATTAAGCGTTCCATTACACCTAATACAATTCTCATTTCAACCATTAAAACCAGTATATATTTGGGGTTTCTTTTTTTTTTAACATTGTATATCTTATTAATTATGTTATGTTATTAAAAATATAGGAATTGTTTAGAAAATTGTTTTTTTTGTTAGTAGGGATTAAATAATCATAATAATAAGCTACTTGTTCTGACCAGTTGATCTTGATCTCCACCACTATTATAAATTATGGGAAAAAACATTGTATTTTTTTGTTAATAATTAATTATTATTAATTGTATATTTTATTTAAAAAAAACAAGATTTTTTGTAATCATTTTGTAATATTTTTTTGTTATTTGATACAAATATATTGTCATACTGGATATAGCACCTTTTAATTGGAAAGCATTAACATGTTAGTCATGTAGTGTGAAATTTAGTCAATAGGAAGTTTGCAAGCTACAGTTACTCAGGTATGTTTGGTTCCACAACAATATACCTGCCACAAGTTTATAGCAGTCCACTAGTTTAAAGCTTATTAAATACGCATAAGTTGTGTTCAGTCCAGAAAGCCTGTTGTTGCGTAAACTAACTTTATTTGACCACTTGTCTTTAATAACCCTTGCAAAAGGAGAGCGCCGCATTGTAAAACCAAGGGCACAATTATCGTAGCATTGTCGTCCTGTTAAAGTTGGGGTGAGTCCTTTTGAAAAGTGCCACACACAGAGTGTTAAAGTGTCTGCTGAATAGGGGGAGGTAAAGTTAAATGCTCACACGCCGAGCGAAAGGGGGCTGGGATGATTGATCAAGCTGTGCAAACCCAGCATGGTCCCTTTTTTTATGCAGAAGAAGGACTTAACCCAGATACACACACTGCATTTGGCCTGTTCTCAGCCTTATGAGAAGAGACACCGAACATGATGGTTTAACTCTCACTTCATGATTTGTGGAACATAATGACTCGATTACTCAACTTGGTGGATGCGTTTGCACTATTCTTCGTCTTTCCTGTGCTCTTTTTTTCCCTTTCAGTTATTTACAGTTGAATGTGCACGGCCTTAATTAAAGCGCAGACTTTCGAGCACGGCCTTCGAAGATGTTTTCCAGATGTGAGCTGGAATGCCGAGAGGTTTGCGAAGAAAAAGAAACAGCACTCGGCAGGGGTGGACTGGGGAAACTCGAGTCAGTGAAAACTGTCGAAAGGATAGGGGGGATTTGACAGAACTAAATGGAGAGGGGCCTCACGCTGAGTCCTGTGGGACACCACCACCCCAAGATTTTAGATGGAGTGTGCTGTTTGTATAGAACTTAATGCAGAATAGTAAAAAAGTAAAATAGTGTTGCTATAGAATTTAATCTGAAAAAGTGAACATTTTCTTCAGATACACAAACTATTTATGTTCTTGGGTATGATGTTCGGTTTCCTTTCAATTTTGGAAAGAACGATAAAACAATCAAGTCTGTTTGGGTGTTCGTAGTTTATTGCGTTTCTTGGACACACTCCCGGAGAGATGCATGTCTGAATAAAAGCACATATGGATTTTTTTTTTTGGAGGTGGGGGAAACCTTCCAGGAAATACCAACCTTTTTTTTCAAAGGCAGAGCTGACCGACATTCCACCAAGCTGAAAAAAGTGATTGTAGGACATCTATACTTAAGATACATTGAAATGTAGGTGCTAATACATGTTGGCCAGATGTCTTAAAGCAAGAAAGAGGAGAAGTGTCAGCCATCCTGGATCTTTTTTTTTTCTGTTAAACACTCTCTGTTAGTGTAATTGCTAAGAGTAATGATTATACAAGGAGAATTAGTGTCATAAAAAGTTGCTGGAGGAGGCCGGAAAAAAAGATCTACACTGTTGTTTGTAAAAACTTGTATATTTGTGGTTTTCTGCCCTACATATTTATTCTTTTTCCCAGTAAACAAGGACAGTTGGACCACTGCCTAGAAGATTTGGTCACTTCAGTCCCAGTTGGTGCCAGAGATCCTTCTCAGGCAGGGAAACAGCGCGAGACTTTTAAACAGGGGCAGAGATGTAAAGCCCGCCTTGTCAGGTATGCCCAGATCCTCTAAAGGAACCTGGTTTTTAGAAGGAAGTCTTTGATGACAAAGATTATTACCCATGAGAACTGAAATGAATAACGTGATGCATTGGGGACCCGTGCGCCGGCTGTGTTCTCACGGTTTTGGCAGGATTGAATGATTTTATAGCCTGGTGTCTCTCCCCCACCTAATTAACACAAAGCTGCTTTGCCACTCGCCTTTAAACTGCTCAGTTAAAACAATAGCAGGCTGTGGGGATTAGGTGACAGCGCTAGGGGGTGGAGAGAAAGAGGAAGAGAGAACGAGAGAGAGAGAGAGAGCGAGAGAGCGCGAGCATGCTCACTGTCTGGGAGGCAGCATACTGGAGCACATTTCTACCTTGCCCTACAAGGATATTGCATTCTTTGTGAAGGGAGATTCCTCACAAAGTGGTCTCTCATCCCTATTTCCCTAGATTATGCGTGTAAATGGGATTAATAATCCGGGAAGGCATATTTAAGGATTGAGTGTCAATTTATTCCGATATCCTGAAGAATTTCTTTTTTAAAAAGGATGCAATAAGGATAACTCCTGTGTCTTGTGGTTTGGCATACATCGACACCATGGCTACATTCTACAGCTGCCTGCGACGAAAGAAGTAAGTTGCTTAAGTTAAAGGGACTAAGCAGAGTGGGATTTCTTTTGAATGTCTGTCTGGTTTAGTGCCTATGCAGGAAGTTTAGATCATTGAACAAGCTCGCATCTGATTTTAAAATAAGCTGTATATGATTATTCAGTTTTTCTTTTTTCATGTATTCAGTTATTTACAAGTTACACTGATTAATGATTCTTTCAGCAGGAAGAATAAAGTGTCCTGTTTGAAGATGAACAAGCCAACATATATTGTGTATGAAGAGAGCATGGCTGTGTGCTGTAACAGAGCTGTGGATTAATTAGTTCAATAAGGGACTCTTTCAGTCTTTATCTAATGGTCTTGTGGTGCGACAAACAAAAACAACACTGTTCTTCGGTCATGCTCAGTAGCCAAACCGGCCTGAGAGAAAGTCTTGTTTATCACACCAAAAGCATGTCAATGCTTATCATTTGTTTCATCAGATCAGTTGTTTTTGTTGCAGTGCCTGAAAGAACAGGCGATGAAAAGTTTGACCTTCTGTTCCTAATTCCTTTGAGTGTTTCTTGACCAAGGTGTGAAATGGCTCTCTTCTTCACACCCTCAACCTAGCTCCTGCCTTTTATGGTCCTCCCAAAATGTTTTCACTTTGACTGTCCTAGACAATGCCCAGTTTGGCACAGAGGTGTAGAAAACATCTTCTGGACTGTGTCAGGGCTGAGTTTGTTGATGTTTTTCATCAGAGGTGTGAACTTGGGGGCAATGGATCTGGTGTTTCTAACGAGGTAGTGCAACCTTTTAAAACCTGTTTGTTTTTTGTTTTTTTAAGAGGCAAAGCCAAGAGAACCCGAATATTGTTTATTGCGGTCACACACACAACCTTTTTTCCTGTGGTCAAATGGCTGGTCCAACATGGTAACACTTGGCATAAATTATAGACTTCAATTTTAAAAGCCAACTTGTGCACTGGCTAAGCTGTTCATCCCACAAGATTCAAAAAAGAAAAAAAGACTCTACTCTCTTGATGTGGTACCTCAGTTGAAGTTGTATTTTTTTTCTAAATCCAGAATTATTGGCCCACAATTCACTGCGTTGTGTGTTTCTGTGCAGACAAGCAATCCTGACTCGACCGGTCAATAACACCATCTGTTTTTGTCACACGTGATTCATGCCTTGCATGTGATGCGAGATATGCAATTTGAAATGGCAAAACAGTGCGGAAAGCCTACTAAATTATAGACTAAAAGCAGTAACGTCGGGCCTGAAGGTGGCTCGTGAGCAAAAATGACACGGTTAGGCTTAGATATCCGAAAGGTCACCCAAGTTTCATTTAACTTAGCAGAAAAGCTAACGCAGTAAACTGTAACATGGAACCTAGATAGGTCATAACTGTCCTGTAGAAGGACTTTCAGAAATGACAACAACAAAGCAACAGTGACAAAGTGACATTCCAATTGAAGCTTTAATTGCATGTAAAATAGCTAGGACATGCATGTGGTATGCTGCGTGTGTGGTCCAACATTACATTTCTCAGTCATAATTTTAGTTCTTACCTGCAGTGAGTACCCCTTTGACCATGACTAAATGAATACAACTGGGAAGGCAGCAGCAGAGAACTTTGGTGCCTCTGGTGTGTTGGTGTGTGTATATAGCTAGCACACGATTAGCTTGCTTTTCTAATTTGTCAGCAAAGCGAGTATGAAGCCTAGCATGTAATATGCAACCATATAAGGGTTGAGTAGTTTATGTTAAAAGAGAGATCTTTCACAGAAAAATACAATTAGATTTAAAGAAGGCCATTGTTAGATACTGTTAGATAGATATTTTTGTCTTTGAGTCCCAGCATTCTTGACTCGGTGATTGAGCCATGTGATGGGAAAGGCAGCGAATTTAGATAATGAGATTGTGTAGTTTATTAAGCAGAACTTGTGTATTTGAATCGGAATGACTTTGTGCAGCTATGTCTTTATGGAAAAGCTGTAATCTAATGTGTAATGGTATATGACAGAGCTGACCCTGTTTCCGTGTTTATCCGAACCATTAGAAATTAATATGGACAGAATTCAACCCAGTGATGGTACAATGTGTAACAATTAATATTATGGATCATTTATTTAGTTAGCTAGTTAGTGAAGTGTGTTAATATTGACACAAATGAGTAGTTAACACATAGTTCTGTAGTCCTGGGTTTGTAGGGTAGTGATTTGGTCACCTCCGATAACAGTAATTATCTGATAACCTCTGATAACAATAATAATAGATTTGGATGAAGATAATATAAAAAATTTGCAAAGTCAGTTTTCACTGTTTCTCCTTTTAACAAATTACTACAATCTTCCTGTTAACTAACACAATTAACACCTGTATGATCTCTTTTTTCTTTCTCAATATTCTTTCCCATTTTCTCTCTTTCTCTCTTTCTTTCTTTCCTTCTTTCTTTCCCTTCTCTCCTCTCCTTATTCCTCTGATTCCATGAGATAATAGATGAAACGGCGGACGTCATCACCCAGCTCTAGCACTGGAGGCTTTCCAAGGTCAGTGTGCTAGCTGCTGCAAAGAAACAATCTGTAACGCGATTCTGAGGGACAGCATCTTTCATTCAGTCATGGGAATGCACACACTGTGTCTAAAGCAAAAAAAAAAAAAAAGCTTATAAAGCAATAATATTAGTGATAGGGGAACATCTGCTATTTCTGGTTAAGTTTTGAGCTACAAAGGGTTCTCATGTATAGCCGATGTAAAAATCCAGAATGGAGTCATGTTCTTGCAGTCATTCAGTTAAACGAAACCAATGAAAACTAGCTTGGTTTAGTCACAAGTCTTCCAATCTATATATATTCCTGATTGCATGTTTGATTTAATGCAAACCATTTGAGGTTTTCATATTTTTGATCTATTGACTTCTTCATAGAAAAACCTGTTATAATCCTTAAAACTGTTCACAATGTTCACAAGATTATTAATAGGATCTGATATACAGCTTGTTTGATTTTGCCGCTTAAAAAAAAACAAATATAAGATTGGGGCAGATTTATATTCAGTCATTTTCTCATTTTGACCATGAACAGATGTGAAATGAAGGACACAGTACTTTTCCCCAAACACAAGCCCATCTGTGATGCAGACTCTATATATTTCCTTTGGGATTGGCAAAGAAATATGAATGGATGCCATCTGATGTCTAGGAGTAGATTGTGCTTTTTTGTTTTGAATTCAATTTTGTTTATTTATAACTTTAAATATATAATGCAAAACCAGAGAACCCAGCGAAAAAGTTCTGGTTAGCGTCCAAATGGCAAAGATAGGGTTTAGAGTGGCCAGAGTGGACTTTTCCCACTCACTTAAAATGGTACAACCTGTAATTATACTCTGTGTACAAATCACTCTTATTATTTTGCCTTTACAGGATAATTAAGCAAAAATTGCTTGATGTATTTGGCAGGCAAATCAGTAGGTTACGTCTGAAACTTAATGTATATCTTCTAAGCTAAAAGTTGTCTTTAACTTTAGAATACACTTCAATGAAGCTCAAAGTTAATCGAATGACCGCAATGGTCAACCTTTAAATATTTTCACAAAATTTTTACAATTTAGCCTTGCCTGGTCCTAAACATGTCAGATCTGATAATAGTGTTTGCTTAAAGGGTGAAACTTGCTGCTGTTGCTGACTCAGCCTGGTATATTTACTAGATAAACACTTTAGATGTGCCAGCTTTAAAGCAGAGCTATCGCAAGCCTGCAGGCATGTTTTTGTTGGTTTAAACCCACGACTTTTGTTTTCCATTCTCGCCTATAAATGATTTTGTCTCCATCTCTGTCTAGCAATGCTCAGATCTAATACTGAGTATCAATATTGGCGCTATTTCTTTGTCTGAACCGTCTGAACGAAACTGATAAATTGAAGTAATGCATGCACCACCAGGCTTTTTTGTGCGACCATATAAGATCACTATCTGGTATGAGTCGACATTCAAGGACCTAATATTGGTATTACAGCAAAATGGAAAATAGGAATCGATGATTGCGATGGCAGACTCTGAACCACAGTTCAGAACCTAACAAGTGTTGTAAATAGGCAGTGTAATAGAAATATAGCAAATATTACCTAAATAAAGGACTATTGTGTTACTACGATGGCATGTCATCCTGTGCAGGATGTGGGTATATTGAAGCAACTATTGGATTTCCTGTTAATGATGATTGAGAAGGATTAGGGAGGAGTGAAGGTGATACTTGCTGAGGTAATTTCAATAACAGATGATGGATATTATGAAAAAGCGTGACATGACATGGCATGCAGAATCTTTTACACATAGATACAGCCTTGGGGAATTGGAAGAAAACCAATAAAATAAAGAGATCAACCCAGAATTAAAAGAGGACTCAATATTGTCCGACGGATTGAATTTAAGTGTTGCCACTTCTCCCATTCTGAATGCCTTTGTCAGGAAATAATCTTTTATGGATGCACCCCTGCTGTAAGACGCTATGGACCATGTGTAGACATTTCAGGCAGTGCTGCAAATTGTCCCCACATCCTGTTCTTCACAGTCCTGTTTAGCTTTTCCTGTCACAGGGTCTGCTGTCAGCTTCCTTGTGGAAAACTGTAGGATCTCCACTGTGAGCTTAATTAGGATCAGCCCCTGAACCTCCCCCTCAGTCTTCCTCATTAAGTTCAGGATATACAGGATTGGCTCAGCTGATCAGGAATAGGCAACTCTGGGCTGCTGAACATGTCATTGTTTGGCGAGGCTTGGTTTCACAGTCTGTAATCTGTAAGAGGCAGCATCTGCTTATCAGGTCCATGTGTCGTGCCAAGGTCTGGGTGGTGTTAGGCCTTGGCCATTAGTTTAGTCAAACTGTTGTAATACGCAGTCAGAACAGGCCTAAAGTGTCTGTGTTTTTGAAAAGGACTATTTCTTTTGTTGTGCTATTTAACTGGAAAGATTGTCAGTATTGCATTTGCCATTAAAGTATCTATGTAATTCCACTGAGGTAATAAAGAAAACAGATACAAAGCACTTTCTTTTTTCCTGTTTGATCTCAACCCACATTTTTTGCTCTTGTAACAGCAAGTAAACAGAAAGTCCCAAAAAATAACGGCTTATTTTTCTTTGATTTTCAGCAATGATTGCGACATTATGGCTTCAGGATCTGCAGATGCCGCCGCAGTCCCCGAGTCATCAGATGCAACAGAGGAGTGCCCAGGTAATTTCCTTCGATGTGTTTTAAATCATACCTTGATCAAAAAATTTTAAGATTGATAAATGGAGGATTACCTTAAGTTGCCATTTAAGAATACATACAAGTTACTTGCTCTCACTAACAGGAAGTCAAGTTGTTCAGAGACAAAGGCAGAGTTTTTTGGGTTTTTTTCCTCTCCCACAAGAATAAGCTTTCTGCTGCTCCACACTTGACCCTTCCCTCTAGGGTAGTGTGGGAAGACGGAAGTCCCAGGCTACTAGCGTCAGATCCAAGGGATTGTGTGTGCAAGCATGGGTTAGGCATTTCCTAATAGACTGGGCAACTGTGACGAGGCAAATAATCACAAGTCTAAAGCAGTGAAATAAAATTGACGTCCAAATTAAGAGTCAGTGTCTGGGTGGTTTGATGGCAGGCCAGGCAAGTAATTGACTGTGCATGTTGCAGAATAGTTTAAAGTTGACAAATCATTTATCAGGGTCCCCCAGAAGCCCTAAAAGGAGTGGTTCATATGGAACCTTAATATGAAACAGATCACTTAACTTACTGTGAAGCTCTAGTTTGGTATAAGCGCCCGAAAGACTTTCTTACTCATACTTCTTATTTTCCTACCAGTAATGAAAAGTGTTTAGCATATTGTCTGCAGATAAAGTTAAAACCCCCAGAAAGCCAAGTGAGTACAATTAGAGAGAAAGGGCCTCTCCAGTGTAAGTCATAATGACATTAGTTAATCACCAGTGTCTGGAAGATCATGGATACAGAAAAAGGCAAAAAGAATGTTAATTCAAGTGTGATACAGCATGAATGGCAATGTGAAACAATAGCTTCACCTTCCCCAGGGTGTATCATCATTAAGGGGAGCTGGCCCATGAGTGGGATTTGACAGGTGACCAAATTGGGAAAATTGTCTGAAATAATTTCAATGAAGAACTTTTTTGAATTTAAAAGCATACTCATAACATTTAAACATAATATAATGTATTAATGTCTGACAGGCCTTCTGTAAAATAAAGAATATTATTGTTAATAATAATAGCAATAATAATAATAATGCTATTGTTGGTGCATGCACACATTTACAACTCATCATCCAACTTAGACTAGGAGTCTATCTTCACAAATTCTGTCCTTATAAGGCAATATATAGTGTTTATTGTAGAAAAAGTAAATGATTGATCATTGAGGGAGGGAGAAGGATAGATAGAGCGCTCATTCTTTCTCTGTTGTTTACTGCTGTTAGACAGGCCACAGCTGGATGCTGCTGAGTCTGCCAACATGACTGCAGCATGTGATGTGTGTGTGTGTGTGTGTGTGTGTGTGTGTGTGTGTGTGTGTGTGTGTGTGTGTGTGTGTGTGTGTGTGTGTGTGTGTGTGTGCGCGCACGCTTGTGTCTGAGAGAGAGAGAGAGGGAGACTGAGAAAGACAGAATCATAATTAACTATTGATTCTACTGAGAACTTTATTGTGAAAATGCAGATGTAACAGTCAAATATTCTGAAATACAGTCAATGAAACACTCCAGTGTTTTTAGTCTTTTAACTCTTATTTACTCCATATACCTTGAGTTACTATTAGATATGTGTAATTATTACAGACATTAATTTCAAAACTTTCCTAGGATTTTAAAAAAGATCAGAAAAACGTTTTTTGTTGTTGTAATGGACACCCAAGGGGAGTTTTACAGTTTATGCAAAACACACAATTCTATTCTAATTTTTCAGTTAAATATGTTTGTAAATTACCTTTCAAAATTTGCATGCTTTGTCGTTTAATAAAACAAGGCTTGTTTTTGAAGCAAGAAAATTATGTATAATTTTGTGTTTTTTAATCTAGTTACTGTTACTCTAAGAAACTAAAGACTTCACTGGTAGGGGCGAAGAGGTTGTCTGATGATCTTTTATACAAGGGAAATGTATCAGACTGATTGTTTGTATTATTTGCACATTTGCCAAAGTTATTGTGAAACCACTGAAGCATTCCTATGAGATTAGTGAAGTCAGTTTATCTCACAGAAATGGGAATATGGGAAAGTCTTGACATTTCATTCATCCTTAGTAAACAGTTTATACTAGTTGAGGCTGCTGTGGATCCAGAGAAGCATCTATCCAGGGAGCATTGGGTGTAGGGAGAGATTACACCTTGAGTGGGAAGCCAGTCTATCAAATGGCTCCAAGTATTCGCACACAGAGTCACACTCATTCACACCTAGGGGCAATTTAACATAACCAGTTGAACTACCAGCATGTTCTCAAGAGTTGGGCAGAAACCGAATAACTTGGAGGAAATCCACATCAGTGAGAAGTGTAGAGCTGTTGCAAAACCAAATAATAACAACCACTATGCCAGCATACATATTAATACAATCATATATGCAGAAATCAAGTCTGACAATTGTTTCATTAATAAATCTCAACCTAATGCTTTATAATAGAATCATGGTCACTTGCTGCTGTTTCATGTTATTAGGCGAAAATCATGTGCATAGGTGGCAGAGGAATACTAATAAAATTCTTGTAAGATTAAGTAGCTTAAAATCCTTAGATTTGTAGATGAGTTATGCCAACTGGTTTGCAAGGTTTGCTCAGGTGACAGACAAAGGTTTAGTTGTGGTTTAGAAACCAGGGCTGAGTGTATAATTAAATGTTAGTAGATGATTAGAGTCTTGGTTCGAAATCTAGAATTTAATTATGGTTTCTGACACTAAGATCTGGGTGTTTCCCCACAATGTATATACAGTATGTATCAGGTACAGGACAGACCTGCCCACTAGTAAAGGCCCCCAATGTGTTCTATGATTGTTTACATTGTACTTAACGACTGTTTTCTATGAAGGAGACCAAAGATTTAAGAAGCTTTTGACATTCAAGGGCTTCCGAACCACAACCTGTTATGAATAACACATTGTTTTAGTTTAAGGGTAAAAATAACATCACTCGATTACGTCAGACCTGAGATGGTATAAGAAACAATGCTCAAGACAAGCCATTAGTTCACATTTATTCAGATTAAGTAATGCATTGTAGATCCTTCAGCATTTAAGAGTTTTTCAGCATTAAACTCCAGTGCCATGATTTTTGTATTACAGATACAAAGGAATTGCCACCAGTTACATCATGACTGTTTAAAAGAATTATCTAACTACAGTGGGCAAAGCAGTCCATTTTTATCATGAGAAATGCACCATCAGTTATGAAAACATCCCCTGGGATTTTATTACCAGGTAAAAAGAAAAACAAGGTTGTACAACCATAAGATTTTTATCTGAGGTCAGCCAATCCACTAGTATTAGCACTAACATGAGCACTCTTTGTGCAAATAATAGCCAAATAATTTTTGACAAATGCTTAGACAAATACTTTAACCTCTGCATTACTGGCAAAAAAAAGTAGATTAGCTTTGTAGGCAGCCTAGAGAGAATAAATCTAATGTAATAAATAATAATTAAACTAAACTTTCTTTCGGCTTCTCCCATTAGGGGTCGCCACAGCGGATCATCCGCATGTTTGATTTGGCACGTTTTTACGCTGGATGCCCTTCCTAACGCAACCTTCCCCAATTATCCGGGCTTGGGACCGGCACTAAGAGTGGCTGGGGTTGGTTTCCTGACCGGGGATCGAACCCGGGGCCGCAGCGGTGAGAGCGCCGCATCCTAACCACTAGACCACCAGGGACCCCAAAGTTAATAAATAATAATAAATAAGTTTATTAATAATAATATAATTAGCGCTAAAATCCAAATACAGTGCACAATATTGTATGCAGTATTTACAAAAAGCATATACTTTTGTTTTATAGCTATGCAGAACCTATTTTTCTAAGGCAGCATGTGTGCAAAAACAGCCTTGATTTGACTTTCTCTATGTGCTCTCAGACTACAAATGGATTCCAATAGAATTTTACATTATTGACATGAAATGTTTGAAAAAACATGCTTTCTCTATCAAGAATGTGCACATTTCAGCATTTCTAAAACATGCCAACTCAAGTGGAATGTGCATTTCTAAAAGGGTATTGTCTAAATAATTTTTTTTTAATAAAATACAATTTATCACAGCAGGAAAAAAGAAGTCCAGGTTCCAGACATTCAAAAACTTTTTCGCAAAGAAGAAGAGGAAGGAGGCTGCTGGACCTGTGGCAGAGTGCGAAGTCCATTTGAAGTCCGGTCAGTCTGTTGAAGATGTCAACACTCCTGAGCTGGGTTCCATCCACACGGACAAAGAAAGCAACTCCAGGTAGGAGCAGGATTAATGAAAGGAAGAAGTATTTCATATAAATGGGTTACAAAAAAAATTAAATTTTCTGTATGTTGGTGACAATAGAAAGGAACATAGTCTGCCCCAAATATAATTATTCCTAATAAAAAGCCAGCTCAGTTACATCCGGTGCAGTGGTGGAAGCCATTTTCTTTTTACAGTGAATGACATTAATTGTATCATGAGCCAGTCAGGTGTCAAATCCAAAAGTCCATAGATTTTAAGTTACATTTATAACTTTGAGAGTATAAATAATGGTAGTCAGAATGGTGATCAGTATACTGTAATTTCTTAATAATTTAAAAAGTAACAGTGCATAATTTATCAAAACAGAGCAATTTACAGTATCATACTGTATAATCTATACAGTATATAGGTATGTGGCAGCGGGCACGTTGTCGAATGTCTGTACAGACCCATGGACAAGCGACGGTACGTGCGTGGAGGCGCAGCATACGCTGCTACATTTGTCTGCCGCATGTAATGTAAAATGTTGCTATCGTCATCGGAAGATCAAAAAGTTTAACTGTATGTATGTGTGTATGTGTGTATATACATATATATTACAAACTATATACTGTTTAAATAAGTACTATATAATACTTAAATACTAAATTGCTGTAAATAGATTGTTTGAAAGTGTTTTGTTGCTAGTACACACTGCTATAAGAAGATGCTCTCCGGAAAATAAAGTCGCTGTCTGAGATTCTACCAGAAATGCATAAGCTGTATTTGTGCACAGAGTCTATTCCCACCTTGTAGCAATATGCTACTGACATACAAATTGTAGCTGTTAGGATTCATACTAATGACTCACACAATATAATAGCTTAGCCTAAAGTTAGCTAGCTTGTTTATAACAAAGGCAGCTGGTTTAAATACTTAATGTTTTCTAATATGCTCTAGCAAACCCGACGAAATTGAATAATAATTGATATCCACTAATATGAGCTTATTTTTTACAGTAATCATAAAATAGTTTTAATGTTTGCTTGTCAATGACTTTTTTGCTATTATTTTATCTCTTATAAGCTAGCCTAATGTGAGCTAGCTTGAATGTGGCCTGGGCTGCATTATACACTATTTAATTTAGTTCACATCTTATAAGTTGGTTTACAGTTTTTTATCTTATACATGCACTACATTAACTAGTTTGTTAGCAAACTGCTGTATGATATTCAGTAAAATAGCTACAGGTGGTGAGGTACCATTAGCTATGTAGCGAATGACCTAACTGACAGCATTCTTTGTTTATTCAGCGTTGTAGCTTAGTTGAATCTTTCAAAATAAGAAGGTGGCAATTCATTTTTGTCCGGTTATAAACTGATTAGCATTATTAAATCCACAAAATCAAAATTGCAATATTTAGCAGAACTTTAGCACACAATGTAGCATGTGGTGATTCAGTTTTCACATTTGGATTATCACAGCTGAAGCTAAAGCCTCCTGTAGTGTGTTATCTTCATATCTTGCATAAGTAATGTGGTGTTGACTTTGCTCTCGCTCTCCGAAGATATTGCCTCTTTCGGCAACACCAGAAAATTCTGTAAAACCAATTAATCGGCTGCACATACCAAAACAGCAATTACATATTGATTAGATATCAGAGCAGAGATTGGCTCAGAGCTTCATATTTTTACTCCTCACTGGAATTGTAATCAACTGAGCTGCTTTTGTCAAGACGCCCCAGTTTCATTTCTGTACCAAGTTCAAACTTGTTGCAGGAAATTTGCCAAGATGTCCCCTGGCATGATCAGCTCTATAATAAACACACTGTTTTTCTGCTTGTGAGAGGCAAAGTAGACGATTTTGAAATAGGAAGAATCCAACTGAGGCACTGTGGAGAAACACATCAGACACATTATAAACACAAAATAAACCATGCTCACTAAAGTACATAAACCTATAATCATCTCAGATATGTATAGTACAGCAACTGCTAACTTATGCATACTGCAACCAAGGTTATTTTTTATACACAATGTAGCATTTGTATTTACTACAGGACAAAAAAATTAAACACTTCTATGCAGTAACAAATGAACATAAACCAGTTTGCTGGATATCCCATTACTAAAGACTATAAGCAGTTGTTGAGCTGTTTCTCAATTTTCTATCCAGTTGTGATTGTGTAGAAATGATCATTCAAAGGATATGTTAATGCTAATATATTATTACATTCTTTCACAAGAATTTGAATGGCTAAAGCTAATAATAAAGTATAAAAAAGATCTAATAATATCTGAAGCTTATAAATCTATATAAAACCCTACAGTTAATATGAAAAATATAATTGGGCATAGGTGAAAAGGAGATGTTTATTTATGTAACATATTTTGTAATTAGTCCTTAAATAGGACTCCTCAGTGTTAATCAGACTGCTAATCAATAATGCATAAACAATTTTTCATTGCCAAGTTATTGTGGTATACAATGAAAAAAGTCTTTAGGATATGTTGTTATTGTGAAATATTCACCTCCTGGGTGATAACAGTAATGCCAGTTGGCACCTTGCCTTAAACAGCACGTCCAATGTGTTTTAAATATTTTGCAATAAAGGCTTTAACTACATTTTGTTTCGCAGAGCACTTCTGTGAATCCTTCACTTAAACGTTATTTGTAGGTTAGGCTTACAAACTATATAAATTAGGCTTTGGGGAATAATATGTTGGTTTAGTTTTTTGTGTTGGAAAGAAGGATGAACTTCAATTACATTGAATAGCAGCATAATAAATTCTGTGCGACAGGAGACATGGATATAATTTATGTAGGTGGAAAACAACCTGCAATGTACTGCATTAAACTCATTTAAATATTAGGGGTTGAAAAAGAGATTATAATAAAGCAGACACATTTTTCTCAGCATAACCTCCGTATGTCTTCCACCCCTAGTTATAATATCAACGTGGAAAGCAAGGCTTTGTCCCAGGACAGTGTCTTCACTTCTGATCCACCCTCTCCGGAGACAACAGAAGCTCTTCAATCCTCAAACGACAGCATTCATGGCAAAGTGAAATCCCTACAGGTATTATAGGAACTGTATATGTAATGTTTTAGGCATTTTATGTTGGTGTTTATTAGAGTCATTAAATAATTCTATTTGAAAATGTATAGAGTATAGCAGGAATAGAGGGCTCAGCTGTGTATGTCTTTTGTCGTCTTGTTCATTTTAATTAAGATGACACCTCACAGGGTTTTGGTATAAATTTAGCACAACTGAACCTAAACCCCTAGCCACAGGAGGTGTTCAGTTTTGACATCTTTCTTTCCGTCAAAGTGCTTTTTCAAGGCACTGTAAATGTAAATGTGACATTTGGTGCAGTTAGATAGCTACGACCAGAATTCTAATCATTACAATTTGTACAAATTCCAAGTTGCCCAAATGCCCTTAAACTTTATTTTTTATTACCTCTAATGGTACCGGTTTCAGTTTTGTCATTGTTTTTCCAAATAGTAGAAAATTGCATTCCACCCTGTCAAATGGTTTTCCCAGGATGCCACATGCACACTTTACTTGTATCAGTAGTGTTTTGTTATTTTGAACCAATAATTTCCTTCATGTGTAAACTAATGGTTCAGTCTCCACAATGTCTGCTGACACTGTAATAAACTGTACTATTCTTACTGTGGTTAGGTTCGATTTGAAATTTATGCCATAGTGACACACTATTATCATTGAGCCATAATAAATATAAAAGGTAAGAGTGGTTATGATGTTCAGCTAAAAATATTTATTCATTACATGTGCAGCCTGCTTGAGTTTATTATCTATAAAGCCTATGTACTATGGGTAGCAGGTAAATGCAGGAATTACAAGAACATGACAAACTATGCTCATTATATGTGATTAACATGATTTAGTTGCACATAAATTCATGAGATGCAAAAGCTTATGGGTGACATTGTCTTGAGGCTGGAAATGCCAAATAAATCTCACATCTAAGAATATGATATCTTTATAATAAATAGGATAATAAATAATAAATAGGTTTATAGGAAAGATAAAATGATCAATGATCAGGTCAAATATTTCAGAAAACTGTATGTTATTAGATATGCTACACACAATTTTCATAACATTTTCCACGTTTTTATGCTAACGTTTGCCGTGCAGATGCAGCTAAAGCAGGCAATCCGACTTGGCTCTCCTCCAGCTGTGATCTCTATGAAGAAACCTGAAGACGGAGGGACCGTTTCAGAGGACGACGGGTTGCCAAGCAGTCCACCCGAGAACTCCATAATCCACACCGTGCTCACTTCCTCTCAGAGGGTATGACTCACTTCTTCCTGCTTCCTGTTTCTTGTTTGACTTCCGAAATTCTGGAATTTTCAGCAAGTGCTGGAAACAATTTAGTAGACATGGGATTAAAAAAAAAGATATATACAGGGGGGTCCAAAAAACTGTGAATAGTGGGAATGTGTTGAGCAAAATCTACAAAAACTGGATACAGAGGCTTAATCATCAAAAGAAGGTATCATGATAATAAATATAATTATTTGGAGTGCAATATTTTACAACATTATGTGATGTGCAAGATTAATTTGATGCTATTAGTAAAATTTGTACTACTAAGCAGCTCTCTTAATCAGACATCAGTGAGCAAACCTGAGTCAGTTAGCCAGTTAGCACGATAGGATCAGACATTACAGGGCCAGACTGTGGAGACACAAAGCTTCCTGCTGAGTTGTCTAAATGAATTAATCCTGCTGTTTTTCCTCAGTCAGATTTAATTAATGCGTTCTGTACTTGTCTTGTCTCTCCATTTTTTGCCTTTCTGCACAGGACGCTTTGTCTTCGTCCTTTACAAAAACACAAAATGGGAGAGAACACTGTATTAGTCCAGAGTTGCACAGCACTACTGCTGCATGTATATTAGGCTTAAACCTGTCTATTTTTAACACAATCAGTGCTATTGTCCTTTTTCTTTTCTTTTTTTTCGAGTCACCTATATGCGAACAAGCTTCCTTTTTAGAGTCAAGGTTACTTCCTCCTCCCACTGCAGAGAATTTCTGCTTTTTCTCCTGTGCATCTTCCACAGAGATACAGCTTGATGGCAAGATGATCAGCATAGTGTGCAATTTACAAGCATAAAAACTCAAATCATTTTTACTCTGAGAATAGACTCGTTAGGAAATATAGAAAACCGATTAGAAATTAGAAATATAGAAACCGATTAACTTAATATATAATTTGTATTTAAAAGAAAAAGAAAGTGTGTGGTCATTTTTAAAGCCACTCAGAAAAATGTGAATTAATCGTGTGAAAACTACTTCCATGAGTATTCGTTGAGACGCTTTATACAGTGCAGGTAAACACCGATAAAATTATTCAAAAAATATTTTTGCATACTTTGCTTGTGGGCGTGCTGTTATAGAAAAATAATCAGCAACTGGGTGGCGTAATGTGGCCCAACTTGAAACGAAGTGAACCGTTGACAGGCCATATTTGGTCATATTTCTACCACAGTAAATACTTAAGTGTTATAATCCACTCATACGTCAATATGACATTTTCTATACGATTAAGATTTAATTTAATTCATTAAAACCTATGTAATTTTATTTGCCTTATAGTAGCTATAAACACTCGACAGATTCTTTCTTTCTGTTTCTTCAGTTGATAAGACAAAAACCCAGTTTACAGTACAGAGAAACCGTAAAGCCTTCCCTCCTGAAATCTTTCCTGTGTTGGAAGTAACAGCTTCACTGCTAATGCTGCAGATTCCTTTATCCCTGCTAATAAACATCTTACAGAAAACATTACTTTATCAATAAGTTCATGGGTTTCTTTATATGATTTATGTGAATGTGCTTTAATAGAAAATAAACCAACACCGTCTGACGGATCAAACTGAATTCATCAGCACACTGGTATAAATCATTGTCGTTTTCTGATCGTTATGTTTGGCATTTGCAGTGTAGCCACAAGCCACAATCTAATACAAATAATAAATTTTTTCACTAGAAAATGTACGGCAGTTCTTAACAATGACACAAATACTGCTGAGAAAATCATATTCAGGACAACTGAAAACCAGCCAGCTCTGAAAAGAATTATCTGGCTGAAGGATTGAAAAAAAATATCTTCCAAAAAGAAACATTTGATCAGTCTGTATTTAGTCTAAAAACTGCTAAACGGAATTAATACTGGCTATATTAATAGTTATCATATTTTCAGTCATCAGGTGTGGTCCAGATGAGTGGCTCCCTTAGCCTGGAGGGATCAGACAGCGATGATGACGAGGTAACAATCTCCACATGTTCACTGTAATGACAAAATAAATGTATTATGAATATGAAAACCTGGTTTGTTATTGTAGATGTAAAAGAAGATTCATTCGTGTGTGCTATAACATCTTGAGTGAGTAGAATAGAATAGCCTTTATTTGTCACATATACATTACAGCACAGTGAAATTGTTCTTCGCATATCCCAGCTTGCTCGGAAGCTGGGGTCAGAGCGCAGGGCTGGCCATGATATGGTGCCCCTGGAGCACAGAGGGTTAAGGGCCTTGCTCAAGGGCCCAAGAGTGGCAGATACCGGGGCTTAAACCCCCAACCTTCCGATCAGTAACCCAGCACCTCAACCACTGAGCTACCACTCCCAAAGTGGATATACAACAGGCAGCTGTGTGGAAGCCAAAAAAATATTCACAAATGATAGTATCATAGGGTGAAGTATCATTTAGAGAAATAGGATTCATGGATTTCACAGATTAATAGATATTAAGCCTCATTCCACTGCACCATGTCTACTAACAATGCCACTTTTCATGTATACTGTACACTATACTTGTGTATAGTATATACTGAATTTCAGGGGAGGTTAGGAATTTTTATTTTGGTCCAACACAAGTGTTTTTTATTATTATTACATTTTCAGGGCATTTATATAAAGCCAGATGGGGAAAGTAATATACTATAACATAAACACATTCTACAGGGTTTCTGTGGGGGCTAAAAAAAGTAAAAGAAAAAAAAAAAGTGTTAAATTGACTGTTGAATGGTCTTAACAGTCTAATGTCTATGTATTGCTACCTCTAATGCTCATTAATTTGCAGCACTTTAGAATGTTTTTGTTTGTTAGTTTTCGTGGTGTTCTAGTTCTTTCCTTTGCTAGTCCAAATATAATTCGCTGTATTACTACGACTACAAAGGAGACCAAAATGCAAGAGCCAATCAGCTTTCTGTTATTGGAGCAAATCGCTTTTGGATTGTACCACAACATAAAACAGATTTTATTTTTCAGCTATGGGAAAGTGCACATTTAGCGAAACTTGACTTAAAAAATGAATGTTGGGCTTGGCTAAGGCCAGTTGCTAACAATGTATTTGTGTGTGTGTTTTTGATGTCATGATATAGGTCTTAAATTTCATTCTTAATAGTCTTTAAAAGATCTTAAAAAGACTTAAATTTGACTTTGTGAAACCTGTGGAAACCCTGCTGCGAC
The DNA here is from genome assembly GCA_039877035.1 of Silurus lanzhouensis. Classification (NCBI taxonomy): domain Eukaryota; kingdom Metazoa; phylum Chordata; class Actinopteri; order Siluriformes; family Siluridae; genus Silurus; species Silurus lanzhouensis. The sequence goes on along the minus strand of JBCEWE010000339.1, from coordinate 3,349,718 downwards.
AGAGTACAGGAACGTCCTCGTACTGTCAATTAGCCAGCTACACTCTATTTAATCAGTGCGGCTGCCTTGTGTACACAAAGCATGCTCAGAGACACAGTAACTGACTGCGAAGTAGAATCCAACAGTCTAAAGCTTGTTGTTTTGTGGTTAATGGCTGTAGCTCAATGTAGGAAATCACAAGGCAGTAAAAATGTGGTGATGTACAGGAGGGGAAAGTCAAGCATTATAAATGGATCAGATAAAGAGGAGCGGTTTAAAGCAGCTGCAGATGGTTTATGTATCTGGGTTTTGTGTTTGGCTTAGCTTCCATTGATATTGGAATCACTTTAAATGTTATTTTATATCTGTGGTACCAGTCAAGGTCTTTGTTTTATTATATGTGTGATCTTCGGTTAAGAGGTCTGTCAATATTAACAGGCTGCAGACTTTAAGAAAGAAAAATAGAGAAGATGGTGAGAGAATGATAGCTACAACATTTGAAAAGAAAATTGATAACACCACATTAAAGGTTTAAAAAGCATGACGTCATGGATTATAATTAGAAACTTTAATTGTTGGTAAAATTGCTGTGGCATAAAAGCAATAAAAACTTACTTACTGACATACTGTTGTAATGAAATAATCAATTTCTGTGTTAAAACACACTTTCAACTTATTGTTTATACTGTAAGACATAAAGCCAAACCACAGCTATATCTGACTCGGTAAGAAAATTGCCTCATACTTTCATTCATTTCATCTATTTTAGTGACCTGGTGTGTCTTCAGTGTCCACTGCCACCGTTAACCAGGCTATGATCTAACTGTAATTCTTGATCTGACTGTAATGATGGGCCATTCTGTGCCTCGGGTCATTTCTGTAGTATTCATCATCTGTTGCTTCACTCCAGAGGTTCTCATCAAAGTTGCAGTGCGGTCTGAACTCGCATTCCGGTGGCTCGGCTTGCAGTCTTTCTGTCTGATAGAAATGGGTTATTATAGTATCCCAAGGCTGCCAGGCAGAACCCAGGCACAGCACAAACATACATTTCTCTTCTAGCTTGCAGCCGCATGGCACTCGTGATCTCTGTACACACAAGGAATAACGCTGATTTCTTTTATTTTTGCTTTTCCGTAGGATTTCCTTGCTTCTAAAAATGAATGTTAACACCTTTTAAGGTCTGCACAGTCCTTTGACCTTTGTTGAACCACTTTGTGGGATTTTTTACGGTCGATTTTTATAGTAAGGGTTTGTTTGGAAATGAAAAGAAGGATGAAATTGTTCAATGTTCAATGGTTATTTATTTTTCAGTTTTGTTGTGAATTTGAATATAATTCATAATATAGAAGGGGCACAATGTTTAACACATCTGTTTACTAGATTCATTTATCTAGCTGTTTAGATTAGGGTTCAGGTCCTTGCTCGGTGACCCAACAGTGGAAGTTTAGCTGTACTCACAAACTTCCAAAAGAGTAATCCAGAGCTCTAACTACTAAGCCATGAACTTCACAGTGATCTTGGCTTTTATTAATGCATTAACGGATCCTCAGTCACATTTTATCATGTATGCCTGTCATTTTTGTGCATACTTTATATTGCACAATTGCTATGCGCAGTCCTGCCCGGTCCTTCAGTGGAAAGAGACCCATGTAGGACTACCAGAAGCATGGTCATGTCTGTGGGTTTAAGTTTTCACTGCAATTGCATCTTTGTAAAGGAGGGATGTCCAAGTGAGTTAATTTAGTCATTCAGAGATGAAGACTTTGAGACTATGGTCATTGTATCGTACAGGTTTGGTGTCATACTATACTCACCATCCTTAAAGAGATAGAGTACCACCCACTTCATATTTCTCTTGTCCTTCTTAAAAAAAATTCTGATAGCCCACATTATTACTGGAGTACTGTAGACTGGAGATGGCAGAGATGAAACCACAGAGACTATGAGTGTGTAGCTATTTGTCTTGTGTTTCTGGTAAACTGACCATTGAGTGCCAATCATGTTATTTTGGCCTGTATCGAATACATTACCCATTTTTAGGATATTTTACCTGCAAAAATATGAGAACAGTCGCATGCCTCTAGTAACACTTTCTATGTATTTAGTTGTGTAAAAATGCTTGCTGGATGTGGTCTTATACCACCACCGCACTAGTAATGTATTAAAAAGGTTTTAATGGGGTAAAAAAAACCAACACCTTATCAGGTTTCTAGTCATTGGTGATGTCAGAGGATAAAAATGCTGCCCTTCACCCTTGTCCCCACTGTTGATCCAATTGGAAAGACCTTTTCTGTTTTTTTCCCTTTGTTTTCAATAAAGGAAATACCTTAAGACACCAGTCAGAGTTGACTAAGCTAAAAGGAAAAAGACAAGTTAGTTATAGCTATAGCTGGGGTTACAGACTATTTAGTACATTTAGATCCTTCAAACAATAAAGGACTTGAAACATTTTGCTAATCTGAGTTTTTGGTGGTTAATGCAGGAAGGATATTCATGAATGTTTTCTTAACAGTAGGGCAAGTGAATGGCCAATAATTGAACTACTGGATGTGTTTTAATGTTTCTGGGAACAAGCTAATTATTAAACAACAATGTTAAGTAAAGAACCTGGATCCAGATTGTTCCTTTTTGTTGTCTTTATATGTAGATGTCTGGAGCTTCATCGAGACCAAGTACCCCACAGACATCCATTCCTGTGGACTTCAGTGAGCCAGCCAGCTCCCTTTCTTGCCTGGACAGTTCTGCTGCCCACCATCGCATTGCTGTCAAATCCAGGGCCTGTGCTAAAAGGAAGCCTGCCAGCGTGAGAAATCCCTAACACTTACTCACTTTTCTGGGAGCTAAAAGTCACACAGAGGGCTGGTTTATATGGTTTTACACCCACCTCAGTTTGTAGAGTTTCTGGAAAATATTTGTGGATGGTGTCCAAACCCACCACAGAGATTTGTATTTACAAATTTGAGCCAAGTCGTTTGGATGATGATTTAGGTGTACAGAAGTAGATATTTTAAACATCATGTGACAGCCTTCACTGGGAGATTTTAAATAAGCAACCACTTTGATTGTATTTAGAAGGAGATATTACAAGCCAAAAGAAGGGACCTGAGAGAAAGAGTACTACTTAGAGATACAGAGGACAACCGGAGAGCTGCAGGAACAGGCATAGTGGAGGAGGAAAATAAAGGTACTCTACATCCATTTCTGTGCTTAAACATTGAAAACAGGATATGAATTTATATTTTAATAAATATATTTTTAAATATTTCTACACACTTGAGGAACTAAACTAACAATACACCATATTTCTGTAATAAAAAATTGTTTAAAAGATGAAGAGGTGCTTAATGAAGACCAGGAGGACTCTCTAATAAGCTCATCAGGATGGCCACAGAATGAGGAGGAGCTGCCAGCATCTTCCCAAAGTCAAAGATCATCTTCAACAATGTCCGTTTCTTCCGAGGCGTCGGAGGATGACGAATGTGTTCCTGACAAAGATCACGTCGCCATCTCTGGGATCCTAGAATGCCCCTGGGAAAACCCAATAACACTGGAGCTCCAGACTGATGACTTCCTGCTGGAAGAAGGCTGTGAGGTTGTCTCTGAGAACCAGGGTTCCCTGCTGGAGGAAGTGCTGAGTTCTCTAAAGGGCCCCCTTGTGTCAGGCTTGGTGCTGGATTCCGAAGCTACCGTTGAACAGATGGAGGTTGGAATTTAATATCTGAGGGCAATAACCTCTTTGTGTAGTTTAAAAAAAATAGGTCTTGGTAATCCCTAAGCAAAATATCAGACTGTGTACTCTTAAGATAACAATGTTTAAATTGTGTCACGTTCTATCTCAGGTTGAAGACCTAGCTGGGGAAGATGAGCCGGATGAACCGGATGTACCCAGCGCAACAGAACAGCCTTACTTCACAGATCTCTCCTCAGTCCTAGACGCCCAATTACCTGTTGAAAACACTATTTCTGAATCAGTCACACTTCTACAGGAAGTAGAGAGTGTTTTAAAGGAAGAAAAATTGCCAGAAGGACAAGAAACTTCAGAGGAAGTCGGATTTGAAGAAGATCTGCAAGTTCATGAGGGCAGTATTGAGAAGTATGAGAGTGATGAAGACCAGGATGTCATAAAGAAGAAAGTAGCTGAACACGGTGAGAAAATTTACTTTGCTGGGGAGCAAGTAGTCATGGAACAAGAAGATGAGAACATGAAACTGGAGGAAAATATGGATGAGGAAGAGATGCAAGAGAGTGAGGAGGAAGCAGAAAAGGATGCTAATCAAGAGGATGAGATGCTGGTTGAAGACAACAAAGAGATCAAAGATGGTGATGAACTGCATGAAGAAGAAGAAAACGAAAAGGAGTGTCAGATCATAGATCAGACATGTCCCATAGAAGATATGGAACCGGAGATCAAATTGGACACAAGCATAAAAATTGAACGTTCCCATGAGACCGGCCAGTCAGTCACAGGCAGTTTGCTTGTGCCAACAGAGGTTGTGAATCAGCCTGAAGATCTTTTAGTGCAGGAATTTACTGAGCAACCTTCCTTTGTGGTGATGACCTGTCTTGAGCTCAGTGTTCCCAAGAAAACCTCAAACCAGGATGTTCCTGAAATACTACAGGAGGACGCCAGGGAGCCTCATGATGTTATAGAAGAATGTGAAGATCAGCACACAGAAAGTCTGCAGATTGAAGATGAACATTCAGAGGAGGTCCATCAAGAGGAGGTGCTCTCTGTGAGTCACCAGTCAAGCTCAGCTGAAAGCGAGGCTGCCAAAGAGTTTGTTCAGGAGGTCACACTCTCTGTAACAGATGACTCTGATGAACCTGTATTTAACAAGTGGCCAAGCAGGGATCAATCTTCTGATTCCATAAGAGCTGAGCCATCTGCCAACCAAGAGGAGACTCAGAGTCTGTCATCATCCATGCTCCAGAAAGAGATATGCACAGCTGATGAGGACACAACCCCAGAGAACCCCTTTGGAGTACGGCTGAGAAAGACACCAGTTCTGCACCGCTATGCTTCAGAGGGAGAAAGTCAAACTCCTAGCACAGAACCCATGGACACACCGAAGTCGCCATTCCTGGATCAGCTTTCAAGGAAGCCTGCTTTCCCCAAGAAGCCTGATCAGGTGACTGAAGGAGTTGTAAAGCCCAAAAGAACCTCAGGTACCACCTAGCTATCAAGAATGAATATATATCTCATGAAATGTTCCTTATGGAACGTCATTTAATCAACCCCATTATCCGAAATGTTTTATTAAGATCGATTGTGCTGGCTTTGTAATCGTGTAGCATTTATCAGTGTCATGCTGGGATATTTACAGATCTGCCTGGTAAGGCGCCAGTTGAAAGCTCAGAGCCTCCAAGCTGGATCTCGTTGGCCAAGCAGAAGCAAAAAGTCTTCAAAGAAAACTCTCTGGATGAATCACCTGACAGCAAGGTGAGCTTGATCCTTAATCATTAGCTTTGCCAAAACTAGGATTGCAAGTTTCCTTGTTCAGGATGCACATTATTTTGACCCACACCACTTACTGTTCAGCGTATTGTGTAAAATCTAAGGAAATGATAATAGATTGTAGAAGGCTGCATTGGGAGGCAAATCTCACAGGAGTGGGCAGTCAAGCAAATATAGCGCGAGTCCCACCATCACGCAGATCCCGCAAGTTGTAATGTTTAGTTTGAAGGTCCCCAAAAAAAATCCCAATGTGTTTGTCATGTATTCGCTTTACTTTATCATTGCTTTATTATCAGTTTAATGGTTTGTGTCTGTTATTATTCTGTAAGCTAATAGTTGCCCTAACATTTGTGTACATTTTTTCACACAATTTCTATAAGCTGGGAGAGAATGTTTGCGGGTGTGGACACAAAAATTGCAACCCTTTTAGGCGGTAATGGTCAGAAATTCAGCGGAAGCTGGTGGGATTGAGAAAACAGTCCTGCGCAGGGCTCTAAAATAAATTGTACTAAATTGGTGATGGTGATCATGATGATGTATGTTTGCATCAGACCTGCCCCCTAAAATGGGAGAGTTAAATTCTCCAAATGTAAAAAAAAGTGTGCAGGACAGCATCACTTGCATGAAGTATAACCCTGCCTGGCCTTGCAACTAACAATAATGTTTTTCCTCTGTCACTGATTTATTGCATGCAGTGGCGCAGTCTTTATGAATTCTGTAAAAATATAAAAATTACTGTTCATACCTCTGACATATAACTTATAACTTAACCAAGGTTAAGAATTCGGACTTCTGATAATGAGCTGGAGCCTTGAGCAAGGCCTTAACTCTCAACTGCTCATTTATATAAATAAGATAATAACATGCTTTCTTCAATGAAACCAGGCTGTATGACCGAATACATTTTTTTTTGTTTCTAACTTTCCTTAAGACAGCAATCCCAATCCCAGGGAGTCATTTTTTCCATGTTGTAAGCAGGGAACTATGCAGTGCACTTAGATCTTTTCATATAAAAAAAAGACAGATGACATTATTAGGTTTGGTTCTTTTGTGTGTATGTCTGATAAAATTGTTTACCCACATTGTTTTCTGTCTAGGAAACATCCTTTATGTCAACATGTCTCGTGTGTTTTGTTCAAGGTTTGTTTTATTTTTCTAGGAGGAATTTAATAAGAATGGTTCATTGGAGGATCTGTCAGTTCCGGTTACTAAGGATCAGCTAAAACCTGTTGCTTCACCAGTTAAAGGTAATAATATTGTTGTTCGGAATTTTGTTTAAACCTTATACGCATATGCTTGCAGGAATTCACGCTTATTCAATTCGGACCTAAAAGTGCGCCACAAAAGCGACAGCTGCAGAAACCTTTGATTTAGTTAAGGGACTGCTTTGAAGACAACCTGGAGGATGAACTGTGTAACTACAGTGACATTATGCATTTACTGACCTCTAGTGGACAAATTTCCACAATACAATCTTTATAACCCTTATGAAATGTTGCACTTGCAGTATTGTTTTACTAATAATTTTAATACTAATAATTTACTAATAATTTTTTTATTATTATTATTTATTTATGTATTTTTGTAAATAGTGTCTTGTTCTTTGGAGATATCCAAGCCAGCGCTACTGGAAAAGGAAAAGAGGACCATCAGCCACCCAGTTCCAGCCCCTTTAACCCAGGACGAGCCTCCATGGCTGGCTTTGGCCAAGAAAAAAGCTAAAGCCTGGAGTGAAATGCCACAGATTGTGCAGTAAAGACCAAGAAAACACCAGAGCTCCCTTTCGGGACATTTTGCACACACACACACTCATACACACACACATACACACAAAGTTACCTTCCAGTACCGGAGATGTCTCCATCTTTCAAATGTTTTTTTTGTTGTTGTTGTTGTTGTTTTTGCACACAAAAACACAGATCTACACATTGATATAAGCAATATCATCAGAGTCTTTCACATTTTAACATCCATATGCCCTAACAGCAAAAAATAAACACCAGTTTTAATTGTTAAAACGTATAAAGTGGTCTTAAGTTAAATTCTTCTCGAGTTTCAGCTGCATTTTGAAAGTTTTTAATCAATAATACATCATGTATAAATATCTTTACCTTTGCTCACTTGATCTTAAAGTAATTGTCTATGTGAAAGACATATTTGTATTTATTTATCTTATCCATGTAATGTTTTATGCAGTGTTGTTCTATTTTTGTATTACCTTTACCGTTGTGTGTCTTGTACATAAACATTTACAGAAAGCAAAAGGTCCAGTTTGCTTCATTTAATCCAGTCTAAAAGAAATACTATCTGTACATGGACTTGGAGTTATTATTTATTTTCTTATACATTTTTTTACTTTTACCCAAAAGAATTGATGAAATATTGCAACCCCTTTAAAAACTGTATAGATATTGATATATGATAACGTTTTACTGTCCAGAGTTCTTCAGCTCTGAGTTCTGGCAGTGATATAAATTAAATTTTGTTTATTTAAAATAAATGATCGATCATATTTTTGAAATATATATATATATATAATCAAAAGGCAATAATTCAACGCCACAGGTTGGTCAGTATTTTGAGTGCAAGACAAGCTCAGGTTTCTATTAATCCACTTAAGATAATAATTTTGATAGCAAGAACCTACACAGGATTTTTCACAGGAGAAGTTTCTCCATCACTGTAACAGTCAGGGATAAATCTTCTTTATTTCTATTTTTATTTTTTTGGACACAGGAAAGTCTTTGGGACAGTTTTATAGGATTCTTAGTAACAAGTTACATTCTTGTACTATTAATACCAAGTGAGAGAAAACCAGTCTCAAGAAGAGTAATAATTAAGAATGAACCCGTTTTCAGGGTGTTTCTCAAGCAACTGGCTTCAACTCCAATAAACACCACCATGCTAATGATTATTTTCGATTAACAGCATGTCCTGAAATGATGTATCGTGGTTTATTATGGTTCCTCCATGTCTTTATAATCACAGTGTATTTTACAGTGTCACAGTCTGTGTTTAATATACATGAGCTTTCTACACCTCTTCCTGTGGATAGAGTCCATTTTAGCCACTTGTTTATGCAAACCTGAATGATTTTTGTGTCTGTAGAGTATTTGAATGACTTGTCAGTTGGAAGAAAAAAAAAGTATATGTAAATTGACTATATTTTAGTAAGTAATCCCAGACAGCTATTTATTGTAGTATGTAATCTTTAAGGCCTATTGTTTTTTTATCATCCTTTTCCTCCTGCTTTCTTCCATCTCTCTGCATTGTCTCTAATCACATCCATTTAGTCTCTCATCATTTTGTTTGACCGTTTTTCTCCATTATGGCTACTCTGCCCTCCAGACTTGTCAGTCGAACATCCAAACTGGTTAGATCTGTCCCACTGTTTCTCCCAGTGGCTACGCTCCACACGGCAGTGAGCAGTACAAGCAGGAACAAACGTGTAATTGTGGCATCAGCAGAGGCATTGGGATCACTTATGATCCTACTGAAGATCCACACAACCACAAATAACTTCAGCATCCAGAATCCACGCCGAAACAACACTACCGATAATCTCAACACGGCGCACAGCAGCCAGTAACTAATCAATGCCAGTAACATCCACTTCGCTGCAAAGGCCATGCCCTCAGGGGTGAAGTGAGGGATGGATACAGCATCTGGTAAATGAAAAAATTAAAAAATGAACGGAATGCATGAGTACATATACATTATAAAATTCTAAGAATTTTAATTATACAAAAGTTTGAAGGATCCACAATGTTAGAACTTATGCCTCATCTAATGTGCTCGTCTCAGGAGCATCTTCAAATTACGGATGTGTGGATTCTTTAGTATTGGCTGGTTTGACTTTTAATTTAAGTGTATGAATGCTTACACTAGGCCTCAAACTGGATTTAGAATAAATTACATTATTAGTTAAATGTTTTCTATTAGTGTTTATGCAATAAATTTGGTTTTCTCCTACTTAACAATCCTACTTATGTTCCTGAGTGTGTTAATAGCAAATGATAAACAAATATTTTCAAAATGTCTTATGGATTAGTTGCACTTAGCCAGAATTCCTGACAATCAAATAGACACACACACACACACACACACACACACACACATAGGTCCATAGTTTCTTTTGTCAAACATACTTTCACACAAGCATGAACTTTGAACCTTACTGGGTGTGTATACTAAGACTATACACATTTATTTGGGAAATAAGAAAACTCTTGCCATTTAGCTGTATTATACTGTACATAATTCTAAACTGCTTCTTTCTACACAACACATCTTTGTCCTTATCTTTAACCCTATATTTATATCTTTACCAAGCAAACTCACTCACCGCCTACTCCAGTGGCATGCAGGACCTCAGCCACGTACACAGCAATGACGTTGAGGCCCCCGGCTGCTCCTTCTGCTACAAACTGCAACGCCATGTCCAAAAACTACCAGGAAGAAAGAGTAATAGTGTGCGTGTGAGAGGTGAATGAGATGGTCTTTATCCACACACAGATAACAGATAAACAGAATCAGAGCTGGAGCGCGTCAGCGATCATTAACCAGACGCCGCTTTCCACATAATAAGAATTCATGATCAAAGCTTTAGGGTTGGAATGTGTTGTGTCAAATATCAAGACTTAACACAAAAATATTGATTTATCAGGACATCTTCGATTCGTCAGGTTTGGATTGAAACTATAAAGCTAATGAAGCTAATAACTAATAGAAGACACTGTTACCTAAGTGATGTATGGTATCGTGAATAAATGAATGAGCAAATGAGATTATGTTGTGTAACAATATCACTGAAAGCAGTCATTTTGGAGGCAGTAGCTCAGTGGTTGTAGCTCTGAGTTAGTTCAAGCCCAGGTACTTCCAAGCAGCCATTTTTGGTGCCCCTGAGAAAGACTTTTAACCCTCAGTGCTCACAGGGCACTGTATCATGGCTGACCCCAGACTTTGGTTACTTCTTCTACCTGTTGGTTAAACTGGCCTCACAGCTCCAGAAAAAGTCTAATTAAAGAAATCTAAATATATATTTCTTTGCCATTTTTTTCCACCTACCATAATCCTTCTGATGCTCTAAAAACATCCCTTTACCTTATTTATCAATCACAGCACGTTGATATATTTTATGGCGTGTGTAGTGCTTGTATGAATCTATGAACATATGAGTGGTACACAAACCTCATTCTTACTGCAGTATTCAATCTACAGCAAATAGTGACTGTGACTAAACACCTACAAAAAACAAGTGTCAATGCACGGTGGTAAAAAATTCCACCGATGCTGCTGTACCAGAACAGACAATGTAGGTAAACCTGATGAACTGGCAACACACACTTATACTTACTACACTTACACACTTGCTCTAGCATTTGATTAAGGTTCGAGTCAGTACAATGAACTGCCTGAAGAAGATACTTGCGTACAGTGATGGCTGCACACAATTTAACCACAAGCATGCACTTGACACTACACACACACACACTCATAAATATACTACTGTTCCCGCTACAAGGTCAGCTGCTTGCATACTAAACAGTTTCTAACACGTTATAAGCTTGTTAGAACGTGTACAGCCCAAAATAACACCAGAAAATATTGAATGCTGTGTTTACATTTAAAAATGATAATCTAATAAATATTTTTCACTCGTGTGTAGTTTTCCTGAAGAGTTACCTTTTTGCATTCAAACCTGTGTGAAGGACAGCGAGTGTGGTGCAACAGGACTGGAGATCTTAATCTCTCCAAAACAATGTACAATACATTTAGAACCAGTATTACACTTCTGCGCAAAATCATTGGTAAAAAAATGTGAAGTTTTAAATTGTCAAACACAAATAATTGGGCAGGACATCAAAACCCGTAAGCCGAATCAAGCTCTTTTTGAAGATGAATAAGTGAATACATGAACGAATGAATAAGTGACTGAGATTATGCAATTGTTAATACATTAATATATCGAATGAGCCAAAATCAAGTATTACAGTACAAGAAGATATGATGTGTGTATTTTTAACTGTTCATGCAGTGAGCAGCCATGTTAATTTGAGGTCAGTTGGTAAACTCAGGCTGGGAGGAGGGGGACATAATCTGTTATGGTGAATAAGTCTGAATTAAAGGAGCATTTTGTTCCCTAGTTTGTGCATGGGATACACTGTTTAGTCAAATGCAGCAACCTCTCCATATGTTGTGATAGGACAGAGTTAAGGAATGGGAATTTCCAAGACAACAAACTTGGGGGGGGGGATATACAACAATAAAAAAGAGGAAAAAAAATTGTGTACATGAAATCATAAATAAAAACATTTTTACAAATTGGTGTTTTTTTACAGTCTAAATGTACTTTTAGAAAACATACCTGTTTAATTAAACATAAGGTTTACTTGCTTACTGTCAAACACTGCTGGGTTGTGTGGGTTCCAACAACCGAGTCCAGATGGATACGCAGACTCTCCGCCACAACCGTTGGTCTGTAGTCATGTCTGAATATGTCCTCGAATGGCATCTTTTCCCCTTCACACTTCACCGTAAGTGCTGAGAGCACGAGCAGCCCCACACCGAGCCACTTCCTCCAGACAACACCCTCACCTTGACTGCCACACAAAATCATCTTTAAACAGAGTTATGGGAGAATACAAGCAAGCAATAAAAGCAACTACAACTCGACTTTCGGAATATCAAGCCCAGGCAACTTCATCTTAGCACAAACTCGACTGTCAGAGCTTCATGAGTCATAAATCAGCACTTCCAAAATAAATCCAGATGAAGTGTGACGGTCTATTTCAGTGCTACAGATTTCATGTCACAGCACGTTCAGGTTTCACTGGGGGAAAAAATCCCAACAAGAAATTTTATCATAGTCCAGTGCATCCGTGGAGGCCAGTTAGCATTGCAACTAATACTTTTTTTTTATTGGCCGAAAGTGTTTGAATGTGACAAAACTATTTATTAGCAATATTAACTACTGAAAAAATGTGTTAGCTTAATTTTGACTTTTAAATAAAAAAAATCAAAGCAAATGAAAAGGCAATAAATCACAAAAGTTGCTATATACTTCCAAAACAAAAAAACTTTGTAAATGGTTCCTAGCTGCACTTGGATTATGGCAAGTGTACATGTAATGCAAGTGAAACCCGTTTATCTACTAGTGGGAGGGAGAGTGGAAGAAAAAAGGGCAGGAAGAAAAACAAATTTTCACTGTGGCGTTCTTAAATTCTGTTGTGTTGTGACAATAACACACATCGCCCTGTCCCAGATAGACAATTTATAATCTCGATATTCTCATTTACACACACCCACAAAGTCCCTAAAACAATAGAGCATTGTATAGCACAATCCCCAGAAGCTATTTGTGTGTGCGCATGTGCTACAGTAAAGCTGATGCCACTAATACAAAAAATACAACTCTCAAATAAACATCAATTAGATGCCATGCTAGCATCCGGGGCTACTTTCATGGCTGGATCAGTGTAGGAAGAAATGGGACATAATGCCTGTTTTCCACAGTGACTATATTCACTAGATATATAGACTCCTTCATGTGAATACTATTTCCTTTGGTGATACATTTTGGTGATTTCTTTCCTTTGGAAGAAAATCCCTACATAATTCTGACCACGTGCATTACCACATCCGCAATTTCCTCATGAACACCAAGTTAGAACAAAGAGCAAATATATAATTCTGCATGAAACTGGGCAAATTCACCACAAAGACGTTTCACATGACGTTTGACACGGAGATGCTGCAATGAGCCGTTCCAGGGGTTTTGAGTGGCATGTGCACTTCAAGAGCGGAAGAACGTCACTGGGAGACGACGAGAGATCAGGAAGATCTTCAACGAGCTTAACCCCTAAAAATATTAGTCGAAACCTTCAGGCAACTTATGCATGATGATCATCAGAGAACAATCGACGTAATCTCACTTCTGCGCCCGCCCTACTAGTCAGATTTGGCTCTAGCGGACTCCGCCTTCTTGAGATCCAACTCAAATGTCTCATTTTTACACGATCGCAGAAGGTGCCTGATACACACTGCATTGCTGTGTGAGAACACTATTTTGGAGGTGATAATGTGTAAAGCTAGTATCGAAAAACTTTGATACCACCTCGGACACAACCGAGAAGTTTAACTGACACATGGGTGACTAAGGAAGAATGTGGAGAAGTCGGAGGAAATGCACATGGCTTATTGTCTGAGAGAAGTGTAAAAAATTCCTGTGTCTTTATGTCTGTACTTCAGGGTTCTTGCTCAAGTCTCAAGAAACACCGATTAGACGCTGCAAATGATGAAGCATGAAAGCAAAAGGTCCACATTTAAAGGAGAAATAACTCATTGAATCATATGCACAGTTGGACAGCAATTTAATGAATTGCGAAAGATCAACCAACATAACTGAGCCGTTTTTCAAAATAAAAAAAAAAAGTACAAAAAAACAACACAGTTCAGTCTATACGACTGCAGATAAACAACTAGAAGCCTCTCAGGCAGTTTCTGTCTCACAAGAAGTCTTTAGCTTATCACTAATTTCAACAAAACCGGTCGAGGTGGAATGGAGAGCAAGTGTGAGTCGTTCTGCTGTAAAAGGGCCACCAGATGAAACATTTCAAAATACAAGCAGCAGCAAAACACAGAGCTGATCAGACATGATAGGTCACAATCCTTTACACCTTGATGGTAACCAAGCAAACGTGGTGCATTGTGAAGTTTCAGCTGATGGTGGCTAGAATTAGTGAAAAATCTTGACAATAGATCACTCTTCACGGCAAATCCATCTAATGAACAGCTCATTCAGTTGGAGCAAATGTTGAGGCAATGGACTCAGCAGGAACCAGCCTATCCGATGTAGATACGATGGAAATCGTTGGCCCCGAATGCGGCGTTGCACTTTGGGCATTTCCTCTGCCGGGTATCGTAACGTGTCTTCACACACTCGAAGCAGAAGACGTGGAAGCACTTTGTCAGCACGGCATCCTTTACACGGGAGTTGCAGCATGGACACGTCAAACGGGCCTGAAAATACAAGAGGTGTTCTTTTTGTCAAACTGTAGCCATGCTAAAAAAATAAAAATTAAAAATCAACTCAAATTATAAATGTTGTGTATGAAACATATTTCCACACGTATTCCCTACCTTGTAATCGTTTATTTCCTCATTAAGTATCTCATCACCATTGCGCATACTCTCAGCGGGTTTCTTGGCTTTCTCGATCTTCCTGCGCAGTTTGGAGATGTCCTCCTAATGAAGCGAAAGATCCAGGTTAACACAAACATCCATTTCCATCGAAATGATTGTTTCGACTGGTTTCGGTACATTCCAGAGATGAATAATTATTACTTACTGTCTAGTTTTAAATGAGCATTGCATCGTAGTATATAAATGTGTACCTGGGCACGGCGGGCATTGAAGGACTCTTTCTCTCTAGAAATGCTGTTCTCCATCACCTCTGCACGAACTTCTTTCAGTCTCTGCTGCACTGATTCTAGCTGAGATCGTAACTCCTCAGACAGTAACGCAGACTCTTGGGACTGGGTGCACAAGCATACGTGCTGAATTAGATCTTCAGGAATTCATTTAATTTTGGGATTTTTTATTTTTTTTTTATATCACGCCCAGACTTGTGCAAGAACACTGGGTTAATGTGAGCACTTGTTCACCAGCTGTGATCGGTGTACCTTGCGTTTGTTCATGTCCAGGGCTTGTGTGCGCAGAGCCAAATCTCTCTCTGCAGCACTAATGGTGCCCTGCAGGAGGCGTTCTTTCTCCTCCAGCTTTCTCACAACCTGCAGCTGAGCGTCCACCTGAGAGACGGAGACAGAATAACATTAATAACATGCATCATTTAACCAGCAGTGAAACCCAGTCCTTGTGCATACCTGTGTTTTCAGTGTGAGCAGTTGGTCAGCCAGCTCTTCTTTTTCTTCTTTTAAGAGCTTGTGGATCTGGTTGGATTTGATGCGCTCACTCATGAGCTTGAAGTTGGCATCGTCCTTCTCGCGGAGCTGCTGCATCAAGCGAATATTTTGCTCTTGCATGTCCTCAAAAGCCTGCCCGGTAACGTCCATCTCACTCAGCAAGGCGTCCTCCTCCTGACAAAAAACACATTACACCAGTTATTATTGATGCTCTTAGTAGTCTGTTATAGAGATGATTCACCAATTGAATGGAACAATCAAGCTGTTATACTGTGGGAAGGGGCATTGTTTTGCTGGCATAATTCGGATTCCAACAAACACCCTTTTATGTGCCTTTTTAATAAATTACACGTTTAACCAACTTTTTTTTTTTACAAGATATAAAGCTTTTTAGTTTATTTAATGTGGATCATAACTAGAGGTCGACTGATCAGGCCGATTTTTGGCCTTTTTTAAATTAATCTGCATCGGCCTATTGTGCTGCAAATTAAGCCGGGTATTAGGCAGCCGTAAACCGTGCGTCTACGTTCTGCACATGCATGAGAGAAGATTACTCTTCCAGTACTCTGTATTCGGCATCCAAACAGGGAGAGCTCCACCTCCACCTGACATGCATCTGCTTGTATGAATCAGCCGAAAAATGGCTGACACCGTTTGACTAGAGGCTGCGGTGCGGAACACAGAGAAAACTAAAGCTCAAACACCACCCAAGCCGACAGCTGACCAAAGGCTTTAAGATCTTATCCTTTGTTCTTAATCTAGCCTTATATATTTTATTGGTTGAATATGATGCTACTTTTTGGGAGATAATGACAGTAACATTTGGAGAGAGAACGAGAATAACAGGATTCCTACACAAAGCCAATTGCCAAATTCCCTGACTTCTCCCTGACCTTCGCTGACTTAAAAAGCTGCATTTCCATTAAATATATGAACGGAAAAATGGGCCACTGTTGTGCTGAGCACTGAGCAGACAAAAACCAGCCACAGACAGTATTTCAAATTTGTCCATTTTTAGGGGCCTTGCCAATCTTTTCAATTAGCCTTAACATTAATACAACATTGATTAAAACTTTAAATAACTTCATTTACACAAATCTACAAGTTTAAATATATGACTAAATACTGGTTGCAGAGGCTAAAAATTTGGCAAGAGTTAACAGTAATTATCTACACTACCACTTAAGCTACCTAACATAGAAATAAAAAAATATTTTTTAAGTGTAGCCTAACTAGCTAGCTAAAGATACAGCAATATACCACTTTCTCCCATATTCGATAGCTTGATAGTTGTTTTACACTCTTTATATTTGGTTTTTAAAACCCAGCCTTTGAAGTAGTCATTTTATAACCCAAGCTCTTGAAATTGACATTTACCTGGCATGTTGGCTTTAGTTAAGAGGTACAGCCTGGTAATTACATTTGACTTAAGTGATTGTAAGTTGGCGAGTGGGAAGGGAATAAAATGGCGATGAAAATTAGCCTAACCATAACAATAGGCAAAACGGCTAAAAAAAAAATACTGTAAGGAAGCATTACATTTTAGTAAATGGAAACTAAAATTAAAGGCAACAATAACAAAAAAAAAAAAAAAATCACTGATATTCCAAGATTGGACAAATATATAAAATTCCCTGGTATTCTAGAAATTCCATGACCCATGGGAACTCTGGAACGCAAATAACTTTTTGAAACTGTATTATTAGCGAGCCTTTAATCAGCTGTATTTTAGGATACAGATAGGCTCGGGTACCAAAACCTGCTAACAACTGCACTGATTGGAGGCTTGTGTTTTTCAATAAATGTTTAATTTCTAGCAATTTCCTGTTTCACTTCTTATTCATTAACTGTTGGATTATATGAGATGATGGGCGGGGAACAAAGAAAATCAGGCAAACATATCGGCAGCCCTGATTTCTTAATATCAGCATCGGCCAGAGAAAAACCCATAACAGTCGACCTCGAATCATAACATGCCTTTAAGCTTAGCACCTCCAAATAATAAAAGCGAGAGAGAAAAAGAAAAACCTCTTTCTATCTATATCAGCAACAAAGATTTACCTCAGCACACATACATAGAAACTACGCTGAAAGATTACTATCCACACATACACATTCTTATTACACACATACCTGCTTTGCAAGGGAGAGTTTCTTATTGAGGATGTCAATCTGGTCCTCCACTATCCGGATCTTTCTCAGTGCTTCCTCATCGGCCATTTTCTTTCCTTCCCTCCTCTCCCTCTCCTCCAGATCCCGGAGGCGTTGACGTAGGTCCTCTGCCTGACACACAGACATGTGTGTATGTAATATCCAATGACAGTCTACTGATAGTTGATGGGGATTTGTGTCTGAGAGAGATTTACTGTAAGTTTACCTCAGCTTTGGACTTTTTCTCTGCAGCCATCAGTTGCACTTTGTCCCTCTGTTCTTTTGGGGCAGAGCGATACATATCCAGCAGGAGCTTCATCTCTCTCTGCGACTCTTGTGCTTTCCTGCCAAAAAAAAAAATTCATTATATAACACTATAAATAAACTATGTAACAAAGAACACTAATTATGTTTATCAACGCATTTTATTAACCAATTAATAATAATAACTCACTTAAGCTCTACCCTGACGATTTTCAGCTGCTCCACTTCCTTCCTCTTTGGCCCTCCAACCACAGCGCCACGTTCAGATGGTGTGTCATCTGACTGACTGCTGCTTGTGCCTGGTTTCTCTTTCTCCTCTTTCACTGCCACACGAGATACCCTCTCTCTCTCTTTCTGGTCTTTTTCTTTCTTCTCCTCCTTCTCTTTTTCCTTGTCTTTCTCTTCTTCTTTTAAAGTGCCTTCAGGTTCAGTTCCAGCCTCAGTCTTAACAGACACACCTGAAACAAGACACAGAAACCGCCCTCCATTATGACAAATACATCGTCACTTCTGCTCCCCATTAATAAATGCAAGCATTGGTATATTAAACATTTTAATAACATTGTTTCTTTTACTGCAAAAGGCAGTTACAATGAAAACGCAGACTGGAGATTCTAAAGTATTTCTTTCTAAACAAATCTACTTTAAATACAAAAGAAAAAGTTTTCACCGGTGGTAGTGGGCGTGGCTGAATCATTATCTTGCCCGGTTTTTACTGTGACATCGGAAGTAGCAGATGTTAAAACAGAAGCAGGTTCTTCTTTTATATCCATCTCTGTGCTTGATTGTGATTGGACAGCGGGGTTACCCTTCGTAGCACGCAGCTATGAAAAAGAAAGTATAAGTAAACAAACATGTCTTGTTTAATAACACAAGTATATTGTTGTTCAGTGTTTCCCACTTGTTATAGAAGATATTATGAATAACAAATGTCTTCTTTTCTTTGTTTCACTACTTAAACACCACACACCAAATAAATCCTAACATAATTATTAGGTTAATTCCTAATTCCTAAATAATTACATTTATGGCATTTGGCAGACGCTCTTGACCAAAGCGATTTAAATTACCTATACAGTTATTTAAATTATTTATACAGCTAAGCATGATGCACAGAGAACACTATTATATTGATTAATTATTATTTATAAAATTATATTAATTATTATAATAAATGTATACAAATATATTTCATTTAGCATGTTTTATTTTTTAATTCAGTATCCATTTTTAACCGGATATCGGCAAGTACGATCCAACCTAGCTATCGGTGTCAGTAAAATCCATGATCGGTCGACCTCTACTTTAACAGTCGTCCAAATGATGCCTTATGTTCGGAGACACTGCACAAGTGTCTCTTACCTGGTTGAGCTCTTGCTGGGCCTCTCGGAGTCTGAGTTTGAATTTGACCACCTCTCCTTTCAGCTGCTGGTTATGCGTCTGCAGGGTGCTGATAAGGTGACGCATCTCTCGATTTATTGGGCCTTATGGAGAGAGAAAATTTAGGGGAGAGGGTTTTAAAAAAAAAAAAAACACAACACTGTTTTTAGGAAGTGCTGTAAGACAGCTTACCTGCTTGCTCGTTGGCAGCGAGCGTTTGCTCAAACTCGATCCTCAGCATCTCGTACTCCTTGCGAACCTGAGCCAGTGTGTCCTCCAGCTGAATCACTTCGGTACGAACTTTACGCTGCAGAGACACCTCGTCATTCTGACAGGTGCACAAACATGCACAAAATGTCACTTTCTTTTTCATTATAGCTCTCCCAAAATGACAACTATACTGACTCAGCACAATGACACATCCACAGATGTTGGACAGTCATAAAAAACATTTCACTACATGTATGAATGTGTATGTGACAAATAAAATTTAAATGTTAATTATAAAGCAAGTAATAATATCAGGAATCGAAAAAGCTAACAATACGCCTGGCCTGAACCCAATGCACCACCAGTGAATCAGATTGTTTGATACATATAGCAAACACTGACCACAAACACACCAAAAGTACCTCCATGTGGTCGAGCTGGCGAAGGCGGGCGGCCCTGGTTGTGTTCAGGCGAGCTCTGGTCTCATCCAGCTGGGCCTTTAGTACCAAAGATTCATTATAAAGCACAGAGAACTGGGATTGCAGGCACCGATACTCTGCCGTGTCTCTCACCATCCCCTCAGCCCTGCACATAAGCTCCATCTCGAAGAAACACACACACACAACCGTCAAAGCTTTTTTCTTTTCATAGGCTTAAAAAAATTAAAAATAAAAGCCGAGTGGAAAATTTGACATCATGTTATTTCACTATTACCCAGTAACAAATCGAATTATTTTGGTGGAAAAAAAACTCTAAAAACTGTCCTAAATAGGCTCCATTGGCAAAAATGCAATTTAGGAAAGAACAAGGTACAAAAGTTTTTGCTAGTGTGACCAAATGCATGTATGAATGTCTACCTTCATGTTGTTGTTCTCCTGGACAACGGTCTGTAGATCCTGCTGCAGTTTCTGTAGCTCGCTAAACCGGTTCTCTGCTAACTCCCTGTTCTCCTCCAGCTCACTGTTCATCTCTTCAAACTTTCAAAGAAAAAGAAAGGGCTAAATCACAACCACTGCACAACCACATTAAGACAATAATAACTGCCACTATCTCGTTTGCATCCTAAAAATTATTCAATTATATTTAACAGGGCTGCAACAACTACTCAATAAAATTGCTAATAATCGATAATGAAATTCGTTGTCGACGATTAGTTGCGCTGCTCAAGTTAGCGTGACGGCAAGAAAACACAGACGTTTGCGCAATGGTGCAGAGTACAGGTCAACCGTCAGCAGGAAAAAGTGTGTCCCCCACGTCACCCAAGGCATGGGAGCATTTTATATTAAACGCAACGAAGAACTTGCAAGTTGGGCAAAGATGAGCTTGTGTGACATGAAAGAACCACAGTGATGCACGAGCACATGAAAAGAAAAACACACTGGTGTCACGGATGAAGCAAAAACATCAGCACGGTAAACTGTTTAATTCTCATCATATGAAAATGTGATTGAAGTGCTATTGTGTAAACTGTTTGCTAACTTCGGGGCAGTCGCACAAGATCTGATCTGGCGTGATTCATGACATAGTGATGAATTAAATAAAAGCGGTGCTATATGATTACATTTTTACTACGTTCAAATGCTTGTTATGAAGGTTTGTAAATTTCATTCATTCATATATTCAAATATTATACAAAATTAGATTAGTTAGATATTCTAGACAAATATATCTTCACGAATGAAAACGTTTGTGTATTTCTTCAAACAAAAATTGTCAAAACAAAGGAGAAATCCCCCATGCACTCCTCGACAAGTGACCACTATAAGCTTTAAAATGTCAAAATTAAAGATAGTTAAAAACTCAGCATGTGGCTTTTGCATTTTTTAGTACAATTTTATACATTAATACCCTAAATTAGGGGTTTATATAGTTTTGTATATAGTATATAGTTTGATATAGAATTATCAAAATCATCATTAGTCATAGCCCTAATATTTAAAGGCCCATACATAAGGTCAATAAAAAAGAAAATGAAAAACACTTACCTTTCTCTTGTTGATCGTAATGGTCCCACACACACTGCTGGCCTCACCACACACTTTATACCCTTTACTATTTAACTGTGCAAAGAGAATCAAACACCCAGGTCAGCATAGTAGTACATTCAGCAGACCTGAAACTTAGAGACACACACTCACCCTCTCCAGCACCTCCCCTAGATGTGTGTTGAGGCGGTTTTCCCTGCGCCGAATCTTCTCTGTATCCCACTGCAGCTCCTCTATTGACACCTGCAGTTCACTAATTCTGTTATCAGCTCGACTAGCAGCACGCGCCAGGGAACGAGACTGAAACATATCCACACATGCAGATAAGCTACAATCTTTCCAAACACTGTTCCAAACATTGTGACCAAACTCTTTGTCCTTGAATGTGCAAAGCTAAAGCAGTCTCTGATGAAAAATATAACGTTTTTAAATCTGAATCAGGAAACTTCTAGCATGAGAATCTTGTTTATTCTTGTAGGACTGGTTCAAATTTGCCAGGGTTTAAATTGAACACAATAAATTGAATTGAAACAGAGTGCTCCAATTTAGCTTCTTTACAAAGTAAGTGTCAGATATAAATAAATAACAACATGGGGGATTGCCAAAAAAATTTCGCTGCATAAATGTAAATAAAAAAGAAAGATCAAGCAAAGTGAGTGTCAAACTAGAAACATAAAAAAAAAAGAAAAAAAAAAGAATAAGAATATCTGACTTAAGACTGAGCTAGTACACTGATGAAATGTAAGTAGACTGATGAAATAGCCAGTTATTTCCTTGCGAGATTTTATGAGCTTAGTTATGTTGTCAGTGGTCATCAAAACTACACACACACACACACACACACACACACACACACACACACACACACACACACACACACACAGAGAGAGAGAGAGAGAGAGAGAGAGAGAGAGCAAGCAAATGCGAAACTCAACTAAAAAAAGAACGGGGAAAAAATAAATACATTTTTCGCTCACAAAAGCACTCTCACCTCACTGGTCATGTGACTATGTTTTTGTTTGAGGTCATCTGTCAGCTGACGAAGACGTTCATTTTCATTTGCCAGTAAGGTGTTGAGGCGAGCAGCGATTTCAGAGTGTCTACCATCTGTAGTTATTAAAAAACACAGCCTTTTATTCTTGTTTTTGTGAATTATCAACATATAGTAAGATATTACACTATAATCAGTATAAGTATAAGCCATTCTAACAATGTGTCTCTCACCTAAGTTAGAATCCAGGTCCTTTTTAAGTTGATCTACTGTAGTTTTCAAGCACTCACAAATCTCTACCACACAACTGGCCTGTTTACAACTAGACTCCACCCTCTCTTTTAGCTCCGCCTCCATTTCCTCACTGCTACTACTGGCCAACATGGCAAGAAATGAGCTTGCCCCCTCTCCTTGTTGACCTGTAAGATAAAAGTTACACCACAGTTTACAACACGGTCTGCGTGCATTTTTTTTTTTAAGCACCATTGTCTTAGCCTCAATTTACCTCTGTCTTTTGCTCTCTCCTGATTGGAATCTCCATCCGGCTCTGGTGTGCCTGGCTTTAGGCTCCGCCCCTCAACAGGCTGGCTCTCCACTGGTTGGCTTTCTGATTGGTCATATCGGCGAGCAATCAACCTCATATTATCGTCAAACTACAAGGAGAAATAATAAGATGAATAAGATGAATGAGGGTCCAAAGTAACGAATAAACACAAACGGTGAGTGCATTATAAGGGTTGTGAATTTCTAAAACAAATGCAAAAAAATAGCTAAAAAAAACCAAACCCTGTTTTTTTTTTTTTTACAGGTATAGCTAGTGTATACAGCATGCAAGATGTGTCCGAGATAAATAAAGCAATACATTTCAAAATCTCACTGAATTTCGTAGAAAACAAAACTTCACAGCAAAAAGGTCCAGCAGGTTATCAATCTTTTACACAAGACTTTGGAATTCCGATGGGATGCTCTGAATCATGAATGCTAATAAGGCATTATTTTTGCAATCTGCAGGGGTGCTAACCTGGTTCCAGTATCTGTTAAGGATAAGTAGGCTAGCATCGTCAGTGGCCTGCCTCGTCTCGAGCCGTTCCACTCGTTCCCTCAATTCATCTTCAATAACCTTTAAACAAATAGACATAATGTACAAACTGATCTGGAAACGCATACATAAAATTCATCATATTATACGTGTGTAAGGTGTAGACACATTTACCTGTCTTTGGTCCAAAGCATCTCCCAACTTCCTGTTTTTTACCTGCAGTGCTTTAATATCCTGTTCTTCCTATAAACACACACAAACACACACACACACACACACACACACACACACACACACACACACACAATAGTTAAATAATTACTGACAATAAAAGCAAAAAAATTAAAAGCACAAGTAATTAAAAACACGAATAGAAAAAGGCTAATGTTGAAAACATAAATAAGAAAACTGTTGCATGTTTATATGTGCATCTAGTTCTTTATTAGCATTATGCAGACTGCCAGTATAACATTATGAACACTGATGTTTGGCTATCGATTTTGACAGACATGGAGACAAAATAGTAAATTATAAGGTTCTATCTGACATTCCTGCGATTCTGGGCAATTTCAACTTCTGAAACATCATTAATAATTTGATATACAACATCTAATCACTACGTTTAAAGTAATCAATTTATATTTTTCAAAAGAGAGAACACACTTCTCCAGCAAGATGTCATTAAACACTTAGTTTTTAATAGATAGATAGGAAGGTATGTAAAGAAATAGCTTTCAATCTTATTACAATCTGAGTATAATTTTGTCTTAGGTCCAATGAGCTGCCTTTAGTTTAATTATCCACACTAGTGCTCAAGCCTGAATGAACAACAACAGAGGATCTGCTGCAGAAGCTTCATGCTTAGAAAACTAGCATCACTTAAACACAGACAGCTTTTCCTATTGTTATCTGCTCTGCTACACTTTTTCCAATGACACGGTTTGGCTTGTCAACATATATGCTGGGTTTGCTACCAGAAAATGGTCTTGTGCCTTCATATTGACCTTAAAACTACAGACAAATTCAAACTGATTATAATACCAAGTGAACACTTATTTGAAACTGAAACCAAATGAAACTACACCATACTGTAGAGCTCCAGTAAATAGCTTTCATCCTATATCCCTTTTTCCATCACAACAACTACAGTATATTCTGACACATGAATAGTTTAGAGCAGAGATGACCTCTGATTTAACCCACCAGGCTATATATGTGATTAAGAGTTGAAGTAACATACAATCAGAATTTGTCTTTTATTTTCTCATGTAAATGTATAATGGTATGAACATTTATACCTTACAGTGAGTTTAGCAGATTAAAATTCATACCACCCACTATTACACAGAATTAATCGTATTTTTTAGTTTGGCACTCAGTTATTAAATATTATGTATCAGCGAATAACATTTACTTAAACACAAACTGCTGTAGCACAAAGTATAGAAGTAGAAATGTCATATTCTTAGCATATCTGATTACATTTAGAGTAAGTCTAACAATCATGTACATTTGCCTTTTCACCAAATTATTTATTGTTATTCATTATTTTTAAATACATAAAAAAACTTTTCTTTCCCCTAACACACTTGCACAATATCATGCTAACAAGATGGAGATATGAATTTATTCATGGAGAAACATCCTCACTATCTTCCAACCATTTAAAACTAGACACTCATTGCCTAAAGTTTCTAAAATCTTAATATGCCTCACATATATACACCAATGATGTGCATCTTACCGAGTTGGACACGCCTCCCAGTTTGATGACGGTCTCCACGGCATTGCTTGCCCCTGTGCTCAGACCCTCGCCTCCGTCTCCTCCCTCTCTGTCTCTCCTTTTCTCAGGGGGAGCACCAGCAGAGCTGCTGGGATCACACGGCCGCTTCTGAGCAGACATCCTGTATCGCCAGCTGTCCCTCTGAAACACAAATGACAAAATCACTGGTTAGAGTCTATTGAACAAGCAAAGCCTTGAACTGTTTTAATGTTAACATTTATTGCTTATCTGGTTGATTTTTCAGGAAACATTTATTGTTTTTATGTTAACATTTATTGCTTATCTGGTTGATTTTTCAGGAAACATTTATTGTTTTTATGTTAACATTTATTGCTTATCTGGTTGATTTTTCAGGAAACATTGCATAACGTTCTGGGAATGTTCCTATAACAGTCACTATTTCTGAAACGTCCTGGGAACTCACTGGTAATATGATGTTTAACAAATATTATAATTATTATTACTATAGCTATAAATTTACCTCATGTAAAGGTTATGGATATGTTCTTTTAATAAGAATTTAAAAAAAAACGTATATTTTTGTAAACTTTTTAAAAAGTAAACAAATTTTAAACTAATAGGTTTTGATATTCGAACATTTTATAAACCAAAAACAAATGTTCATATAAATGTTCTGAATACAAATAACAGGCAATGGAGTTATATGTATTATAAACACACACATTCACAAATACATACGTACAGACAGACAAACAGATGGACAGACAGATATAATGTCAGACTCTTAAACTAAACCGGGGGAAAACATTGACCATTTAATTGTCAATAAAATAATTAACGGATCTTATTTGTGACATAAATCCATTATTCTAATCCTGTCAGCTACTTTTCTTTGTAAAATATAGCTGCAACATATGCTAACGTTAGCTAATCAGTGATTAGCTTCAAGCTAGCTTCCAGAGACTGAAAAGACAAATTCACTATTTAACACCAACGAGGTATTTTAATCTCACCGAAAAAAAAATATTAAATTATATTATGTATCTTTGTAATTCATTTATTCTCTGAATTCATCTTACAATCCTTCTATTTGCCCACAGAGCTACAGTTGGCTAATATGAAGAGGAACCGGAATTTTGATTAGACATGATCTTCCTAAGGACGCCCACCATGCGGGAACGGTTTAAACGGTCCTAATTAAATCGGCTTATTAATATAGTTTATAAAATGCATTCTGATCCATACAAACCTCCCTTCAGTGTGTTTAACTGCTCAGGTTCGAAATATTGATGTTGCGGAACATTTGAGAGGAGAAGGAGGAGGGGGAGAAGGAGGGGAAGCTCCCGGAAACGGAAATAGAGTCTAAGTCAGTAAGTGCATACTGCAGTGCTAAGTAGTATACACAGTGCCATAGTATTTTGAGTGAGTGCGCTAATATATTCAGTTACTCCAAATTGCAGCGCCATCTACTGGTGGGAAAACTTTATCTTCATACCAAAAACAATCCTAGCGTCCAAATCAGCAAACTTTTTTTTGCATCACAGACGCAATAACGTGCATATTATAATGCTATTATACATATTATATGATTTAATTATTAACTTAATTACATATATACCTCCTACATTTGGTTCAGCTACCAAATCAGACATTACATCTGGATCGTCACACCTCCAGAGTGAGGAAAAGGGCTATGAAAATCACTTTGGACCCCACACACCCATCCCACTCTCTCTTCAAACTGTTGCCTTCTTAAACAACATTTCTACTTCTGTATATAGTGCATTATTTAATTGTCTGTTTTACTTATATTTTGTTATTAGATAGATAGATAGATAGATAGATAGATAGATAGATAGATAGATAGATAGATAGATAGATAGATAGATAGATAGATAGATAGATAGATAGATAGATAGATAGATAGATAGATAGATAGATAGATAGATAGATAGATAGATAGATAGATAGATAGATAGATAGATAGATAGATAGATAGATAGATAGATAGATAGATAGATAGATAGATAGATAGATAGATAGATAGATAGATAGTACAGATACACAGCAACGAAATGCAGTTTGACATCTACCAGAAGTGCAAAATGTAGCAGTCGTGCAAAAATGCAGATAAATATATGGCATATTTACAGCAAGTGATAAATATGTAAACATATGTAAAGTGAATAAATATAAAGGCAGTAACAGTGCAACGGTCTGTACTATGTACGGTCTGTACTTATGTTTGTACTTCTCAACACTGGTAGCTCCTGTCGCCAAATCAAATTCCTTGTGTGTGTAAATATACTTGGTAATAAATCTATTTCTTATTTTGATTCTGATTTTGATATTTAATGAATATGTAATTCACCATAATGCATAATCAGTGCAAGCTTCATTTATCGGTGCATAAAATAAACAGCAACTGAAACAAGTGCAGGATATTGGCATAGCCAGATGTGGAGTGGGCATTTTACAAAACACACACACACACACACACACACACACACACACACACACACACACACACACACACACACACACACACACACACACACTGCAGACGGTAAAAGTCAATAAAAACGCAAATAAAATACAAATGTAAAGGTTTTATTCTTTCTGTCCGTACCCGGTTCCAAATGATCCATGAACTGTTACTGGTCCATGTCCAGGTGGTGGAGGACCCCTGGTCTAAACTATTAAAAAGGGATTTTTAAAAAGTGACATTGGTCTATCTGGTATTTCTTACAGTACTTTATAACTGTATAGTCATATAGTTATCCTTTAGGTAACCAGACTTATACAACTATATTTGACTTATGACTTTTTTATTTTCATGTGTTTTTCATCTTCTTCTACTTTTTCTTCTTTTTCTTCTTCTTCTTTAGGCTTCTCCCAAACTCTAAAATAGAATGCATTCTGAAACTTGGACAAAGGATAGAAAAATGTGTAATACCTTCTCACCAGAAGAAGTGGATAGAAAATGATTAAATAAATGAAAACTTTTAGGTCTTTTTGTTGAGGACACCAAGCTATAAATGTTTGCCCCAGCAACGGATTTCTTGATCCCTGGACATTCCCAAGTCATAGGTCTGTTAGAGGTTAGAGAAGTCTGAATTGATTCTCCCATGCTGAATGAATAAAGACATTAAAAACCTGAGGTTAGTGGTGATGTGTGGAGAGACACTCAACATCATTGCATATTACAGGATAGAGAAATGTTGACTCACAAAAAACGTTTATCAATAAACATATATTAACTGATCCACTTCTTTTGATAGGAAACTCAGTCTATCTCTGATTTACTATTCATGTACTGTACCATCAGAATCATAGCTTTGCTAAAATCTTTCAGAAGTCCAGAAGGTGGAGGCAATGAGTGTGTTTTATGCCAAACAAGCAGGCTATCTCTACTGTATATGTTAGTAGATTTATAGGAAAAACTGGATCAATTCCAGGTTTGTGATCTAGGCATGAAGAATACGCTTATGAACTGTGTTCCTGCGTGATTATCGACTTTTGACCCATGATCCAGAGTCCATATTGTGAAACAATTTGGCTTTTCTTTATTATTTAGTTCATAGCATGCACGTCAGCAGTCACCACTTTTACATCATTGCTGAGTGTTTTTTAGTTTGCAATTTTTTTTACTTGGAGCACCATTCATTAGTTTCATTGACCCACTCTCGTCTGCTGATATGAACACATCAGCTATTAGGCAATTGTCCTCCACCCCTACTGAATCGTTTTTCAGAAGTCTACTCTTTAGATAATCCTGGTGTTTTCTTTCTTTTTTTTTTTTTACACAAAGCATACCAAATCTAAAATTCAGATATTAAAATAATTTTCTACAACTCATTTACACACACACACACACACACACACACACACACACACACACACACACACACACGCACACACACACTATATATATATATATATATATATATATATATATATATATATATATATATATATATATATATATATATATATAAACAAATTAGCCAGAGAATTTGTTGCACACTATAATTGCTTTATATATTGTATAGCTTGTGTTTGCTTTAATACACAAACCCACACCCACACCCACACGGGACACAGTTCATTTGCCTGAGGGTGAAAACGCCTGAGTCTTTTTGTTTTGGGCCCTATTTATGTCTGAGTCTCTCTGTCTGGGTCCTTATTCATGTTGGAGTCTCTAAGTCTGTCCTTTTATCAACTGAAGACATGAATTGAAGACGTAAATAAAAAATGCTCAATTTGGGTCTGATTACTGTCAATGTTTTTATTGTTTCGTTGCATGAAACATCTACATTTAATTTGGAATTGTTTCCAAAATTGTTTTATTCTAATAATGTATAATATTTACATTGATTTTATGTTTCACCTCGAAACCATAGTGACACAAACCTTTGGACATAATTTTGCTGTGCACGAGTCTACATTTCACACAGACTGGACGTCTAAAAAGTAGCTCCTGAGCATGCATAAGCATAAACTTCCTGTCATGGAACATGGAAGGTAAAAAAAAAAACATTTATTGACCTTGCACGAGGCAAATGCAGGAACCTAAAAAACCTGAATGGCAAGTCTATCGTTGTCTACAGTTGTTGTGACAGAGCTGCTTATAACTTTTTGCCCCCTACGTGCTTTGGAGCATTTCATTTCATTAGCATAAATATATCACTAAGTTGTGTTCACTTTGACTATATCATGTTGATTTAAACTCTTCCAAAAGCTGTGAGAAGGGAAATATGTGCATTTGCTTGAGGGTTTAAAGGTTGTAAATATGAGGCAATCGCATTGTTGGCGCTATTCAATGGGGGGCTACACGTACACGGACACGCACACGCACACGTAGACATGCTAATGGGCCTCAACCAATAGTTTCCCTGCACACAGTAAACTCCCACCCAGAGGAACCAACCTCCATCTTAGTCTGAAATAAATAGTGCTGCGTTTACTTGTTCCTTGCAGACTGCAAAACAGCCCAAGCAACAAACCAAGTGTCTGTTTCATCGCTCATCACCGGCGGTACAAAGAAATCCAGCAAGTAAGTATGTTTCTTTACTTTTATAGTGATTTTGCGTTTAAGATAATTAACTATAAAGTTTGGAAGCGTATGGATATATAGTTGCTAGGAGTTTTGTTGATGTAGAAAAAATAACTCAAATGCACTGGAGTGAGAAAGTAACTTCCTTATTTTGTTCATGTATATTTTTGGAAACAGGAATTCATAAAAAAAAAAATTATGCGTTTATTTATACTATAATATACCAGAAAAAAAACATTTAGTGAACGACTTATAGATTTTAATAACGTTGAATGGAGGCGGATGTGTACAAAGAGTTGTGCAACTGTAGAAAAAAATTCTCCAGGTAAAGCAATAAAGTGATACATATTACTCAATCTTGTTAAATTATATTTCTGAAAATTGAAAACTCGATTTCAGCGTTACAATTGTATGCATTTGTTAATACTAACAAGTCGTAAACATGTTATGTCGTACACGTTCTGCAACACGTTGAGTCATGAACTGTAATGAACTGAAACATTTCTCATGAGCATTGTGTGAGTTTTGTAGAAAATCTGGAAAATCTTCATGCAAAGTTCTACAAATTAAGCGACTAATGTTACCTTGATTTGTATTTCTGAAAAGTACAGTGTAAGAATTGTAAGAACCATAAGCCGAAATGAATTTCCGAACTTTGCATGAACTGGCAAAACAAGTTGTTTCAACTAAGCAGGATTTTCAGCAATGCCAAAAGGTAAAACTGGAATGATGGGAGTAATTCCTGCCTTGCAAAGTTCAATGTTTGCTCCGACTTGGAACAAATAATCAAATCTCAGAGTACACATAGTCACACAGTTTTGCAATCCTGTCTCGAACTGACCACAGATCAGTTTGGATGGTTTGATACGATTTATTCAAAGGTACAATCAGCTCTCTGGACTGGAGATCAGACAGAACAAATATTAACTAAATGTGCAAGAGGGCACAGCGTTTCCAAATCACAAGGAAAACAAATTTGCACTCAATTAGATGTACTGCTTAATATGTAAACCATTTCCATCTTCTGATCACTTTTTTATTTCTTTTCTTTCTTTTTTTTCCAGGATGACCCACCAGTTTCCATCCCTTTCACCAGACCAGAAGAAGGAGCTGGCGACTATCGCCCAGCGTATTGTGGCTCCTGGAAAGGGTATCTTGGCTGCAGATGAGTCCACAGGTGAATTCATGTGTTATCTTAGTTGATGATTAGCTAATCATTCTTAGTTAATCATTGTTGCATGGTGTTGCAACGATGTCTACAGCACTAGTTGCTGGGCTTGCGAAAAATAGGCCTGAATATGAGAAAACTAGCCTGAAATAAACTTTGTTACATTTGCATTGCATACATTTGGAGATAAAGGTATCACATGATATACTTGTACATATTTCATAGCTTGATATTACCACAGTAGCGTTCCGAAAAACGATAGCGGCGTGTTGGAGATCATGACTGCTGCAAAGTTGATTACATTTCTTATATATTTAACATAGACCGTCTCGATTATTGTCTCATTGTAGAATTGGAAGCCAGGAATAACACACAATGGTGTGTCGTTTTCACCATTAAGTTAATAATTTTTCAATTACAGCACTTTCTGGAGCATTTCATTCTTTATTTTTTCCTTCAATTTGTCCACACAAATAATGTATATTTCCAAAAGAGTGACACGTAATTGATAATTTTGTATCCATTCATAGTTTTATTTAAAAAGTTAGTTCCCGCTATCACTCACATCGTAACTGGTATAATGTTGTATACTTTCCAGCTTCTGCCATTATTATTAATTTTTTAAACCTGGGAAGACAAAAAAACCTTCTACATTTAGTAATTAATGAGAAATTACTTTTTGCCTGTTTGAAAAGTCGCAGCTTTACCTGAGACTGCGAGTGATAATGGAAAGTCCTTCGAAAATAAATGTCACCTCAAATAATGTTTACGACTTTTTACTACAGAAGCAATAAAGTATTAGAACGAGGACATGAATATGTCTAATCATTACACATTGAACAAAAATGTCAACAAGTCTGTCATTCCTGATTTAGGCACCATGGCAAAGCGTCTGCAAAAGATCAACGTGGAGAACACGGAGGAGAACCGCCGCTTCTTCCGAGACCTCCTGTTCTCCGTTGATCCTGCCATTTCGCAAAGCATCGGAGGAGTCATTTTCTTCCACGAGACACTGTATCAGAAATCAGACAAGGGCGTCCTTTTTCCACAGGTCATCAAGGAGAAGGGAATTGTGGTTGGCATTAAGGTAAAATTGCTGTATAGGCATTATATTACACATTCTTTTCTTCACTTTGCATATATTCTGTTTAAATTCTCAAGTCAGACTATTTCGAAGTCATTCATTCACTCAGCTTGTTGTCTGGACATAAGGATAAAGTGCACGTAGGGCGATCAAATGTAGGGATTGCGTAAAATGTCAGGCAAGCTTTTTTTACGACCAAGGTCTAAAGCAATGCTGTCAACTAGTACACTGCAATCCAGATGCAGACCTGACAAAGTTTATCAGCTGATCGAACGAAACACTTGTGAAGCATTGTATCAAAATTGATTACTGTAGGAAAACAGGAACAATTGCAGCTT
Source organism: Silurus lanzhouensis (assembly GCA_039877035.1). Classification (NCBI taxonomy): domain Eukaryota; kingdom Metazoa; phylum Chordata; class Actinopteri; order Siluriformes; family Siluridae; genus Silurus; species Silurus lanzhouensis. The sequence continues at coordinate 3,316,951 of JBCEWE010000339.1, read as the reverse complement.
CATTAGCAGATTCTGTGTTGCTTACTGTCATGGCATGTATTAGAATTTTTAAATATTGTAAAAAATTTTTCATAGATATGCGAGTACTTCTTCTTCTTCTTCTTCTTCTTCTTTCGGCTGCTCCCATTAGGGGTCGCCACAGCGGATCATCCGTCTCCATACCACCCTGTCCTCTACATCTGCCTCTTTTACACCAACTACCTGCATGTCTTCCCTCACCACATCCATGAACCTCCTTCTTGGCCTTCCTCTTTTCCTCCTACCTGGTGGCTCCATCCTCAGCATTCTTCTACCAATATAATTCATGTCCCTCCTCTGCACATGTCCAAACCATCTCAATCTCGCCTCCCTCACCTTGTCACCAAAACATCCTACATGCGTTGTCCCTCTAATAAACTCATTTCTAATCTTATCCATCCTCGTCACTCCCAACGAAAACCTCAACATCTTCAGCTCTGCTACCTCCAGCTCCACCTCCTGTCTTTTACTCAATGCCACTGTCTCTAAACCATACAACATCGCAGGTCTCACCACAGTCCTATAAACTTTTCCTTTCAATTTTGCAGATACCCTACTATCACAAATCACTCCTGTCACTCTTCTCCACCCACTCCACCCTGCCTGCACTCTTTTCTTCACTTCTCTAACACACTCTCCATTACTTTGCACTGTTGACCCCAGGTACCTGAATTCCTCCACCTTCTGAAGCTCTTCTCCCTGCAACCGCACCACTCCACTGCCCTCCCTCTCATTCACACACATGTATTCTGTCTTACTCCTACTGAGTTTCATTCCCCTTCTCTCCAGCGCATATCTCCACCTCTCCAGGCTCTTCTCAACCTGCTCCCTACTCTCACAACAAATCACAATATCATCCGCAAACATCATAGTCCAGGGAGACTCCTGTCTGACCTCGTCCGTCAACCTGTCCATCACCACTGCAAACAGGAAAGGGCTCAGGGCCGATCCTTGATGCAGTCCAACCTTCACTCTAAACCAGTCTGTCGTACCTACTGCACACTTCACTGCCGTCACACTGTCCTCATACATGTCCTGCACCACCATCACATACTTCTCTGACACACCTGACTTCCTCATACAATACCACAACTCCTCTCTTGGCACCCTGTCGTACGCCTTCTCTAAATCCACAAATACACAATGCAATTCCTTCTGTCCTTCTCTATACTTCTCCATCAACATTCTCAAAGCAAATAAGGCATCTGTGGTGCTCTTCCTCGGCATGAAACCATACTGTTGCTCACAGATGGTCACCTCTTCTCTCAGCCTGGCTTCCACTACTCTTTCCCATAACTTCATGGTGTGACTGATCAACTTAATACCCCTGTAGTTACTGCAGGTCTGCACATCTCCTTTATGCTTAAAGATCGGTACCAGCACACTTCTTCTCCATTCCTCAGGCATCTTCTCACCTTCCAAAATCCTGTTAAACAATCTGGTCAAAAACTCCACTGCCATCTCTCCTAAACATCTCCACGCTTCTACCGGTATGTCATCTGGTCCAACCGACTTTCCACTCTTCATCCTCTTAATCGCTGCTCTCACTTCCTCCTTACTAATCCTATCTACATCCTGCTTCACCAACTCCACATCATCCAACCTTCTCTCTCTCTGATTTTCCTCATTCATCAGCTGCTCAAAATACTCCCTCCACCTTCTCAACACACTCTCCTCACTAGTCAACACATTTCCCTCTCCATCCTTTACTGCTCTAACTTGCAGTACATCCTTTCCAGCTCGGTCCCTCTGCCTGGCCAATCGGTACAAATCCTTTTCTCCTTCCTTAATGTCCAACCTCTCATACAGCTCCTTATATGCCTTTTCCTTGGCTTTCGCCACATCCCTCTTAACCTGCTGCCGCATCTCCTTGTACTCCTGCCTACTTTTCTCATCACTCTGTCTATCCCACTTCTGTTTTGCCAACCTCTTTCTCCTTATGCTTTCCTGCACTTCCTCATTCCACCACCACGTCTCCTTGTCTTCCTTTCTATTTCCAGATGTCACACCAAGTACTTTTCTAGCTGCCTCCCTCATCACTCCTGCAGTAGTTGCCCAATCATCCAACACCTCCTTAACACCACTGAGCCTCTCTCTGACCTCTTCCCTGAACCTCACACTACACTCTTCCTCCTTCAGTTTCCACCATCTTATTCTTCTTTCAGTCCTCACTCTCCTCCTCTTCTTCTTCGCCTCCAAAACCATATTACAGACCACCATCCTATGCTGTCTAGCTACACTGTCCCCTGCCAACACCTTACAGTCGCCAATCTCCTTCAGGTTGCATCTCCTGCATAGCACATAGTCCACCTGTGTGCACCTACCTCCACTCTTATACGTCACCCTATGATCCTCCTTCTTCTTAAAATAAGTGTTCACCACTGCCATTTCCATCCTTTTAGCAAAATCTACCACCATCTGCCCTTCCACATTCCTCTCCTTAAAACCATACCTACCCATCACCTCCTCGTCACCTCTGTTCCCTTCACCTACATGCCCATTAAAGTCTGCCCCAATCACCAATTGTTCTTTCCTAGGTACACCATCTACCACTTCATCTAATTCACTCCAGAATCTTTCCTTCTCCTCCATCTCACATATAGATATGCGAGTACGATTAGTGCTAATTATTTGTTATAGCGCAATTATTATTATTTTTTAAATTTAAACACAGAATGTTTTCTAATTATGACTAGGTTAAGAAGTAGTGTAATACTGTAATTTCTGCTTCCACTCAGTTCATAGTCTGTGGTGAAAGTGAAAACGTAAAGCGCGTAAATGATTTTAAACATAAGTGAACTGCTCAAAGGAAACTGAACAGCAACAACGTTCACGCTAGTTGCTTATTCTGACCTTTAGAAACAGGAAATGTAACTGATGTAACTTTTGTAAATGACATCACGAGGCACGATGTAACCGAAAGTCTCTTTACCACAAGTTAGACCAGTTTTACACACCAGACAGACACATACACAATCACGTAGAAAATCATCTTCACATATAAACAGTGTCCACAAATGAGACTATCATGTATTAATTGTGTATTTTTTGTTGCTAGGTTGACAAAGGCACAGCAGGGCTGAATGGAACAGATGGCGAGACAACCACACAAGGTAAGTCTAGCATGATGGTTCTTCACTGTTATTAGAGAAACATTCAGCACTTCATGATCTGATCCTGTCACTTAGGTCTTTGAGCATTTGTCAGCTCTTGAATAGTCATTCACACCTGTGTCTTTTAGGGCTGGATGGCCTGGGGGAGCGCTGTGCTCAGTACAAGAAGGATGGGTGTGACTTTGCTAAGTGGCGCTGTGTGCTGAAGATCTCAGACGGCTGCCCTTCTGCTCTGGCTATTGCTGAAAACGCCAATGTACTAGCCAGATACGCCAGTATCTGCCAACAGGTACCCAGTTCTCCCACCTCTACACAAACTGCCTTTGTTCATTGTGCATAAATTTGAGGCTTAAGGCATTGCAAGTGGTTTTCTTTTTTTTTTCTATAGAATGGCTTGGTGCCTATTGTTGAGCCTGAGATTCTCCCAGATGGTGATCACGACCTCCAGCGATGCCAATATGTCACAGAGAAGGTGAGGTTCCTCAGAGATTAAAATGAACTGAAAAATAATCTAAAATCAAAGCATAATTTTTGTGTTGGCTTCAATGTTAAGTCCCTGCTGCAGAAACAGATGGGAGTGGGATCTGATCCAACTTCTATAAACATTAACCTAACTCTCAAATCCAACACACATATTAACACTCATTCGTGTCTCTTGGATTAGGTCCTCGCTGCTGTCTACAAAGCTCTGTCTGACCACCATGTTTATCTGGAGGGTACTCTGCTCAAACCTAACATGGTCACAGCAGGACACTCCTGCCCCAAGAAGTACACCCCACAAGAGGTTGCCATGGCAACCGTGAGTGCCCTCAGACGCACCGTACCCGCCGCTGTTCCAGGTGATTTGGACCACGTTTGGATGGTTTAATAAGGAAATAATTTTTTAACCTGTACTCACTGGGATTTCTTTTGATCTTCTAGGCATCTGCTTCCTGTCAGGAGGTCAGAGTGAGGAGGAAGCTTCACTCAATCTCAATGCCATCAACCAGACTCCACTGCACAGGCCCTGGAAGCTGACTTTCTCCTACGGACGTGCTCTCCAGGCCTCAGCGCTGGCAGCATGGAAGGGTAAAACAGCAAACAAGAAGTCTGCACAAGAGGCTTTCGTTACTCGTGCTAAGGTAGGCACTGAAATAGAATTTTCTTTTTAAAGAAGGGAGCCAATTGGTTTTAGTTGGTGTTTATAAAGCAGGAATTTGATTCATATCTAAAACATACAGTGGGAATATTATTTATAAAGCAGCAGCTGTAGATCTGCCAAGTGAACATCATGCTTCTCCTGTTCACCCCCCACAGATTAACGGTCTGGCATCTAAAGGCGAGTACAAACCAACAGGCCAGGCTGACACGGCTGCCACGCAGTCCCTCTACACTGCCAGCTACGTCTACTAGACCAAACATGCTACCAAACAGCAATCTTTCCTTGACCACACAAAACTGTGAATACAAAATTGACCAAAGACTGTGTCATGTTAACTTGATTTATAAACATATATATTTTGCATGCCTGGAATACTGATCTCCAAACTCATGACAAAATCAGCAAATGTTTTTTATAGATTATAAAGTTAAAAGATCTTTCTATAGTAAATGAATAAAAAGGAACATGCACTGATGGTTTGTTTTTCAGTCTTCTTTTGTGTATGTGTTGAGTCTGAGACATCATTTAAGGTTTTTATATAATAAGTTCCTGTGCTTGGTGATACAATGTAATATATGTAGGGCTTCTGAAATTGCTGTAAGATTAAGAAAACGTGGAGCAGCTATGTATGAGGATCAATTAAAACTTTGCCATATGCAATTCCATAAGAAGCCCAATTTTGCAGGTGATCACCAGCAATTTTAGGCGTTTTCTAAAAATCAATCCCTAAAAAGAGTGAAGCATGGGGGTGGATGCAACACAATTCCTGGCGTGGAAGGAAGATACACCTTAAAGTAACACCTTAAAAACTTAACACATCAATTCTAAGTATACCTTTATAGTACCTGAAACAAAACAAAACCTGAGTTGAGAAATTTATGCTTGAAAGAATTTAGGTGTATGTAATCTTTAGTCAAAGTTAAAATTGTGGTATTAAATAATAATAAAAACTAAAGTGTTCTTATTCCTATTATACTACAGTAAATACTATTCAAATGAACAATGTATATATAATGTGCACAATATACATTTTTATTATTATTAACGATAGAATTATATTTAATGTCTAAGAACTCTGAAAGGATGTTTTTTGGTTAATATTCATGCAGTCATTGACAGTCACAGCATTTATTCAAATAAATTTTTATTTGACTAAACATGAACAACCCAACTACTCTATGAGTACACACATGCAAGAGCAGTATCTAAGTAGCCTTTCTACACTTACAATAAAATAGCACATTTGAAAGCAGCTTGCCAAATATAAAGGAAAAAAGGACAGTGTGCTTAAAAAATAGGTGCTCATAAACGACCTAACTGCTACCTGACTGGGAAAACTGGAACGGTGTGGATTCTAAAATAGAAAATGTGTGCTTGTAAAACAACACAAAACTATTTAGTGCTTCGTCTGAAAAACAAAAACAAAAAATCCCGATGATTATCTGAAGCATATTTAAATAAAAAGAGAAAGAAAATCACATGACAAAGTGGTTAAGACCTTATCAATCCCGAACCTATGTAGCCCTTACCATTAAGACCTAACACAAAATAGGAAGACAGTCTATTTTTCGAGAAATGTGAAGTAACAATTGATGGTCTTGTGAGGTATGGAGACACAGTGAGTCAGGCTTTATGGTATAGCATGTACGATGTCAATCTAACCTGAGATTCAGACACTACAGGCTGTTTTGGTGAATGAATGCAGAGGTGCGCATCAAGAATGGGATCGATGTGAGATCCGTGTGAAATCCACGAGATTCCTTTGGGTCTCCCAAAAAAAAATTAATCATGGGAGGAAACAGATGTCACATTAACTATACTGGACGTTTGTTCCTTCTGTTTTATTACTTAATTCTTGAGGGTAAATAAATACGGATCACTTCACCGGAATACATCGTGGCACTACTACTGAACTAACCAGGCTTGATCTTCCTACTACAGCAGGAAAGTGCGGCATTAAAAAATAGAAAAAAAGAAAATTGTGCACACCTCAGAATGAATTAATTCTTCTTTAATCGAAAACCACCACTAACTCTGACATTAGATCATGGATATTTTGTATGATAAATCAGATTACCTCACAGAATGTCCTCACAATCTCTGACTTTAGTCACATTAAAATCCTGCTACACTTGTAGTTGTTGCTCATGGACACAAGTAGTATTGTAATGATGGACCTTTATAAAACACGGCATGTGATGTAAAGTTTAGTCTACTAACAACCCTTCACAAATAGCTACCAACGAACTGCAATGTCTTTCTACACCTAGTTACATCAACTGAGAATTATGTGTGAAGTATTTCCACTGACGCTACTAGACTTTCTATAAGGTAACTGCAACGGCAGTAAGTACAAGAGTGTGTGTGTGTGTGTGTGTGTGTGTGTGTGTGTGTGTGTGTGTGTGTGTGTCTGTGTGTGAGAGAGAGAGAGAGAGAAAGAGAGAGAGAGAGAGAGAGAGAGAGAGAGACAGACATGTGCTGGTATTAACCAACCATATGTGGTAAAAAAAACAAAAAAAAAGATCTTACAGGTGCTCAGGCAAGATTTTAGAAAGTGGACCATGTTATGCTTTAAACACTTCGGTCGGAAAAAAAAGGGCACCACTGATTAAAATAATCGGTCATTTTAAGCACACTAAAAAGGCAGAAGCTCTCAGACATGTAATGTGGAGCCATGTCCTTTTGACGTCACACAACTTTCAAGAAGCCAGTGAAGGAAAATGGCAAAATATCAACCTTTTTTGAAATGATGTATTGTTCTACACTGTTTTCACCATTCAGCTGTATAGTTAAAAACCTCCAATGGATGAGAAACCTTTCTCTGAAAAGGTTTGGCAGAGGCTAAGTGAAGTCAGTCTCATGGAACGGGCTGAGGAACAGAGGCCTTTAGACTATAGGTTTTGTCGTTTTGGGATTCATCGACTCCAGGGTGGATTTACAAAAAAAAAAATTCAAAATCTTGAACTAGGCTCTGGAGGTCTCATCACATGATGTAAACCTTCTCGGCCTGGGAGAAGCTGAAGACTTCTTTGGTTCTGGGGCACACCACCTTGTCGTCTTGGCGAATAGACAAAAGAGACTGTAGAGGGAATAAAAAAAAATACTATAATAAATACATACCATTTTATACATCAAGCAAACTGAAACTTATATAGTTATGAGATGATATAAAAGCAGATTCTCATTATCTAAAAAAAATGAGGTATATCCTTGAAAAAAAAATTACAAATTCTGCCTCTACACATTACAAATTCATTTTTAAATGAATCAATAAATTAAAACAATCAATGTAGACATGCTCTTTTGATTCGAGTGGAAATACAAAAATATTTATTAACTGTTTAGGAATTATAGCCATTTTTTTCCTTGGTGAGGGAAAAACCACTTCAGAACCAACAGCCAACTAAATACACACTGAAGGAAATGGGTGCATCAACAAGGTCTGCAATCAAAAGACTCATGAATGTAAATTCAAACTGAGTTATAGCCCAGCAATGATGTTACATTCTTTGGAAAGATAAAACCAAAATTGTATTGTAGCAAAATGGTATTAAAAGAATAGTATGGAGATGGAAAGGAAGGGCTCATGATCCCAAGAATGCAACACCCTTTTGTCAAATATGGCTTTGTTGTAGCATAAATGCCTATTAGTGGTCTTGGCCATCGGTGTTTACTGATGTTGTGATTGCTTTTCACTTACTGCAGACAAAAAGACTCACAAACAAGCAACAACTTAAAACAGCTACAGTAAAAGCTATTCAATAGAGCGAAGCATTTCAATAAAGTCAAACTTAACATTTGGTTGGCATTTATGTCTTCCAGACTTAAGAAATTGCATTTGTATTGGAAATAAATGTACCGTATTTTCTGGACTATAAGCCGCTACTTTTTTCCCACGCTTTAAACCCTGCGGCTTAAACAACGAAGCGGCTAATATATGGATTTTTCCTGGGTTTTTCCCGGTTTCACAATCTTCAAGCCAAAAAACTGAGCCCCATAACATCAGAACAATGAGATTGCCAAACGGGTTCAGGTGAACCAATGAAATTCTTTATATTAAATCAGATGCGCTCCCACTGAATCGGGACGCACCACATCATAAATATGGATGAGGTTCCTCCAATGTTTGACCTGCCGCTCACTCGGACTGTCTACAGGAAATGTGAATCATTCACTTCACCTGTGTTCTGAGCTGCACGGCATCGGGAGAAAAGCTTCACCGATGGTGATTTTTAAAACGCACAACGATGCCAAAAGAAAAACTCTCGAGAGAAATAGTTGTGAAAGGAAGGAGGAAGACAGTGAACAATGACTTTCTTGGTAGGCTACTGTTTAGATACAAGTCCTGTAACAGACACTGTCTTTCGTTAAAGCCTGTGTAAAGTTCATTAGTTTTAGTGTAGACAGTGTAGCAGTGTTTAGTGTAGCGGCTTATTTATGTTCAAAATTAAAATCTTTGTCAAATTCAGTGGGGCTTATATTTCGATTCGCTTTATAGTCTGGAAATTACGATATATGTTATTGCAATTTGTAGGTTTATGATGCATTCCCTAAACGATTAAAGCACTTTTTCTTATAACCAGGTTATTATAGCTAAAAGTCTACATTTCAATCTGCTTCTAATCCATTACAAGTAAAATTACAATTGTGTAACTGTCCAAAGATTTATGGACACACCTGTATATACACACACATATAAAAGCCATTACGAGTCACAGGAACAGCTACAATATGCCTTTGAAACTGCACACGAGCAATAAACACCATTCAGTAAACCCTGCAAATGGGGGGCATGCTATGAGAGAGCAATTATATCCTTAGACTCTAAAGGATATAATTGCTCTCTTCTAGAATCAGATATAAATATATGTGGTAATACAAGATTTGATAGCCTGACTGATTATTATTCGTGTCTGAGAATAATGATAATCAGTCAGACTATCAAATCTTGCATTACATTTCGGTAATGTTTTCCTCTTAGAGCAGGGGGAAAGTGGACCCAAACCATGTCATAAAAATAAAACCAGACAAAACAGAGAAAGAACCCAAACGACATAGAGAGCTGTACAAGGCTGTCACGTAACACTTCTATACTTACATTATAGCCATAAACATAGCCATTAGGCAGCATCATGGGTGGGTTGTTCTCGTTCATGACCTCTCCAGAGATTTTACACACCAGACGGGAGTTTGCGCAGTGGGCCATAGGGAGAGGCTGAGCCAGCTTGTTTAGGGACTTGCTGCATACAGGACAGTCTGGGTTTTTAGAGGTACCATCCTCTTTGTAACACTGTCTGTGAGCCAAGAGTCAAGGGCATTAACTTATATTCATCAGATTACCAGTGTGTCATATATGTTAAGAACAGTACTGAGACACCTCACTTTCTCAGCCATATGAGGTTCTTTCCCAAACTGTCAACCGAGAGGAGGCACACGATTGTAAAGGATGGCTTTGGTTGCAGTAGCATTCAATTCTCTTCAATTGATTAAGGAAACCCAAACCTGTTCCAGCATGATCGTGCCGCTGAGCACAAAGCCAGTTCCAAGATGATATGCTTTATATTGGTTGGAGTGGAAGATCTTGAGTAGGCTGCTATAGTGCGCTGACCTCAACCCTATTGAACACCTTTGGGATGAATTGCAAACCAACTGCATCCAAGGTCTCCTCACCCTACATGAGTAGCTGAGTTTCCTAACACCCTTGTGGCTGAATTAACACAAATTCCACAAATGTACACTAAAACCTTGTGGAACATCTTCCCATTGAGTAAAGGTTATTACAACAGCAAATTGGGACTATAATGTGGAATGCGATGTTCAAAAAAAACATATAGAAATCTAATAGTCAGGTGTCCACAAAATATAATTATATATAATTGAACAGTATAGAATTTTATGGTAGGTTTAATTTAACAGAAAGAGAAATATAAAAAAAAAAATATTAAATGAATCCCCTACCAACCAGCAGGAATTCTGACCACCACACACCCAAATTAGTCCTGTCCCTTTAAGAAAGTAATCCTAATATCAACTCATTATTTGTATAAAAGACACCCATTACATACCAGCCTTGTGAAGGTCTACAATCTAATGCCTGACGTCCTTTGACAGCTCTTTGCCCACAGTGGTGGAGAGGTTTGAATGGAAGAGGTTGATTCTGTAACAGGTGTCTTTTATACACATAATGAGTTGAAATCAGGAGTTTTTATCTGAAAGGTACAGGATTAATTAGGGTTTGTGGGTAAGAATTCTTGCTAATTTGGTTCGGGATCAAATACTTATTTCACTCCATTAAATACAAAATCATTTATAACCTTTCTTTAACTTTTTTTTTATGGATTATTTTTTTATATTCTGCCTCTCTCTGTTAAAAATAAACCTACTACAAAAATATAGACAGTTCATTTCTTTGTAAAGGGGTCAATATACAAAATCAGCAGGGGATTAAATAATTATTTCTCCCACTGTACATATGTATGCCCTTGACACATACTATATACATGCATACTTTAACACTTTCCAAATTTGCTCTATTAAAAAAAAAATCTATTTATAAAAATCAATTATAATAAATAAGATAAAAACCCTCTCGACAGAGCTGTAGTCCGATTTATCTTAAATTTGTAATTCCGCGTACCAGTGTAGATTTATTCATTGATAGAGACTCAAAGCACTTTGACAAGGGTGTCTGCTAAATGTCGCAAATGTAAACGTAAACATACAAGTGTGTTTCAGAATATTTTTTTGCAGAAAGAGTTAATACCCTAAATACCACTGAATGTTATTAAACCAAATAATAACTAATTTCGAAAACCTAACACTGTAAATGAGTCATTGCCACAAATTGCATTTGTTTCAAGGACATGCAAACAGTTGCCTCATACTAAGAATGTGTTAACAGTAACTCTAAATGCTATTAGGAAAATGTGGTGTGTTGGAAGTAATCAAGCTCGACGCTGTTGAGGATACGGGGTTTTGATGGCAGACAGCCCTGCCTGCAGAGTGATGGTGAACACAGAGTTGTTCCCCAGCTGGTGTAATCTGTAATTGTCGTATCTGAATTGTTGGATCAGCATTTTCCAGCGGCCTGGATCCAGAAGGTCCTGTGTGAGACAACAAGCTGTCTGTAAATCATTTCATGGTTTCCAGCCCCAACATCTGAAACTGCTCATGGGTTTTTTAGGAAATCTTTTTCCTGGGCTTTTCCGAACTTGACTAGGCTTTCACGATCTATAATTGTAAGGATTTCTCAGTGTACAGTGAATGTTTCAAACTGCAGTTCAGTTTAACCTAAATTAACTGGCACCAAAATTAACCATCATCCTTCCTTCCAATATAATCATTTGAGCCCATACAAATGTTTGCTCCAAGATCTTGACCAAGTCTTCTTTGTAAGAGAGATTTACTATCTCGCTGTATAAATGTATCTCTCATTTATAAGGATTCGATGGACTACATTACAGGAATCTAAATATTCATGAGTATATGTGATGTCACTTAAGCATATATTACAATAATGGCTTTTTATAGTAACAGTTAATTCACAGATTTCTATGAATGACACAGAGGTCTAAAAAATAAATGAAATGCAAATGAGATGTAAATCATTTATTTAAAGAGGCGCCGGTCACATGTTAAATCATTGGAGTATAAAACATTTAAAACACTTCTACACTGCTTTATCTCAGGCTAAACCCTAGGTTAATTGCTTAATAAAAAAATACCAATAAAAGGTCTGTCCAGAAAGCTCACCTTGTATGGGGAAATGTGAGTGTCAGAAGGAAATGCCAGCATGCCCATCACCTGCCGAACCTCATCCAGCTGCCCTCCTTCTGCTTGGCTAAAGTGTTTACGTGCATGTCTACAACACACACAGGTCAATTTTACAAACAATATCTACACAAAAGGTTCAACTTGAACGTAATTGCTTTTGATTACAGAAGGTGTTCACCGTACCGTACTGCATCCATGCGTTTGTTCTGTCGAATTAGCTCGATAAATTCTTGGATCCTTAAACTAAACTCCAGACAGCTCTGAGGAGAAAAAAAAATAATGTTCAGAAACCGAAGCTTTCTTAAAAAAAAAAAAAATCGGGTCTGCTAAATAAACTGCGTTACCTTCATTTTTCTCAGGCGAGACTTGTTGTCATGGCACCAGGCCAAGCAGGTAGCTGTCTCCTGCCTTTCAAGAGATTCCTCCACTTCCTTTGCAGTGAGGAACATCTCAATGTTGACCAAATCCTGGCAAATATGTAAATATGTAGAGATCAATTCAATCAGTGTTTAAAAAAAAAAAAAAAAAAAAAAAAAAAAAAAAAAAAAAAAAAAAAAAGATCAAAACTCAAAAAACTTGAACATTTTGATGATGACAGAGGCACACCTCGATCCCACTTTGTTTGGCGAGCTTGACGGCGGTGTTATAGTAGCCGCAGCGCAGCAGGTGCTCCACCATCATGCGGTCCATGCGCTTCCTCTTCCATACACTGACGTTAGACGGCTGGTCACTGCTGTGCTCCTTCAGGTGCTCGATACGCCGTTTACAGAGCTTAGCGCTCTCATCTTCAGCCTGGATTGATTCTGCCGCCTTCAAGAGATGTTACAATGAGTGGTAGACGTCTGGAGTTATAGTTGGTAGGTCCAATGACCAGAAACCAGAAAACTAGGAATTGGGATGCTGATGCCAGATAAAACATAATACCTTTGCTCATCTGTACTAGAGTTGAAACTAATGATTATTTTTGATAATCAATTAATTGAGTTCACTACAATTCTATTTATAATGATTTAGAATTTACATTCAATTTGCTAAACATTTTCAAAAGCACCTTCAAATATCATTTGAATCACAAAGTCATAAAGGAACATTGTAAAATGATATTGTAAAGATCCTGACCATCACTGAACATTATTCGAGTCTAGCAATGTTTTGTACTAGAATTTAAATAAACCTTGCAAACTAAATTAAATGAACAGAGTTATATCACTACTCCTTTCGCTGCTAATATAAACAAAAAAGTGAAGCGTAATTGTCAAGCTATTAAATGCTTAGGATTAATGATACCTTCCGTTTGAGTGCACTTAATTTCTCCACCACACCATCCAGCAGAGAGACCACAGAGTCCACCACAGGGAAGGAGCTGCTCAGGGTTTTCTCCAGTTCAGCTACCACCATGGTCACGTGGCTTGTCTCGCGGTCTATGTTCTTCTGTGCGGCACGGAATCGCTTGTTTAACGTCTCATAAGGAACCTGCAGGGGATAAAACTCGTTGAGGCTTTGGAAATCACCGGTGTCAGTTAAAAGGTTTAAAATAATTATTACAGATTAATTAGTGGAGCAATTTGTGTAATATTTTTCCATTTGGTCACACGGATTTCTACAGCAAAAATACAATAAATGGTTAAATTCAAGAGGTCACTCCAGATGAGTTTTATAGTCAATTATATAGTCTGTCACTGTTAGTAGGATGAGAACAAGAGGGGAAAAACTATTATTTGGATGCCCCATTTATCAGAATTCTCTTTTTGGTTTTATACCCAATTTAACACGTTGCTTTAACTTCATTATTGACAATATACAAAGCATTATGCACTAAACAGATCGCTAGTATAAAAGGCCTTGATGTATAAATGTCCCTTGTTTGAATGTTATCACTGAAATAATCAGCATTTTCCCTCTCAAACAATTTACAAACTCAATATCCAAAATGTTATATATATTATACATTTTTCGTCTATTAAATTTATTAATAGTGGTGCAATAAATTACAAAAACGGCTTTTGAGTCACGGATCGAATTATTTTTCAGATCAGCAAAAAAAAAAATGGCCAGGAGACAAATATAATTTGCTTTTCATGCATTACAAGAAAATTATAGCAAGGAAATGCTCCCATACATGCGATTTAAATGATGCAGGATGCCCTTCAAGTTCTTCTGCTCCACTGCAAGCCATTGTTAATGACTATGTCACTGTCCTGTTCACGTGAGCACATGACTGCTCTGCGTAGTTACAAAATTACTTAATAGGCAATATCGGCAGAAAAAAACTATTACGATTAAACCACAAGTTTCAAAATATAATTAATCCACGAGTTACGTGCGTGAGTATGGTGAGTTGTGATCCATACTGATCGAGGATGAACCGCAACCTGTTGCACCCCTGATTATTATCATTGCTTTATCAAAGCATCTCAAGGCAGGCAATTTTCTAGAGCGCGATTTCACGTTCTTTTCCCTTTTAATTAATATTATATTCCATAAAACACCTGACCATCACACCATATGTAGTTCTTCCCAATCTTTTGCCATCAAGTTGAAAGCACACAAATGCAAATGATTTTTTTGCATTCTGTAGCATTACATGTTCCTTTCTCTGGAACTTAGAAGCCCAAAGCTGTTCTGGCAGGCATTAAGATATGGTTTAAAAAGGAAAGAAAGAATGGTGCTTTATACTTGTCACATGTACTTTACAGCACAGTGAAAGTCTTTCTTTACATATCCGAGTGATGTTCAGACCTGGGGTCAGCCATGATACAACCCTTGGAGCACTGAGAGTAAAGGGGCTTGCTCAGGGGCCACAAGGGTGTCAGCTTGTTTATATAGGGGCTTTAACCTGCAACCATCTGATCAGCAATTCTGTATATACTTACACAATACTAATAAAAAGTATATTAATACAGTTTAATGTAGTAATAGGTATGTGCTAACTAGGTACTGGTGATAACTACACCAACCACTTTATTAGGAACACCTCTACACCTGCTCAATCATGCAATATCTAGCCAGCATAATAAGTTCATTAATGCCAAACACTATATGATCAATAACTTGTGACTTGAAGGTCAAATGTTTGTTGGTGCCAGAAAGGCTTGTCTGAGTATTTCAGAAAGATGCTTTTTTTTTTTGTCACATGTACATTTCAGGACATTCTTTTTTCCGCATATTCCAGCAACGTTAGGAAGATGGGGTCAGAGTGCTGGGTCAGATATTGATACAGCACCCCTGGAGCACAGAGGGTTAAAGGTCTTGCTCAAGGCTATAGCGATACTAGGAATTAAAACCCTAGACTTTGCGTTCAGTAACCCAGACCCTTAACCACTGCCCTAATCGGCTGTCTATTGCTAGTGTAGCCCATCCATCCTAAACGTTCCGCACGCTGTGTATTTTCCGAGATGCTTTTCTGCTCACGATGGATTCAAAGAGTGCTCGTTTTAAGTTACTGTAACCTTCCTGTCAGCTCAAACTATACTGGCTGTCCTCCATCAAACCCCCACAGATGCACAACTCTATAGAGCAGAGCAAGCAAGAAAGAAAATCCCAGACCCCTTGCAGATGACGTGTTCATCCCCCCAAAAAATGCAAGTCCCTAATGCAAATCTACATTATACGCAAAAAGAATAAATCCAACGATTTGACGTGCTGGGCGCATCGAACAGAAAGCAGAAGCAGCAGCAGCAGCACAAATAAGCATTGAAATTCTGCATGCGTGCACAGGAGACGGAAATGAGACGCAAGTCAGACAGAGCTCGTTTATGCACAATGAATAGCCGATATTAGGCGTCTGATCTTGACATGCAGCTCTTTCCCGAGCATTACTGCATGCATGATGCTTGCTGTAGGAGGGAGAAGGAGGGGAGGGGAAGCAGTGGCGCAGAGAACAAAGGTGGCAAAGCAGCCATCACGTGTTTTTGCCATGATTAAAACCAAGACACGTGAACGTCTCTCGGTACGACCCTGTGCGTATGATCGCATGCACAGAATTCCTGATCAGCAGCTACACGGATATGTATCCCCGTGCATAAATGCATCCCGTGCATGTCTAACCAGTGCAGATTATTAGTGCCACCTTAACCAGGTATTAGATAAGAGATAACGTGCACTAGGTACAAGATGTCATTGCCTTGTCTCGATCACAAGCTAAAGGCAAAACAGCAGAATGGCAGGTTGCATTTGCGCCATGTTAGATATGAGCAATATGGCCTGAGCCATTTTAGGAGCAATGCACCGTTTATTTCTTTCAGGAGAACGCCATTTATTTTTGTAGGCAGCCTGCAGGGGAGGCTAGAACATGATCCGATGGGCATCAGAGCGTTTCTTATGACATCCAGGATTCCGATCTGATTTTACTAAACAAAGCACGCTAACGGAGCTGAGTTGAATTTACAGAAGACACTAGACAGTGGTTCCACTTTACTAATTAAAAACTCAATATAATCTCTAATGCCAGTTCTCCCCCGTGTGTGTGCGCGTGCGTCTCTCTCTCTCTCTCTCTCTCTCTCTCTCTCTCTCTCTCTCTCGCTCAGCTGAGTTGTTTTGCTAATTTGTTTAGCTTTAGCTCCCTGAACAAACCCGCACAGTTCTACATTGATTTCAAATCTCTTGACATCTGATTTAAACAACAACATTTACCACAAGGCAAGCTTACATCAGTTAATCATGACCCGATCCTTCCTACTGGGATTGTCCATTAAAAATTAAGAAGTTACGAACCTTCAAAGTTGGATATTCTTGAACCTTAAGAGCCATAGAGAGTTGAGCAGCTGTTTCTTGTACCGCCATCTTGGTTTTGGAGAAAATGCTACGCATGCGCAGAGCAAATCGGGGCGCTAGTGACAGCTTGTTCATTAGTCGCTTATACAGTGGATTTCACAGTCAATGAGTTCTCTACTGTCTCCTACTGACAATATAAGGTATTACAGCTTTGAAATATTGGTCCTAAATGTTTGTCTACACAAACCGTAGAAAAGTTCTATAGTTATTTTTTTATTTTTTTTTATTTTTAAAAATTTGTTATCTGATTTTATTAAAAAATTATTTTCTTATTTTGTTTTCTGGTTTATTATATTTTTTATAATTGCTATTTAGTTTTCTGATTTGCTTTTTTGTTTTGCACTTCTATAATATATGCCACTGTAATATATCCTGTATACCCAAATTTTGTGGATACCTGTCATCACACCTATATGTGTATCCTCACCAAACTGTTACAAACCAAACATCTACAAATGTTCTTCACTAGCACAAAAAAAAAAAAACTTACCCCAAATCTCTGCATGGCAATGCCCTATGTATTAAGTAAGTGCCATAAGTACATGGCTTGCCAAAATTGGAGTGGAAGAACTGCAGTGGCCTGAACAAAGAGTTGGCTTCAACTTTATTAAACACACCTGAATTGCCAGGCCTTTTTGCCCAATGCATGTCCCCAACTTCAATATTGCTCATATGGCTGAATGGACACAGACATACCAAACAGAAAGGCAAAACAAGAACAGGGACTGTTATGACAAAACCGATGGTTTTGAAATGTAATGTTCAAAAATCATATATACTGTAAATGTGATGGCCCCTTAACTTTATACAAATCGATGATACAAAATATATCATTTGAAATCACGTCAACACATTTTTTTTATAAAAGTAACCTTTTCAACAAAAATTTAATGTAATAAATAAGTTTTTATTTCAGTGAAGATAAGAAATGTGTGTGTTCTTCTTCGAAAACGATATATGGATGGCCATAGGAGTCGTACTTTGATACCAGGTGTGAACGACTAAGTGTGTCAGCTGATCTGATTATTTGAGGTGGATGATAATACCAGACATGAACATGAATGTGCACACAGACAATCAAGCATTCCAGACTTCAGAAAAAAAACTTGTTTTCTAAGCCACGCAATAGCCACGAGTCTATGGCTTAAACCTTTATATTTGCTCAATAGATATATGTATATATATTGAGCAAATATAAAGGTTTAAGCCATAGACTCGTGGCTATTGCGTGATATATATATATATATATATATATATATATATATATATATATATATATATATATATATATATATAGAGAGAGAGAGAGAGAGAGAGAGAGAGAGAGAGAGAGAGAGAGAGAGAAAGAGAGAAAGAGAGAAAGAGAGAGTGAGATACAACTTTATTGTCAATGCATAGTATAGGTGCACAGCAACGAAGTGCAGTTTAAAATCTACCAGAAGTGCAAATAGTAGCATTGTGCAAACTGACAAGGGCAGATAAATACAGATAAATATGAAGGCTCTGGCCAATTTAAAAATGTGCAGAAGCTGTAGAGCAAGTACACTAGGAACTAGAAATATGGAATATATAAATGTACAATATAAGATATGTAGAACTGTATTTACATTTGCGGCATTTAGCAGACGCCCTTATCCAGAGCGATGTACAAAAGTGCTTTGAGTCTCTAGCAATGAATAAATGTAGAAGTGAAAGTGACTGTACAAACATATATACAGACATGAAGTATGTACAAAATAAATATTGTACACAGAAGTGTGAGTTTGCATGAAAAGTAGTGCAATTTATAATAGAAAGTGAAAGTGACTGTCTGTAAGTTTTTGGAGGGGGTGAGGGGGGTCATCTCGGGGTAAGTGGGGCACTGTTTAGCAGGCTGTCTGCAGTGGGGAAGAAACTGTTCTTGTGGCATGAGGTCCTGGTCCTGATGGACCCAAACTTCTTGCCAGAGGGGTTGGACTGAAAGAGTTTGTTTTCAGCATAAGAGGGGTCAGCTGCGATCTTGGCTGCACCTCTCCAGGTCCTGGAGGCCTACAGCTCCTGGAGGGATGGGAGACTGCAGCCAATCAACTTCTCCACAGAGTGGATGACACGCTGCAGCTTGGCCTTGTCCCTGGACAAGCAAACCAGACTGTGATGGAGAATGTGAGGATAGATTTGATAATGGCAGTGTAGAAGTTCACCAACATCTTCGCAGAGATAAAAAACTTCTTCAGCTGGCCCAGGAAATACATCCTCTGCTGAGCCTTCTTGGTGAGGGAGCTGATGTTCTGCAGAACTGCATAATGATTACTGGCAGTCAAATCTTCACATTTACAGTATTTGGTAGACACCATTATCCAGAGTGACTTACATTTAGCTTACTTGTACAACTATGCAGATATGGGATTAAAAGTCTTGCTCAGGTGCATAGGAGTGGTATCTTGTTCTGGCTTGGATTAGAACTAATGACCATTAAATCCAAAGTCCAATGCCTCAGCCATTAAGCTACCAAGTCCCAGTGGGCTACCATCTACCACCTCTTATCAGAGTCCTAGAGATCACTAGTGTGATAGTAAGATGGAAAAAAGCAGGCCCTGAACCTGCTGGTTCTGGTGTTTATATGTTAGTATCTATCGTGTTGTATATGTCGTCTAGGTTATTCGTAAAAGCCTGAAAGTCGAAAGACTTTTTGACTTTTTCACATAGTCAACATGCCGATAAGGACTTCTCATGTACAATATGAAGTTTGTGTAGTCTACAACACAAATGCCATTTACAAGCAAGCAATGGGAAACTTTTCCCCAACTACCTGTGAAAGGAAATGTTTCTCAACTATTTTACTGAGCTCATATAGAAGCTTTTCTCTGACTCAGCCTTATACCAAGACTCGTTTGAAACTTTCATCCTTGGCCAGCAAAAATAACTAATGTTAGCTTGGCCATTCCCTGTTCATCCCTTGTGAAACAACCATCCCCCCACACATCCACCTCCTTCCCTCTCTTCTCCCCCCTCCTTCTCCACCCATGTCCTCAGATTTCGTTTTCCTGTCCGAGCAAGTCACACTGACCCCTCCCTCAGTAGACATGAACGGCTCGATTCCAAACAACACCTTTCTCACTACATAGTGCACTAAACGTTCATTGCAGTGTATTGTCTTATAGTCTACCCTAGTGGAAAGACTAGGGGGCGTTTGGAACACCAACCAAGATTGGCGCGTTCCCAAAGGAAGCCCTTGTCTGATTGGTTGGTTTGCGTTCCCTCGGTTGTAATTGGGCAGTTTTTTTTTCTGCAATGGATCCCCGAATCCAAGGCACGCCGAGGGACTGATTGCGGCTCCGAAAGCAGCCGATATGCAAGGTTTGTGATTGTTTTTGCCCCCCATTTCCCCCCTCCTACTTCCTGTGTGCTCTAGCCAGCTGGCTCATCATGTGCATTGACACAGGCTTTTCTTGTTTTCCCTACAGGCAGGGAGAAGCAGTGAGAAGTGACTGCTTTAGTGTCGGCCAGCTTTCTTAGCTAAACACATTGTATTTGATGGAAAGAAATGTCAAGCATTTGATTGGCTGCATAGAATGTCAATCATATTTATTATACGTGTAGACTCACATTAGATTGACTTGATTGCAACCAAAACCAGACTAATATAAGATAATTACAGATCTTCAGGGTTGTTATTGTGCAATCAAAAATATTTTAATTAACCTCCTGATATTAAGCCCTATGTTTCTAAAATGCTCTTGATATTAAACTGGGTGCTTCAGAGCTTTTATAACAATCCATTAGTGTTACACCATAACACTGACACATCTAGAAATGCAAAAATTTCAGTACAAATTCTGCCAAGCCTAGGAAAATGAAAACTTGTTTTCGATGACTTATCCAGTCCTAGTCGTGTGTTCGTCCAATTAAATGCTTTCCAAGATGGATAAGTCCTGCCACTTGGACCGGTTCAGATAGGGTCATTCCTTTTTGTAAAAAATTTATTTGAGTGGACTTGTGTTAATGAAGGAGACGATGAGAAATCTTTTTATGGTTGAAATCTGGCCCTTGTGAAATTTTTTTGTGGTGTTTAGTCTGGGGTGTGTGTGGTATTATTTTAGTTGTTATTGGCTGGGGTGTAAGTTAGTCAGGTATGTCAACATGTCTTTGCTCTGACTTCTTTTTTTGGAAAAGAAACGCATCCGCATACAGCTGTAAAGTTCATGGTGATTTTAACAAAGAGGTCCTTTGATGTTAAAGTTTTTGTCCTGATGATCGCGTGAAGGATCGCTCTCTTAAGTTAGATATTTTGGAAGTTGCTTACAAAATCATATATATATATATATATATATATATATATATATATATATATATATATATATATATAATCGAAGGTCGCAAAGGAATAGGTCTTACAGATGTAAAATCTAAGCAGCTTCATATGTTAATTCAAGCATTATGGACCTGCTTCAACAGGTTTGTGGTGGTAAGTTTTTCCTTGTCGGAGCTGTGAGGCCAGTAATAAGGTAGTAACCCAGACTGTGTCAGGGAATGGTAAGATTTTGGTATTAGCTCCTTAAAACATTCCACACAAGCCCATTTTCTCACTCTCCATTTTTTTAGCAATGTTCATAGATATATAAAATAGAGAGCCAATATAGAAACAAACAACAAACAAGTTAGGAATCAAATTTATGTAACAAAATAGATGCATTTGAAGCTAAAATGCAATAGAAGTCACCCCCAAAAACGTCTGCTTGTTACTTAATAGCATATAGTATCTACAGCATGCATCTACCATACATTTTATATCCATTACCGCTTATTCCTGGGTTGTAAATACGGACTGTATGCCTGACTTAATATTGTCTATTGTAATGCAACAAGCATTGTATAGCTGTCATGATTGTTTTAATCAAGTCAAGCCATATTTAGTCACAATATATTTGGCAAGATCTCCAAACTCAAATATGTAAGCGTAAACTAAAACCTGCATGGTATTTTATTCTGGGTAAATCTACAAAGTGTGTGGAATGACGACTGAGTAATGATCTAGAACAGTATTTGCCCAAGCATTACAGAAGTAATTTTGTTTTGTGTGTGTGTGTGTAGAGAAAGAAATCCTTCGAGTACACAACTACACAACAAGACCAGCTCAAATTCTGTTAGAGACAGTGTGGGAGTTTGTACAGCTGTGAAAACAGAGCACAACCCGAGTCTGTGTCTCTCAACAAAAAAAATAAAATAAATAACTCGTAATTGTAGCTAACAAGTACTTATTGTCAAAATTGATAAAAAGGATTTTGGTGTGAGGATTATTCGTCTTATAGTTCCACTAAAACGGCAGATGGTTACATCAAAGTGGAAAAATAGTGTCTCATTCTTTTTTTTTTTTTGTTGGATGAATTACAATGAAGTAGACAATGTTAATGATGCAAATGAGCGACACACCTCATTCAGAAATGTATCCACATTTCATGGAGAGCCTACAGCAATCTCAAGTAGGACATTGCCATGGTGCATATAGCATAAACGAGGCCAAACAAACAGCAGACCCGATTGACGTAGTGTCGTGGGTGAATATTCCTTTTAATTATTGTGAACCTATGGTCTCTTTCTGGTTTCACATTTAGTCACAAATGGGTGAGATCTTTAGCTTATGGAACATTGTCTAAAGGTCATGCTGAATTGGAGTCTTGTCAAGAGATACTGCAGTACCTCAAATCCAAGGCTAGTCTGTAAAATAAGGGGAAGGATCATTTCAGGAAATGGCAACCGTGGCTGTAAGGATAGGTTTACTGCGGTGGGGATCGTTTCAATAAAATAGGCTTTACTGTAATGGTGGACCACAGCGTCATTTTTAGCACAACTGCCTCATAACCACAGGCTCTGTATTTGTTACAAGCTGAGTTGAATAGGAGGCGTGTGGTCACACAGAATTTATTACAAGAGGGAGGGTTGAGTTTAACAATTCTCCACGCTGATGTGTGTGTGTGTGTGTGTGTGTGTGTGTGTGTGTGTGTGTGTGTGTGTGTGTGTGTGTGTGTGTGTGTGTGTGTGTGTGTGTGTATGTCAGCGAGGCAGCAGCCGTGCATGCCTCAGACAGTTTAATCTTTCTTTCACAGGGGCTTCTTCTCTCCCCACTCTGCCGTTTCTCTCATTTCATTCCACAATGGAATATTGTTGCTTTAAGCCATCCAGCTGCAGACAGCTCTCTTCCTCCACTGTCTTGCTTTCTTCCTATCAGTGAATTGATCAGAGGAGTGTGGGTGGAAAGTGTCACCAAATCATTATTCTGTTGCCATTTTCACAGTGGAAACAGACTGTGATTTATATGCTTAATGCTCTGTTTTTTGACGAAATGCAGGTTTCAATGGTTTGCTAGTAAATCAATTGGGGATTTATGCAATATGTCAATTAAATGAGTAAATTAGTCTGGTTATTACTAATTAAATCAGTAATTAGTAAAGTCTTTATCATTTTTATCTTAAATCATTGTAAGAACGGACATAAATAAAATGGGTCACTTATTTAAAGTATCTCGTCATAACTGCACTCTTAATGTTGGTCTGCTATTGTATTATATTATATTATATTTGATTATATTCTGTATTATATTATATATATTAAGCTTGATGTTTTGGAGTTGTATTGGAGCAGGTAACGTTGGAGTCTTATTCCAGCTAAAAGAAATACTGAACCAACATGACACCATTACTTTGGACTAAAGTTAATTGTTGTCACTTCACCATACAACAAGACAATGAAGCATAAGTCCATGTTCTGTAAGCGTTATTTAAAGAGCTGAAGTGTTCTCTATCATAGAATTACCTACCCAGTCACCAGATCTAAATAATATTGAACTGCTCTGGGATGAACAGGTTTGGAAGGTGTATTCTATACACATATAGTAGTGAAGAACACCTTGCATTGGCAGTTTTCCAGTTTGACAAGAGGCATGGCAAAATATTGCATCGTAATTCCTGCTTCTTTTTGTGAAAACTTTAATAAAACTATAAATAGCCTGAACGGTTCTAACCTTTATTCTTTACAATTAAAATATTAAGGAATTTATGCTTAAGCATATTGTGATTTTTCATTAATATCTTTTTATACTTTAAAAATAACCAATTTATTTACAGATTTTCAAAGTTTTAATAGCATGTTGTTGTTTTTTTTGTTTTTTGTTTTTAAGCAAAACCATACATTTGTTGTCATGGTTACAAGCGTAAACACTAGTTCATCACAAGACGGATTGTTTATGATTATTTGCATATCATATTGGTGATTGTTATGTGTGTTAAAAAACTAATTATATGCAAAACAGGTCTAAGATTTATGACTTAAAAAGGACATTTGTGCCCATTTTTAAACAACTGAATCATTTAATAACATTTAATAACAGATAATAAATATGTAATGAATGTGTTTTAAATGTGGCATTGGGATGGACATATTTTCTTCTTTAGCTCTGTCTATGTATTGACTTGCTTTATTCAATAAGACAAAGAACAAATTCCTCGGAAACCTGCATACTCATTATCAAGTCAATACATGACAAAAACATGGTTTACCCACCGGCCATTTGTTGTGTTAGACTGACACGGCGGTAAGGCTGTGGACACGGTGGGTCACAAATGAAAAGTGAAAAAAAAATGATTAAGGGATCTTGTGCTTCAGTACAAACCTTCCTGGACACCAGCATATGCCTCATTAGCTCAGGCTCTCAGATTGGCTCGTTAGCCAGGAAACTTAGCAGCTAGTCACTTTCTGAGGTAAATATAGCATCCCTTCATCACACCATTGACAGTTAGAGACTTGCTAAATAAGTGTGAGAAAAAGAGGAAGTCATCCAGATAAACAAAGTGTATTAGAAGAAAATATATTGTATTTAAAAATTCTAAGTGTCACAATGACATTATAATGTCACAATGTCACGTTTTATAATGTGAGCAGACCAAAAAAATAAAGGGCACAAGACAATATGGATTGGAACACAAACTTTTTTTGGCAAACACTACCAAAACTGATACCAACGATATATTAATTTTTCAATCATAAGTTTAAATATCGCTGTTTTACATCTTAATTATTTAATGCCTCCTCTTGTAGCTTGTAAATGGCCACAATCAATCAGGGGAATAAGATTTGATTTATCCTTTCTTGACCCTTTCTTTCAGTTTCATTTTTACAAGATTAATTATCAGAAACTTCGTTGACAAAAACGTAATATGAATCATTATAATCTGGGCGTGTCCACTCGATAGGATCGTGTGAACGGAAACATTGTTCAGCATGAGCTTGAGATAACAAGAATATGATAAGGTTACCTCTGCATGTTAGCATGTTTTAATGCTTAATTCCTAATGGTTCCACCATAACCGCATGTCACCATATTTGTAGCTGTAATGTGGGTTTTGTGTCATGTCATCATCCAACATGAGTAGGATTGTAGCAGTAATCATATATTGATGATGAGAAATATCTGACATTGCCAGTACAGTCATTAGGTGAATTACTAGTCTTTGGTCACCATGCCACCAAATGATATGCTGGTGAACATTTTTTATCAATGCCGTTTAATATATTCATTTTCGTTTCCTTGTGTTAAATCACCTCAAAACAGTGTAATTTAAGCTCAGAAATATAGTCTATTAATAGTAAAGTATATAAACTGTACACATGGTTTTTCCTGTTTATATTTAATATTTTTATATGCATCTTGATCACCATGATTATTCACTTAACATGCATGCCACATAATTGACTGACTGCATAAATATGCAGCAGTTCCTGTTTTATGTAAAGAAAAACTTCTTCTTCTTCTTCTTTCGGCTTCTCCCATTAGGGGTCGCCACAGCGAATCATCCGTCTTCATATCCCCCGTTTTCTACATCTGCCTCTTTCACTACAACTACCTGCATGTCGTACCTCACCACATCCATAAACCTCCTCCTTGGCCTTCCTCATTTCCTTCTACCTTGCGGCTCAATCCTCAATCCTCCATCCCATGTCCCTCCTCTACACATGTCCAATACATCTCAATCGCGCCTAACGCACCTTTTCTCCAAAATGTCTTACATGCGCTGCCCCTCTAATGAACTCTTTTCTAATCCTGTCCGTCCTCGTCACTCCCAACAAAAACCTCAACATCTGCAGCTCTGCTACCTCCAGCTCCACCTCCTGTCTTTTACTCAATGCCATTGTCTTTAAACCATACAACATCTCAGGTCTCACCACAGTCCTATAAACTTTACCTTTCACTCTTACAGATACTCTTCTATCACAAGTCACTCCTGCTATCACTCTTTTCCATCCACTCCACCCTGCCTGCACTCTTTCCTTCACTTCTCTAAAACACTCTCCATTACTTTTGCACTTTTGACCCCAGGTACCTGAACTCCTCCACCTTCTCCACCTCTTCTTCCTGCAACCGCACCACTCCACTGCCCCCCTCTCATTCACACACATGTACTCTGTCTTACTTCTACTGACTTTCATTTCCCTTCTCTCCAGCATGTACCTCCACCTCTCCAGACTCTTCTCAACCTGCTCCCTACTCTCACCACAAATCACAATATCATCCGCTTCTGTCTGACCTCGTCCGTCAACCTGTCCTTCACCACTGCAAACAGGAAAGGGCTCAGAGCCGATCCTTGATGCAATGTCATTTAAAGGAATTTGGTACCTTTTAGAATATTGTTGCAAAGATACATTTAGGTAAACAATGTCCAAGGGGGGGTCCAAGAGTCCAAAGCACATCTAATAAAATGATTTATTCTTAATAATTGTTATTAATCTATTATTTAAAAAACAGAGGCACTTGGGATCTTTTAGGGGCCCTTGTAACACCTTTAGGGATCAGAGGGCCTTCATTTTTGAATTTTAGATTAACATGAAATGTAAAGAATAACTCTGGTTCTTGTTGATTAGACCTGAAAGAAGAAACAGCAGCAAACTAGTCATTATTTTACATGCAATGTTCTCTTTTTTTCTGTCCTGCCCGTCAGTTGTTCTGAATTTCCTTTTAAACATTTTTTTTATTAAACTCCTTTTTCTTTTTTTCCTTCTCAGGAAACAAAAGATCAATTTTGCTCGAGCAAAAAAAAAAAAAAAAAGGCTCCACCCCATTCCTCTTCCCTCTTTCTTGCGCGCACACACACACACACACACACACACGCTTGCACTACCATTCTGCGTGTCGAAATAGAAAGTGAGGGAGAGAGAGAGAGAGAGAGAGAGAGAGAGAGAGAAAAGACAGAGTGGTCGGGGCGAGCGTGCGCATATGCTCGTGCGTGCGCGCGCGCGTGTGCAGCTCCACTACAGCGGCGACGGAGTGAGGAAGAAAAAGAAGAAAACGGGAATAAGGAAACCGGGGAGGGAGCCGCCATATGCTGAGGGATTGGTGAATGTTCCGTTGAAAAGGGGTTGCTCGTAGGAAGGAGATCGCGCGATGGGGAGCTCACACTTGCTGAACAAAGGCCTGCCTCTGGGTAGGTAAAATTGTTTCGCTTTGCGTGCGCGAGCTCGCACGTGAAGCCACGGTCGCATTGCGAGCGAGCGCGTGATATGCTGGACGTGGGCTCGGCGATTATTTGGGCGTTGAGCGGCAAAGCAGTGCGTGTCCCCTTTTTTTCTTCCCTCCTCTTGTCGCTTATGCTTTTCCTTTCGCCTTCCCTCTCGTCTCAGTTCTCTTCTCTATAGTCCACGCGTGTAATTTCTCCCCGTGCAAAATACAATTTTGCGTGCCATATTATTTTTTTTAAGCAAATCATGCGTTTGTGTGTGCAATGTGCAACGCGAGGTTCTCCCTTGTTCCACGCTGTGTGTGTGTGTGTGTGTGTGTGTGTGTGTTCATGCGTGGAAAATCAGAGCGGTTTGGCAAGGACACGGTGCCTCTCACATTTGGGAATTCTCCCAACATGATGTACAGTGGAAATGTGGCTTCCAGTTCCCGGCCTTGACATGCTTCCTAATTCTCCTTTTTTTTTTTTTTTTTTTTTTTGATGGGAGGAAATTTTTATTTCAAGAAACAGGAAGAGCTCAATCAATGTTTTTATGCATTAAGTACAGGCGCTTGAAGAACAATTCTCACCATGATATTATGTTATTACACGGTCATAAATCCTGTTATAGACTCCAATAATTAGGATCAACTTACAGGACCCTTTTCATGCTTGACAGTATGATGTCACTATTTCATTTTCTTCTATACAACACTGTGCTTCAAATAAAGCCATGTGTTAGAAGAAGATCCTCAGGGGCTGGGTTGATGGCCTTGCCCTGCGGTTTAAATGGACGGCCGAGGTAGAAGACATCTCTTTGCTGTGATGTGTCTCATTCAAAGACAGATCCCACACACATCTCTAGAGGCCAAGCATGAAAAACACTGCAGCGTTCGCATATTTTCTTTTTGCTTCCCGTGATTTGTTTTACACATGTGCACTTGTTAGAAATGCACCTTTACACAGAAATATTAGAGGTCCAGAAAGAAAACTGCATCTCGTTCTGGTTAGTCCTGATACGGCCTGATTTCATGCATAGCACAGATCAGGTCCGCTTATATCACACTGCCAGTTTGTTTTCTAAATCAAAAAAATTTAATGGAGGGGGAAAAAGCTATTAGTCTGGAAAGCTAGACACCGCTAGAATTCACTCAGCATGAGCGTTCAGTAGGTTTATGAAAGGAACGTAAACCTGGGATAAAAAAATAAAAAGGAAACTGGTAACTGTTTATTACAGATGGCAGGTGAGGGATCGTCTAAGTAATAAGCAGCATAAATGATGGCAGACAAATATGTGTGTGTAGAGGGAGGAGGCCCACATCTGTGTGTGTGTGTGTATATGTCTGTCTGTGTGTGCACAAGAGATGGGGAAAATAGTCACGTCATGTCTGCACACGCCAGATTAGATACAGTATACATGAATCAGGCATGTTGAAGTCACTGATGCATATATATCACTTAATAGTGTGATGCTTGTGGCACAGTTTTGACTATTTCAAAAGGGTTAGTAGACAAACCCTGCCATTATAGGGTACAAACATTGTTTTGCATTTTAATTAGAAGTGTTACGGTATCACTTGGCTGTAGTTTTACTGCTTTTTCATTTTAATGAAATAAGACTTATTGTATTTATTAGGAATGCTTGTTCACCAGTTCACAAGATAGATCCCGAGTGTATTCCCTGGACACAAGCCCACTAAATGCTATGTAAACTATAAATGTATCCTATATATAAACTTAAAAAAAACAGCCTAGTTTGGTACTCACTATATATTTTTTCCCAGATGTAGCTGAAAAATGAGTTCACAGAGTCATTGTTGTTACTCGTCATAAACAAACCAGTCTAAGAACGCACCTATAAAATCTAGAAAGGCAGGAAAATATGACAATTTATCAAACGGAACAAACAGACTGAAGAGTACCCGAGGCACAGGGTTTTTTTTTTTCCTCATCTTTGTGTTTATCTACACATTATCAGCATTTCTTATCAGAATGAGAACAAAACAGGAATGGTGGCATTTACTAACGTTAAACTTCAGACGTGAACTTTTACCCTGCAGTGTGTATGTATGTGTATATTTATTTTTATATATATATATATATATATATATATATATATATATATATATATATATATATATAATAAAC
Organism: Silurus lanzhouensis; assembly: GCA_039877035.1. Taxonomy (NCBI): domain Eukaryota; kingdom Metazoa; phylum Chordata; class Actinopteri; order Siluriformes; family Siluridae; genus Silurus; species Silurus lanzhouensis. Next base: position 3,287,522 of record JBCEWE010000339.1, on the reverse strand, counting down.
ATATTATAAATATTAAACCGCCAAAAGTTTATCTTACCTTAAATCAAACAAGAAGGGTCTTTACAAGGTCTTTACTTTTGCTTGTGGGGAAGCAATCAAGAATTTTGCACAACGTTGAATACATATTTGTAATATGTAAAGAGAAAAAAAAAAACCCACACAATGGTGACATGATGTTCTGTTAATCCATGGAAGAAAAGCGCGTCTTGAAGTGTTTTTCTTATATTTGTAAGCATATTATTATTATTTAGATTTTCCTTATATTTGTATTTCTGTATATTTTTATTTTAAGGTTCAATATCGTGGAAGGTTCATGAGAAATTAGTTCCACATAGTGTCACACTACCGAAAAACTTCCTGCAGATTCATCCATAACTAAACACACACTGACTGTAAGTGCAGATTTCAGAGATTCCATGTTAAATTTCATGGAAAATAACAAGAACCTTTCGTTCATTATTGCTGCTATAGTTGACATTATTATAGATATTATTAGCTTTATTGTGAGAACATAGTCATAATACAATATAACCATTGTCAAAATAATGGAACATTTTGGGAAGATTGAAACAATATAAACCTGTGATATAACTTGCAGCCGGATCTACTGTTTACATGCCAGTAAAAAAAATAATCAACAAGAACTCGACAGAAATTAGGTTTCAGTGTCTAATGTGTGCATTTTAGGGAAAAATTATAATGATTTATTTGTCGCTGTGTCCAGATTTCTTTTCAATGAGTTGATTGTAGAAGTTCAGAATTAACTGTTCAAACGATTATGCCTGTAATTGTTTGCACTACACAAAAGATTGTCAGGTGACAGTTTTAATGAACAGTAGAACCAAGCGGAGTTCATCTGACCTGCTGATAAAGCTGACCTGCTTTCCTTATTATCCCACATTTCCTTATACATTTTGCAACATGTAAATAAGCATTGGTACGATACACATTTTGTGTCTCAGGCCGTCTAACAGTCCAGTTCAGGATGCATCTGCGTTGCAATATGTTCAGGAAGCGTGAGTTTGACAAGTGAGAAAATGACCCAGCATGCCCCGTTATGTGCGCTGTAATTGGCATTTTTTTTTTGTGTCAAAGTCAGTGACAAACGTTCTTTGTGTCACCGAATATCTGTGAACATCTCACTGGAGGTCAAGTACAGAATTTATTTTACAGGGTGTACTTTATTTTGGGAATCTTTCCTAAGACTAACCTTGAAAGTTAATGTTTGTGTCTATTCTTGAAGCTGGGATTTTTTTTTTTTTTGGCCTTTCTTCTTGCACAGTAACAGGGCTGCCACAGGAGCCAAGCTGTTCTAAAGCCTACGGGAAAGCAGTCGTTTGAATAATTTATTTATTTTTGTGTTTTATAACTTTATATTTGTATAATGGCCTCATGAATACGAATCTGTTTCTATATTTAGATTTGGTTTAACCTCCAGGTAACCCTTTTACTCCGATTATGAAGAAATGTAAAAAAAGAATGGTGAAGTAACCTTTTGTTTTTCCGCATCAAAGATCTAAATCACATTGCAATAAAATCAATATTTTATGATTTAGAGTTGGTAACATTTTTACTGGCAAATTATGTTTGCGTTTATGAATCACTGTGCTTTCATAGATCTTTTTGTTTAATTTTTTAAAAGTGCAATTATTTTTTTTGGTTTTTTTATATTTTACTAAATGAAAAAAGTTATTTATTTCAGAGTATAATGATCTTTTAGGATTGTTCTTCTTCTTCTTATTATTATTCTTATTATTATACAGTTAAATACATTTTCTTAAATTAAATCCAAGTAATTACAAGGACATGTGAAATTGCCTCATTCTGATTTGGTTAGTTTAAAAAAAAAAAAAAAAAAAAAAAAAAAATATATATATATATATATATATATATATATATATATATATATATATATATATATATATATATATATATATGTATATATATATATATATATATATATGTTATATATGTATATATGAGACCAATCATGTCTTATCCTACATTTGTCTAATAATAATAATAATAATAATAAAAGTAATAGTAAAAGCTCAGAGAAATGCTCGAGGTTGTACATAAATAGATGTTCACAGAATCCATTTGTATTTATTCGCATGCAATCATTGAAAGTTTTCTTCTTATTGACTTTCCTTTTATGTTGTTTCTTTATCTGGAGTCATTGAACCACCTTGCTCCTTTTTTTAAGGTTGTAATACTGGAGCGTGGGGTGACCTCGATTTCCAAGCTGCAGCTTATATTGCCATGATTCATTTCACCACAAAGTAGAATTGTTCCCCGCTTCGTGGGGGAGGCGAGTCTGTCGTTCTATACAAGTCCAGTTGCTGTAATCGAGACATTTGAATGCATATCACATGCCACTGAAATGACAGATTCGAGGACATCGCAAGCGTTTGTTGCGTTATATTTATTAGAAAACTTCTGGAGAGAGATGAAAATTTGAATGAGGTTTTTCACTAAATGTTATTTTGCATTCTTCCAAATGTAGTTATGAATTGAACGCAAATAAAATGTTGTTTAATGTACATTTTCTTAGAAACTGCATGCACAATGTCTCTGACCAACCCAGTAACCCTTGGTTGTTTCGCATTAGTGTCAAACTTCAGTGAGGAAAAAAGTCCTAACTAAACTTGCACATCTCTCTGTGCAGGCATCAGGCCTCCTATAATGAATGGGCCCATGCACCCTCGTCCTCTGGTGGCACTACTGGACGGCCGGGACTGCACAGTGGAGATGCCCATCCTGAAAGACGTGGCCACCGTGGCCTTTTGTGATGCTCAGTCAACCCAGGAGATCCACGAGAAGGTAGAGGAAAGTTTAATGCATTTACCCTTAAACTAGTCAGTCAAGTTGAACCTGTTTGGAAGCTCTTTGGAAGAACAACGTGGTTTATCAGCTGAATATATGTTCTGAATAATATTAGTGTTGCAACTAACGATTATTTTGATAATCGAATATTTTATTTATTTATTTTTCGATTAATTGGGGTGGCTTTTTCAAACGAGTTGTTTTGCTTATTATAACTATATAAAACCCTAAATCCACATATTGAGTTTACCCCCCCCCCCAAAAAAAAAAAAACAAAAAAAAAAAAAACAGCATTTGACTATGCAAGGTGAAGCAATTTGTGTAAATCAACATTTGTATTGTTTTAATGATAATTGGAGATGGCAAGATGACAGCCATGCTTAAAAACATTATAATAAAATGATTGTTCAGTTGTGCAAGCATTTAGAATATTTAATTATTTTCATTTTGTATAATAATTAAATTATTATGTGCATAAATTAAATATACAAACATTAAAAACAAGCATTTGAGCGCAGTTAAACCGCAGTTAATCCCGTTTGAAAACGGACAAGTTAACTGTTGTAGACAGTTAAATGCTTGAAAAGAGAACGGAACGGAGAAACGCAAGCTAACAGAATGGTGTACAAATGCACAGTAACTCTGACAAAAAAATCTGATCGTTTACTGCTGCTGTTATTTGCTGCGTTTAGATTTGGTGTTTATTCGCATCGTTTTAATTGAATCCATCACTACGTCGAGAGCGAGTTGATCACCTGATGCTGATGCTGCAAGTTACATCAGAACAGATCTAGTCCGACTGTCCCGAAGTTAGCAAACAACAGTTTACACAATAGCACTTCATTAAACTATAACCTTTTCACATGATGAGGATTATACAGGTTTTGCTTACCATGCTGAGGTTTCACCTTCATCCAGTTACTTGGGACGCACACTTTTTCCTGCTGCCGGTTGACCTGTACTCTCCGCCATTCAGCAAGCGGCTGTATTGTGTTGCCGTTACACTAACTTGTAACCTGTTGAGCAGCCTAACTATTCAATGACGGCATTCGTTGACGATGAATTTAATCATTGGATATTATTATCGATCTCAACGATTAGTTGTTGCAGCCCTATATAATATTCAAGCCATTTCCAGCAAGTTTAACACTGAGACAGTCTGAAACCCAGTCTTCTATTTATTAGGAAAAAGCTGCAGATCGAAACATTCACGCAGGTATCTGTTCAGCTAACCACATAGTCAGTAGCCTAAGTTAATGTTCACCTTTCCTGTTCACTAATGTTCAGAGGAAAAACTGATCTTAGTGACTCTTGAGAAACTGAGACCTTCTGAGAAACTGCTGAGCCCCTGGAAATTTTACACACAACAGTTTGCACAGAATGGTGCGAAAGACATCCAGTGAGCGGCGGTTTTGCAGGAGGAGGAAATGTACTGTTGATTGGTCAGATTGGTATACAGGCAGTCTATAGGATCTTTTACTTAAAAACCACCCTTTACAGCTTTGGCAAGCAAAAAAAGTGTCTCACACTAAATGTTAATTGGGTAAATGACTACGTGAGCTACGCTTTATGATTTGCTAATCAGATATAAAAACCCACAATACTCTCCCACATTAGCTACCACAGCTGTCTGCCAGAGAAGAACAGAAATCTGAGGTGGTATGGGTTGTGTTGTGGTTTTGACTTTATAACTGATTAGCTAAAGAGTGGAGTATATTCTTTTGTATTGCTAGTGATTTATTAGTGTTTTTACATCCTTTTATTAGCATAATTGTTTGCAGTTTTAGCATTTTTTAAAAACATACCTGTTAATATTTTTATTAATATAAATATTTTAAATAGAAATTACTTCATATTCAGTTGCTGTGGTCCATAATATTGATATTAAATATCTTATATTATTATAACATTTTAGGTACAAAAGTATTTACACTATTATCCATTTGCAATTAGATGCTCTGTGTTAATCTTTACTATCCTCTGATAATAACTCTTACTAATATTATTGGTTACATAAATGGAAAAAACCCAATGAGGTGTGCTATTATATTGAAATAATCAATGATGGATTGGTGTGAAGTGGCCTGACGTGCATTTGATCAGTTTTTCGTTGCGTTTGATATTGTTGAACGACCACAAAACACCACTTTAGAAACTTTATCGCTGATCATTACAAAGTGACACTGAAGAGTCCTTATGAAAAAATTTTAAATACATTTCTCTTTGAATAAACTGGATTATATTATATAGACTATACTGCATTTCATTGGCTCTGTACATGTACCCTGCACAATGACAATAAAGTTGAATCTAATCTAATCTAATCTAATATTAGAGTTTACACTTTGTTATTATGGCATAATTTTAGAATGAGTGCACGGAACCTGGATCATTATCAGAGCTGCTATTATGGAAAATACCATCATCTAATAGAAATATTTGCCCTAGTTTATACATTGGAAATGAAAAACCTGTTGGCAGTCAGCTCATTAAAGTGAAGTGTACATCAGAGTTAATGGCCTGCGAATAAATAGTTTTATTATAAGGGTTTTTTTCGAAGGTTGTAATGACAAATTTCCATGAAGTGTTGCTGTTAATGTGCTGACTGTAGTTAATATACATATTAAACAATGAGCAGGAAAAACATGCGCAAATATGCTTTCAGCCATGAACTTCTACATGCTGACCTGCAGGCTTTCAGTTGCAACTGTTCTAATTTCTAGGACAAAGTGGCAGCTGGTTACTACATAGTAGCTTCCGTTTATTGCTGTAATTATCATGTCAGAGCTTCACTATCTGTGGCTGTGAAACAAAGAAAACTACAAAACAAGAAGGTCTCCTATATATTGTACACATCGCTGAAATAATATGAAATTGTTTTACTTTTAAAAAATTACGTTTCTTGAACATGCTCGCGACTTTTCTTTTTCTTTTGCTGCTGACTTGCAAATCGCCTTTTTTGGCACGCGTTGTGTATTTTTGGACAGACGCCAGGCTTCAGCGTGCCCTCCCAGAGCTCGCAGGGACAGATGGCTCTCTGGTTTTTCTCCCTGTCCTCTTCTACAAGCCAATTTAAACTTCCCTTGCTGAATGGATGAGGTTATTACATAGTTCCCTCTACAAAAGAAAAGATCTTATAATACTGTTCCTCTGCCTGCGATTGCAATCAGTGGAATTTGACAGTGAACAAATGAACAACCGGGTCTGTTTTGAAGCAGCAAAAACAACGTTTATTTGTCAAATTATTTTTCTTAGATATTATTATATTTTTTTTTTTTTTCCGTTTTCACGACTCAGTTGACAGGATTTTATCAACAAAGTTTAATTTGATTGGTCAGGAGTTGTTTATATAAAGTACTCTATATTCGCATGACCGATTTAGATTAACGCAGCTCTTCTACTAGATTATATTTTAGATGCTAATAAACTATATTGCAATAGCATTGATGGCAATCACCATTGTTTAACAGTTTTGGGAGAAGTCTAGAGTTTCATTAGTTTGTAAAGTTAAACTGTAAACAGAAATTTCAGGATCAAAATCATTGCTGTTTTTTCATATTAAAATAAAGAGATTATTTTTAAAAAAAGCATGACTTGTCATTACAGTACAGAAATACAGTAATTCCTCACCTATTGCGGGGGTTATGTTCCATGTAAAAACCCGCGTTACAGTGAGATCCCGAAAGCTGAACCGCGATATGGCGAGGGATTACTGTAAATTTGTCACGATGTGTGATTAATGCAAAATAAATGACTCATCGGGCCACATTGCACAACGCTGACTTTGATGATTTACCTCCAATCCATGCCTTTAAAGCGTTCTTTGTAACAGGGAAATAATTAGATCTTTATTTAACATGTTACAATATACAAACAACTAGTGAAATAGTCAATTCAAAATGGCATCACCAGGAATGATGGGACGGTTTCAAAACCCTGTTTTTTGTCTTTGGCTGTATATATTTTGATGTATATTACTTTTGAAACATACAGTGCCCTCCACAATTATTGGCACCCCTGTTTAAGATGTGGTCGTAGACTTCTAAAAATTCTCTTTTTTTTAAAACAACATAGAACCCAAATGCAAAAAAAGAGAAAAATCCAACCTTTCATTTAAGTACATTACTTTGGTGGTAAAAAAAATCATACATTTAGAAAAAAAAACAAAACTTGAAATCATGTGTCCCACAATTATTGGCACCCCTAACAATTCCTCTGAAAAATTTAATTGTTTTTTTTTTTTTATATATTTTTCTGTAGTTGCTAAGGTTGGTCAGGGTATCTAGGGACTTTTAATTAGTAATTCATGATTTCCTGTTTCCCTGGGGTATAAATATGACGTGACACAGAGGCCTAATTCTCTTACCCATTTGTCAACATGGCAAAGACAAGAGAACACACCATTCAAGTAAGGCAGATGTGTGTCGACCTTCATAAGTCAGGCAATGGCTACAAGAAAATAGCCACTCGCCTTAACTTGCCGGTATCTACAGTCAGAGGAATCATTAAGAAGTTTAAAACAACTGGAACAGTGACAAACAAGGCTGGAAGAGGTCCCAAGTTTATCTTGCCACAACGCACAGTGAGGAGGATGGTAAGAGAAGTAAAAAAAATTCCCAAGCTCACCGTCACAGAATTGCATCAAAGAGTGGCATCTTGGGGTCACAGAGTCTCCAAAACAACCATCAGACGCTCTCTACATGTCAACAAGCTGTTTGGGAGGCATGCAAGGAAAAAGCCTTTTCTCACTAACACTCACAAACGTAAACGTCTGGAGTTTGCTAAGCGGTACTGGGACTTCAACTGGGATCAACTGGCATAAGAGAGGACCCAGGACACTGGATGATCTAGAAAGATTGTGCAAAGAAGAATGGTCAAAAATCCCTCTCTCTGTGTTCTCCAATCTTGTGAAATGTTATAGGAGGAGATTAAGTGCTGTCTTGTTGGCAAAAGGAGGTTGTACAAAGTATTAACATCAGGGGTGCCAATAATTGTGGCACACATGATTTCAAGTTTTTTTTTTTCCCTAAATGTGTTTTTTTTTTTTTTTTAAATTTTTTACCACCAAAGTAATGTACTTAAATAAAAGGTTGGATTTTTCTCTTTTTTTGCATTTGGGTTCTATGTTGTTTAAAAAAAAAAAAGAGAATTTTTTGAAGTCCACGACCACATCTTAAACAGGGGTGCCAATAATTGTGGAGGGCACTGTATATTTTAAATAATTTACCTTTATCTACTGTCCTTTGGCTTTCCCTATTAGTCAGCTTTATTTGTGAAAGTAATCCGTGACATTATCCCTTTTATTTAAGGCTTTTTTTTTTTTGGCAGAGGTAATGTTACCTAAAATAAAGGTCAGAAGGTGTATCTATAATTGTCACAGATGTCAATTATTGCGATGTACAAAACATTTAATGTAAGCTTATTGGATTCTAAGAAATAACTCACATTCCCAACTCAATTCTCAGGCAATTTGAATGTCTAGTGAGGTCCTGTAATAGGATTAAAGGCAGCCATATTGATAATTAAGCAGAAAGTGCTGAGGCAGTGTGTGCAAAATGAGAAGCACCTCAGTGACCGCGACCGTCTGTGAATGAAAGTTAATAAGGTGTAACTGAAATGTTTTTAGTCGTGTGGCTGTTGGAGCAGAAACGATTCCATGGTTACTTAAAAACTCGACGAAGGGTCACCACTTATTTCCATGAACAGCAGTGTTCATGGAAATGAGGGTCCTAATAGACATCCAGCTGAACTGACTCGCCGCTAGAGCGTTTTTTTTTTTTTTTTTACTTGGAAATGAATACATGATTCATTTTGTTTTTGCATGAACGCCAGAGACTTCTCTGTAGTAATTTCAAGTAAATGCATTTATTTAATTAATCCCACTTTTTTATGAGCGTAGGTGTTAGAGGAACTGGGCAATGTAATGCACTTGTGGGAGGCATGAATAGCAAACCTAACGTCATCACATTCTTCATAGAACATTCACAATGATTGTTTTTCTCCTAGTCGTCATGTTTAATGCAGTACATTTCTGCAGCCAAGAGCACAAAACACCGCATGACTAAGAGCAATGCTGCTTGGAATTTCTAATCATTTGCTCTCCACAGGAAACTTTTAAGATACAGCATATAATATTTAACATGGTATTCGGATTTAGCCGCAAAAGGTAGATTTTGTCATGTGGTTTGGATACAGAGCTCCGCACTCACTCGGAAGAGACTTTGATAGACGGTTAAAAAATATTTTCCTATGGTCATAGTTGTGTTTCATTATTACGGTTATAAGTTTGAAACTGAAAATCATTTCTCTGTGTGTTGTGCATGCTTTACAGTCATCCATTACCTCGTGGAAAATGCATTATTTTTAAATAATAATTTACTGTCACTTGACACCTACAATATGAAATCTAACTATTCTGTTAACCTGTAATTGGGCCTGCCTAAACTCTTTTTTTGGTCCTGTCCTTTTGATTTACTGGTGTTTGATTATATGGTGTTGGTGGCTGTTAGATTTATTTTTTGAAGCAATACTGTTCAATATTTATGATTTTTCCCCACTTAGATTTAAAAAAGCACTCTGATTCAACCAAAACACTTGAAAAATGACACGGTCCCAAATAGAAATGCAAAATTCATTTGAATGGTTATTTCCATCTTTAATAAATAGCTATTGATCACTCAGTGATAAACATGAGGCACTATGCATAATTGTTCTCTCAGACATACAGTACCATAGCTAAATATTAAATGTAATGGACCAAATTATCAAAAATGTATACAAGGCTCTTTCATATAGGATATGCACTCTTCACGTGTCACTGCTTCTCAGTTGTACAGTTTTACACTTTTACAGTTTTTGTACGTTCTCGGGTTCTGAAAGTGAGTTCCCGGGATTCCATGAGACGCTGAAAATATCATCAGTAGACAGAGACGTATCGCTCCAAGATGTTTCAGACCCTACAAAAAGAGGATCTAATAAAGACATAGTTGTGGTCTTGCAAATACTTTAGGATGCGATATGCATACATATAATTTTATGTATTATTTATATGTGTATATTTGTCCTCACCTTGCTTCTTTCCTGTGTGGTCCTCCAGGTACTAAACGAAGCCGTCGGGGCTCTCATGTACCACACCATCACGCTCATGCGCGAGGACCTGGAGAAATTCAAAGCACTTCGAATCATCGTCCGCATCGGCAGTGGTTTTGACAATATCGACATCAAATCAGCTGGGGAATTGGGTAATCTCATTTCCTTCCTTCCTGCGTTAATTACTGACGTTATATATGGTGTGTTTATCTGTGTATGTATGTCTCACTATGTCCATATAGTTAAGAGTGTGTATTCTTTCTCAGGGATAGCTGTGTGTAACATGCCCTCAGCCTCAGTGGAAGAGACAGCCGATTCAACGCTGTGTCACATCCTCAATCTCTACAGACGCACCACCTGGCTGCACCAGGCTCTCCGTGAGGGCACAAGGGTCCAGAGCGTGGAGCAAATCCGAGAGGTCGCGTCTGGAGCCGCTCGCATCCGAGGGGAGACTCTGGGGATCATCGGCCTAGGTCAGCCTACACAACAGCTGTTAAGCGTTATTATTATTATTATTATTATCATCATTAATAGAAGTAGTAGCTGTAGTAGTTTCCAAGGAGGAGGTTTATGGATGTGGCGAGGGAAGACATGCAGATGGTTGGTTTGAAAGAGGCAGATGTGGAGGACAGAGTGATATGAAGATGTATGATCCACTGTGGCGACCCCTAATGGGAGCATCCGAAAGAAGATAAAGAGTAGTATTAGTAGTAATAGCATTATTCTTTTTTTATTATTATTATGTATAATTTTCTTTTATTTTGCTTTACATGTTTTATATGGAATTATGTCAAATATTTATTTTTATTTGTTTGAATGTTTACTTCACATTTTAGGATCGTTTTCTTGGCATAAGCAAAACATTTCCATACATTTTATAGTATTGTTTACAAAATATTATTTTTTTATTATATTTTATTCTTTTTTTGTTGTTTTATTTATCCTCTATTATAAGTACAAAGCACCTGGAGATCTGTTTTTGAGACCCTGACCAGGATGAAGCACTTATTGAGAATAAATAACTGTTACACGATATAGGATTAATGCAAAGGAATATTTATAACCTCTTTTAATATTTCAATTAGTATCAGTTAGGGACTCGGAAATCACAAATCATCATTTATATAAAGTGGGTCTGAGTCACTTGTAAATTAATCATTAAATTAATTACTCATTTAAGCCACTTAGAAGAGCTTTAAACAAGAAAATGAGACAAGTCTGATTTGAGTAGAAGCAAAACGCTATTGATTTGTCTAATGAGTGTGTGTGTGTGTGTGTGTGTGTGTGTGTGTGTGTGTGTGTGTGTGTGTGTGTGTGTGTGTGTTTCAGGGCGTGTTGGTCAAGCTGTAGCTCTGAGAGCTAAAGTGTTTGGCTTTAATGTGATCTTCTACGACCCTTATTTGTCTGACGGCATGGAACGAGCACTCGGACTACAGCGAGTAAACACACTACAGGACCTTCTGTTCCACTCCGACTGCGTCACACTCCACTGCAGCTTGAACGAACACAACCACCACCTCATCAACGACTTCACTATCAAACAGGTAACATACTCACCACTTCATCTATCAGACAGTGAATCCGTGAAACCACCTTTCACATATTTTGTGCTCCACGTTTAAAAAATATTTTGTATTATGCATTAGTCTAATTAGAATTTCAGTCTAATATTTGCAGTAGAGCTGCTCTGATTATATGGTGAATTCTCCTGCTGTATGTACATCAGTGCTGTACCCTATTTTTGCTTAGATTTTTATCATGCTTTGTCCTTATTACAAACTACACACACAAAAAAAAAAGCTGAATTATTATATTTCGTGTGGGTGTGTGTGTTAGATGCGTCAGGGTGCGTTCCTGGTGAACACTGCGCGAGGGGGGCTGGTGGACGAGAAAGCTCTGGCTCAAGCACTAAAAGAGGGCAGAATACGCGGCGCAGCTCTGGACGTCCACGAGACTGAGCCCTTCAGGTATGCAAGTGTATTAGTGTGAGAAAAAGACAAAGTTTCAGAAAAGCCTTGCGTGTGTGTATGTAGTAAAAAAAGTGATTGAGAAAGAAAGCCCTTTTTGGTAAGTTGTGTGTGTGTGTGTGTGTGTGTGTGTGTATAAGACAGAGACAGAGTGCCTCAGGTGATTTTACCTGCCTGTTTACCAGCCTTACAGCATGCTAGCATTCCACAGTGTAATCACACTGAAGCATCTGCTGTCTGACACCTTTTATACCTCTAACTACGGTCTCAGTTTCAGCCAGGGCCCTCTGAAAGATGCCCCTAATTTGATCTGCACTCCTCACGCTGCCTGGTACAGCGAGCAGTCCTCCATCGAGATGAGAGAGGAGGCAGCTCGGGAAATCCGCAGGGCCATTACAGGTACGGCACAATAACACCAATTACATGAGTTTAATGCCTTTTATATGAAATAATGAATGATGGAAATACATACAAGCGTTACAAAATGTCAGAATGTTTATCACCAGAAATGTTTATTTTATTTACATTTATTTTATTTATTTATTTTTAATTGACTTAGTCTATTACCAGTGAAGTATTAGATTTTTCACTTAAAAAAAATCAGCTCATTGAACAACAACCCACAATTATGTAATGATTTTTACACTTTTACAAAGTACTGGCACTGGAGACTTCTTTCATATGCAAAGTAAACTAGGTCTGTCTGTCTGTCTGTCTGTCTGTCTGTCTGTCTGTCTGTCTGTCTGTCTGTCTGTCTATCTATCTATCTATCTATCTATCTATCTATCTATCTATCTATCTATCTATAAGGGCTGTCAATCGATTAAAATATTTAATCACAACATAATCGCACATTAAAAAAAATCTGTCCTGAATAGGTCCGGAACAGGTTGATTCTGTGATGGTGTCTTTTATACACATAGTGAGTTGATATCAGGAGTTCTTTCCTAAAGGGACAGAATTAATTTGGGTGTGTGGGAGTCAGAATTCTTGCTAATTTTGTATGGAATCAAATACAAATTAATTTATAATCTTTCTTTAAGGTTTATTTTATGGATGTATTTATATTATATTCTGTCTCTCTCTGTCTCCCTGTTACAATAAACCTACTATAAAAAGTTTACAATGTTCATTTCTCAGTAGGGGATCAAATACTTCTTTCCCCAACCTTTTGTGTTTGTGTGTGTGTGTGTGTGTGTGTGTGTGTGTGTGTGTGTGTGTGTGTGTGTGTGTGTGTGTGTGTGTGTGTGTGTATATATATAAATAAGTGTTTATGCATCATAAACACTTCCTGTTTCTGTTGTGGTGTAATATGTCTAATTTTTGTGCCCCCAGGTCGTATTCCAGACAACCTGAAGAACTGTGTGAATAAGGAGTTTCTCACACAGACCACACACTGGGCAGGCATGGATCCTGCCATACACCCAGAGCTGAATGGAGCCTACAGGTTATAGATTAACACCCAAATGCATTTATGCTTGCACATTTTCACCCTGCAGATTGCAGTTTTATTCAAAGTAACAGTGGGACGTGAAAATCGTAGATTTGCAGACAGTCAGCCCAGTGTTTCACATATTAGCTAAACCTATAGGGAAACTTGAGTGTGTTGGGGTAACTGCAGTCTGGGGGTTGCAGGAAAGGGTGTGAATATTGGGGGATTTTTTTGAGGTCCATTTTTTTTGCATATACAATTCAATTCAATTGGGAAGAATCCAAACTCCTAGAGTGGAGTATATTAGTATATTGAGGTGGAGTATTTATGATCAAGCACATCAGGTTCTACTCTTGGTTCTTTGCTTACTGTTGGCTTATTTCTGCTCTGCACCTATATTGTGACCTCATGCATGATTGTTATATGAAAATGTTTTTTCTAAAATGGAACAAAATATATTTGATGCCAGCAAAGTAGAGATTTGCACCGATTTAATGTTAGATAAACGTAAATGCCGTTTCTAGATCTTTATCAGTTATTTCCTGTGTGTTGATTCGGTGGTAGTTTCTGCTGTGCCCCCCTGAGAGTTTCCATTTAAACATTGCAAGAGAGAGACAACATATCTTACTATGTAAATATATAAGCAATAACAGCACCACATCAGGCTAATATTATAAATATTACATTAGATGCACCTACTGTGGCATCCAGTTCAACCTAATAGGAAAACACAACTCTTCTCTAAAGCAGATTTTACATTCACTTATTACTTAAGTGCTGTACTAAGAAATGCCCAAAGCATTTACTTTAATGCTATAGTGCATGTTTTGCATGTGCAGATTATTTAAATGTACATTAATTTACAAGTTTCTTGCCTCGATTAAAGATGTATTGAGAGAACAAAGAAGATGTTATATAGTAAACCGTTAGAACTTTTAACTTTTATCTCAAAAAGGATGTGCTGAAAATTTCTGGGCCGTGTTTTTGTCTTTAAAATTGCATGCATAATGCAGTTGTGCAAACTGGCAAAAATGTAATCAAATACTGTGCAGTTGAATTTTAAAGAGCATGCAGTACAACATGAAACAGCACAAGAAGCCTTTATTTGCATACGTACAGCAGGAGGTGCAAACCCACCCAGCGCACATTTATAAAATCACCCATAGGTGCTATAATAAACATCTGCTAAAAGACTTGCATGCAGATATGTGCAGTGTCACCGCTCTGTACCAAACCACACATAAAAAAAAGAAGGAAGTGGAATGTTTTTGCTGTAGTAGACAGAATGAATAGAAAAAGCAAAGTATTGTATGCAGTAAAGAATAGTTTGTTTGCACAGTAATCCCCCGCTTTACAGCGGTTTGAATCTGGCGCCCCCGGTTTATTGGCGAATCGCATTTGCCACATAACTTAATTTGTTTTGCTGATTTTCCCGATCTCTCGCGGATAGCACCATAGACCAAATTAGCTTATAGGCAATTGTTTGGAGTTGAAATAATGAAATGTATTAATAAAAATATAATTATTGATTATAAAATGATGTAAAATGTTAATACATTACAGTACTGTATACATAAAATAGCATTTTTTTGGGTGGCGTCCGTTTTTTTTTGCGGTTTTTCATTTATCGCGGGCGGATTTGCAACGTAGCCACTGCGATAAACAGGGGATTACTGTACTTTATAAGTAATGTACTTTATACTGTACTTTTTCAGTTTTCCCATCTTTGTCTGGCGTGTATTCAAAATTGCCCACTTCCCTTTATTCTTGTAATGGTTCAAAGTACACATACACCATGTTTAGTGAATAAAACGCAAAAAGATCCATATTCCTATGTTAGACATTGATACTTCATTTAATTAAAATATTCAAGTAAAATAATTACTTAAATATTTACTTTTTTTCTTTTTTACAGGTACCCACCAGGTGTGGTGAGCCTGGCATCTGGTGGCCTCCCGCCACCTGTGGAAGGAATCGTGCCGAGCGCAGTGCCGATCAGCCACAGCCTTCCCTCGGTAGCACACCCTCCCCATGCACCATCTCCAGGCCAGACTGGTAAAGCCGAGCCCGATCGAGAGCAGCACCCCAACGAGCAGTTGTAGCCACACACTCCTATATCGAGAGTTTTCTGTGCTACTAGAGAACTCTCCTGGTCCTTCTTTACCCCAAAGAGGAGGAGTGCCACAGGCTTGAAACCAGCCAAAAACGAAAAAATCACAATGAACCATGACTGTCTGAAGTAGCCAACCATTTGAACTGAAGGTGGTGGATCGTGCTCGCTCTCACTTTCTCTCTCTCTCTCTCTCTCTCTCTCTCTCTCTCTCTCTCTCTCTCTCTCTCTCTCTCTCTTTCTTTCTCTCTCTCTCTCTCTCTCTCTTTTTTTTTTTTCTTTTTTTTTTTTTTGATGTGGAAACAAAAAAAAAAAGGATTTGAAACAAAAAAACTCCCTAAAACAAATCCTGCTGGTTTAGATTCTAGTCTGTCTAAGTGCAGTGGGCAATTTTTTGTTTCTTTCGTGTCCAATGGGTTTCATTGATAAAAAAAAACGCTGTAGTTTTGAATGTATCCTGTTTGTGTACAGTTTTTAGGATATGATCAGTGGTTTGTAGAAAAAAAAAAACACAGCATAAAGGGAGGTAACCATCAACTAATAGATTTTTATTATTATTATTATTGTTTTAATTTTTTATATATGATTTTGTTTTTTTGTTTTTTTTTAAAAAATGCCCCGAAAGAGGCCTGTTTTGCACACCCTCTCAGGAAAATTATTTTCCCCTCCTTCCTCCCTTCGGAATTAAACCACATAGTGCATCGATAAATTGTTAATTTTTTAATTTTTTTTAATCCATGTGTCTTTTTTTGTAGTCTAAATTAGCACAGTACTTTCAAAAAGTATATTCAGTGTTTTTTTTGTTTTTTTATTGTTTATAATTTTCAGTTTCTGTTAACTTAGCATGTACTGCCTTATGTGTTAAAGGTAAAAAAAATGCGTTCTGTTTTGACGAAGAAAAAAAAATCCAGTTTGTCTTGTGAAAAGCTGGCGTCATGCTTGCCTGTTTCTGTGTGATTTGACCGTACCGTGTTTTACGAGGCAGCTCCGAGCTGCTGGGGTAGTTGCAGCGCTCCATTGCCTACATAGTTTCCTTCCTGATTAAAGTGGTAGGCTAGCAATATACATACTATATATACTATGAGATATCATTATTTTTTTGTTAAACAGAATTAAAAAAAAAGGAAAAAAAAAAACCCCAGAAATGTTTGTGACTGTATGCATTTGTATGAATTATTTTAAATGAAATAAAAGTCCAAATTTAATGACACAGCTTTCAGGGTGATAACACTGAAATTAACTCCATAAGCATGAGATGTGTGATCAGAGGATCTGATGTGCATTAAATGAAGCCCATTTTACACCAGAAGCAACGCAGCACCACAGCACTTTAAAATCAAGCGTGGATTGTTTGCAAATCACATGGACAGGAGCGTTTAGTGTCTTTTGCCCTGCTTTAGTACATATGTGTGAATATCGGTCCCAGGTTATTATAAACATGCATTACTTGTGCAATGCGTATTGTAGCTTACTGCGTCTTTATTCGCATTATTAGCCAACGTCGGATTCCACAGTAACATTTAATGACTGATAAGGGAGACGGGGTTGAGGTAAAACAGCAGTTAAGCTCACCCTGCTCTCCCCTACCCTTTTTTTCATCTTTTTGGACGGTCTTCCATGTGGCATTAAATTAGCAGCACAATAATAATTTTGGCATGCTTAAGAAAAACAAATCAAAACAAATCCAGTTTTCATGATGCTCCTTAGAAACATTACTCCTCAGTCAGACATTCACATGATTGTACTGCTTCAGTTTTGATATCCGATACGAGGAAGAAGACATCTTCGAATTTGACTGTCTTCTGTCTCCAGTCAAAAAACATGAAACCTGAGATGAGCCACCAGGCGGCGGATACAGTTCATAAATTCAATAAAATAAAGGGTCCAATTTGTTTGCCTTCATTGCCATTGTAATTTAACAAAGCCCGTTAATTGAGAATAATAGTGTAAACATGCAGTAGTTATTTCGACGCTGACAGGCAAATATACAATATCTCCTGATTCATGTCAGTCTTCGAGTGTTACATTTCATGCAGGATTGCTGAAATACAGTCCCAGTCATAATGGTGGTTAAAATATCCAGCATTAAGTTATTACTGTAATTAGGCTTTTGTGTTTATAGTGAAAACGTGCTCTAAATATTACAGATTGTCATTTGTTGCCTTCTGGGCAAACGGGTTATTTCACTAACGAGTTGTATCCTGTAATTGCAGAGGCTTGTCTTGTTCTAAATGATGGCCTCCATGGTGTCCTGGGCCATGTCTGTCCTGAAAAATGAACAGGTTGTTGCTGGCCGCGATGGCAATAATGTTATCCGTAGGATGCCACGCTGTGTGCAGGATCTTCTTTCTGAAGTCCAGGCTGTCCACACTGATATCGTTCTCCCTCCTTTTTTTCCCCAAGCACACACGGCGAGGCCGGAGCACAGCGCGGCGCTTACAAACCTCCCGGCTCGCCTCCAAAGTCACATCGCGACGACTGGCACGGTCAAACATCCGGAAGAAATTGTTATACGCCCCTGTCATGATGACACTAAAAGAGACAACAAGGAAAAAATTTGTAAATAGATGGCAACATGAATGGAGCTCAAAGTTCAGAGGTCATGGTCTTACCTGTCAGCTCCATTCCAGGCGCATTCAAACTTATCAAAGATGCAGTCACTCTCATAAAGGGCACATAGTTTAGAACGCAAATAATCCTGGACCTGCAAACACACAGACCTTTTGTATTAGCAACACATCAGTGGTACAAAGTATATAAACCATGTACTTTAGTGATTTTTATTTATTTTTTATAAATTTGCAAAGATTTCAATCATATGTCTTTCACGTTGTCATTATCAGGTATTGTTTGTAGAACCTTTAGGAAAATAAGGAATTGGAATAATCCATTTTGGAATAAGGCTGTAACATAAAGTGTGAAAAAAAATGAGTCGCTGTGAATACTTTTCCGGATGCACTGTAACCTTTGAACCGTGTGGCCATCATTTAAAAGCAAAGCATCCCTGTATCTTATGTGTCAAAATGAGTTCAACAGTTATGAAGCATTTGTAAATGTGTGGCTGGGTGCTCGGTTTCTGATGCTGCTTAAATGCTTTAATTATGGTTAGTTCACTGTTTGTCGGCAATTCAAAAAAGGTTCAAATATGCAAATGTCTGTTGCAGTATACAAAACAAATAGATCTACCAGACATGCTGTTTATAGGAAAATAATCAACATTATGTATTCATGCAATGACATCCTGAAATAAATTATTTTCCAATAACATCATGCCTTGAAGTCTTCTATTCTTTTTTTTATTCTGTAGCAAATTTTATTACTATAATAAGACTAGTTATTTTGCTAGTTGTCGCTAATGCCTAATATCCAGTGCAGGATATGTGATCTCAGGAAAAAGACTTTGGTTATCACTTGAAATCATCTGAAATTGACAAGACAAGAACAAAGTACTTTTTCAACTGGCCTCTACAGGAATCATTAAATAACAGCAGGGAGTAAGAGTAAGTTGAGACCTGATATATCTCCACTGGTTTGTTCTCCATGTTGAGGTCCCAAACTTTAGCAGTAAGGTAATCCCGGGTGAGCAGGTAACGTCCACTGTGACTGAATTTTACATCCGACACAGAGGAAGTGATTTCAGAGAAGAAGGATCGATGGGATGGATCCACTGACTCCTCAAATACTGAAAGGCAACACACACCAGCAAAAACAGAGATATTACTTACATATATATACTGTATTACCAACAAATTAAAATAATAGAAAAAAAAGGCAATGGAAACTTTTCATGACTAAGGAGACTTATCGCTGATTACACATTTTTGGTAATCTGAGGGCCTCTGTGCATTTATATCTGAAAACAAATACTTAATTTAAAATGAACATGTAAATATAAATTTTAGTTATTGTCAAATCTGCTGTTCTATAGATTTAATCAACGCCTTCTGTCCATTTAGAATCAGACATTAAAGC
Source organism: Silurus lanzhouensis (assembly GCA_039877035.1). Lineage (NCBI taxonomy): Eukaryota > Metazoa > Chordata > Actinopteri > Siluriformes > Siluridae > Silurus > Silurus lanzhouensis. The sequence continues at coordinate 3,268,126 of JBCEWE010000339.1, read as the reverse complement.
TGCTGCGGTATAAAATATATTTACTGTGTTATCTTTCTCAGATGTTCCATCATCATCATCCCAAAGTAGATGTTTAAGTAGTGAATGTTTGAATATGAATAGCTTTAAAAATGTAATACAATATTCCCAATCAGCAATTTTGCCTGATTGACTCCAAACTCCTCTGAACATCTCTTGTACCCACTCAATTATTAACACTTCACACCGTAGAAACACAAGTCTGTTACATGTGTGTGTTCTCAGACAATGATTGCAGCAGGATGAGTGAGAGAGACTCACGTTTAGCAGGTCTGTCACACAATGCTCGAGATCTCATATCACACAAGCGTGTTGCACCTGCACTACTACTGAAGGCCAGCAAGTGGCAGTGATGAGGGTGAAACTCAGCCACGGTGATCACCTCGCTCAGGTCTTCCATGTTTTCCGGCTTCAGGTCCACAATGTCTGAAGAAAGGTGTTCAAGGAAACACAGACACATAAACCGAAAACACATAAAAGCATCGCAGACATGTTCGATTCCTGGATCTTCGGTTAAAGTCCACCTGAAACTAGTGTGTTAAACCACACAATATAGTCTGTGTTTTTATACACTGATGTATGAAACTCCATTTGAACCACAACACATTGGTTCCACCATATTATGAGCAGTTAGCCAATCATGCCGTAACCATAACACAGGATAAACACACACAAACACACATTCAGAAAGCTGTATAGAAAAGATACTGAAGCTGCGATCTGTGATATTAAGATTCCACAGGTTGATCCTCAAGTCATCAGCTGACAGATAAGTCTCACAGTCACTGTTAATGCTGATCGAGTTGATGTGATAGGCATGAGCGTTCGCAAACACACGCCTTGGAGACGCTTCCACCAGCAAATCCATCGGCCGTAACACAGGAACCTTTACAAAGACACACCATGAGTCAAATCAATTGTATGTATATATATATATATATATATATATATATATATATATATATATATATATATATATATATATATATATATATATGAAACTTAAACCAAAAAATAAATAAACTTACACCGACCTGCCAACTTTATAACCACCGATCAGACGTAACATTATGACCACCTACCTAATATTTTGTTGGTCCCCCTTTTGCTGTCTTAACAGTCCTAACCAGTCAAGCATTAACAGCATTAACTTCTTCAGCAATTTGATCTACAGGAGCTCGTCTGTTGGATCGGTCCCACGGACCAGCCTTCGCTCACCATTTTCATCAATGAGCCTTTGCCACCCATGACCCTGTCACTGGTTCGCCACTGTTTACTCCTTAGACCACTTTTGATAGATACTGACCGGAAACAGCCCTCAAGAACTGCAGTTTTGGAGATGCTCTTATCCATTCGTCTAGCTATCACAATTTAGCCCATGTCAAATTCGCAGAAATCCTTACGCTTGCCCATTTTTCCTGCTTCTAACACATCAACTTTGAGGCCAAAATGTTGCCACTTGCTGCCTAATATATCATACACACTAACAGGTGCCATGATGAAGAGATGTTCAGTGTTGTTCAGTTCACCGCTCATAATGTTATAAAGTCATAATGTTAAGCCGGGTCGGTGTAGAATTTTATTTCAGAATGACTCATATTGGTTTAAACTGAACATATTGGCTGTATATCAATGTGCAGGTCATTCGGGGTGGATTTTGTCTTAAACTAAAATAAAAACTTTTGTACATTCTCTTGAATTTTGGAATGATCGTTGAAATAATGTATATATATAATATATATTGAGATCCAAAAGTCTGAGAGCCATAGTAAACATTTGACTTACATTTTGCATTATTTTCATTCCATTTTTAATTCAAACTACAAAATTGACAACAACCTGAGTAAAAAGCAGATACTTTGAATTTAGATTGAGATGAATTTTAGATTTTCTTAGAATGACTCATGTTTGCTTTAATGACAGCGTGCACTTGAGTTAAGCATGGACTCCACAAATCTTTACAATTTCCTTGCAGTAAAATAAAATTGCACAAATGGTTCTTTGGAGTGTTGTTTTAACACAAGTTTCAGTAGCATAAATTAGGCAAGCAGTGAGACCTAATTAGTGCAAAAATGTAAAAAAAAATGTAATAATTTTTATGTTGTCTCAGACTTGTAGGCTCGACTGCAGCATAACAGTGTATAGAACTGCACCTGAAGAGATGTGACTCTGGAAATGTCCTTCATCCGGCCCTCCTCATCTTTCAGGTTGTAACCTTCAGGCCTCCTGTCTCTCTCGCTAACCTTCCACAGCTTAATGGTCTTATCTAAAAAGAAAAACACATACATTACCAATCATTAAACCCCAACATCATTAAAGAATACGCCAAATAGTATGAGGAATATATGTACAAATATTTGGTGATGTATAGGCTGATCTGATTGATAATATCCGAAGTATTTTTTACCATTAGTGGTCAAGAGGAAGTGGGTGGAATTGATTTGAGGTAACCAACGGATCTTATTGATTTTCTCTTCTATCTCTAAGCTTTTCAGGCAGTCGAACTCAGGCTCATGGCTCTGAAATGTGCTGTACACATTATATTCCCCCTGTAAGAGAGAGAAAGATAGAGAGACGTCACCATATTAACATAATAAGTGTAAACTGTTAATTCGTTTGCATTTCTTTGCCCAGGTGGCATGCGAGTAAAATCCTTACCTGAGGTTCTCTTTGAAAGATGACCACTCTCCCACCCTTATCCCCTGTGGCCAGGAATTCCCCTGATTGGCTGAACTCCACTGTAGAGATGACATCAGCTAAAACGGTTTAAATGCAACACAATAGAGCAAATCAAACATTACAAAATGTGACATATAAATTCTTCTCATTTAAAGTGTCTCAGACAAGACCAGCATTAGCATGCACATCTGGCCATGTGACTATTCAGGTCGGAAGGGCATACATTTCCAAGCAACTAACAAGCAATGCTTTGTTTTGGATGTGACATCACATAAACAGTGTTTTGGGAATCACACTTCTTTTCAAGTAATACATAAACTGTATAATGTGAAAATGAGTACAGTATGTCTATGTATTTATAAATACCTGTATATGCATGCCATCTCTCAAGATACAGCAGACCCAAAAATCATTTGGGTATACCTTTTAGTTTAATTTCAAACAGCATATCTATCGTTTTTAAACATTTACATGCTCTCTATTTTCGGGAAAAGGTTTGCTTGAAATTGTGCTTCTTTCGAAAAAATAAATATCGCTTGGTTTGACATGTTCTTTTACAATGCAGTGAAATTTGTACATTTGTATGTGTGGACGCTTTTGTGTGGCAATTTTGCATTATGTATTCAATGTATGATTTGTGTGAAGCAGACATTTACAAATTGTACAAAGGGTTCTGTGGTGAACCACTGTATAAATCTACTGAAATCATTAAGAATAAACTGGAAATGAGCAAAGATTTGGATCAAATGTAAGTGGAGATTTAAAAAGCAACTTGTCAAATTGAATGATAATCCTCATCCCACAGAGGTCCTCCTCCCCTGGGTAATATTTCCTTTTCAATACTTTGTCCTCATTACGTTTCTTGTGCACAATAAATAGAGAAGTAACACATACTAATTGTGACCTCTTGCCTCTGTGTCAGTGTGTATGTATTGTTTGTGTATCTTGACCCTTGCCTTACATTCTTTAATACTCTTTTAGATCTATGGTGCCTACATTCTCTCTGTGTTTTTGTGTGCATTTTAATCTCTTATTTTTATTTAAAAGCCATTTTTATTTATTTATATATTTATTTAATATATTGCTTAGCTTGGTTTATTTGTGGGTATATATGTAATATTTGCAAATTAGAATAATTTTTTTACTTAATTATTCAAAATTGAAATTCTGTATTTTGTCTAAAAATGCTTAATATTTTTTTTTATAATAATACTAATTATTTCTATTATTGTTATTGTTTTTATTGAACTCAAAAAAAAACTGTAACAAAACTTTTTCCCCCTAAACTGGGGCACAACAAACTCTATTACTAGCAATCACTTGAGACATCTGTAGAAATCTCCTGATCAACTATGTTTTGTGGTGTGTTTCTGGTTTAGGGCAAATAAAGTGAAGCTCATATACTTTACCGTCTGTGTACTCCGGCTCCAAGGCCGAGAGCTCAGAATGGAGAACAGGGCTCAGCATTGTTGGATGGTGTTACAGCAGCTACAGCTGAAACAGTCCTGTGAAAGGGGAGGAAACGTAATGAAAATCCTACAGAGAGTCAATGTTCTGGTGATATCAAGCCTTGATTAGGTATGTAACATCTGATAGAATTAGTACATACTTATGCACACACGCACACTCACACACACACACACACACACATACACTCACACACACACACACACATGCACACTCACACACACACACACACACACACACACACACACACACACACACACACACACACACACACACACACACACACACACACAGTAAGGCTCTAAGTTCTGAGATCAGTGAATTAAATCCTGATTCGCAATTGATGTAAACAACAGATTTTGAGATAAGATGTGATGAGTGTGTGCGTGCACACACACACACACACACACACACACACACATGCACACTCAGTCTGGTCACAAATCATGAATTATCACAAAATGTGTGTTTGGAGAAGACAACAAAATCTGTCATGGGAAAAATGATTTCCCAGGGCTTTCTAAGAATATAAAAAAATATATTTTTATATAATATTTATATTTTTTTTAGATGTATATCTTTCTATTTGGTCATTTGTTGATGCCCACATGTAAGTATAAAACCATTTGTTTTGCTGCATCCCACTGGATCCCACTTCCAATGCTTACATTTCATTTAAAGTAGATGCTCTGTGAACCTTTCTGGCAAGCTTTCTACAAGAAAAAACAAATATGCCTCCTATTCATATCTATATTTAAATCTGTTTAGAACACATTATGTGAATAATGTATTAGTATTAGAGCTAAGTTTTTTTTCAATCATTTCTTTTATAAAAGATTAATAAATATCTATAAAATCATAGCTCAATTGGATAGGAAGCTTTAATGAGGAGCTATCTTTGTGTTGGTACCTAATTACCTTGATGCATATTATCCCGTCTACATATTGTTTTGCTGTAAAACATAGTACTGTAATACATATCACAACAGTAAGTGTACACACCTGTTGCCCCCAATTCCCCCCCAAGTCGAGTAAAACATGTTCCTGATGTACAAGGTGGCCCTGTCTCTTTCTTCCCTCCAGACCTGTCTGATTCATCCTGATGCCCTACTTCTGGATAGAGATCTTTTCAATTAGAGAGAATTACTGCTGCTGACGATAGTTCCATATAAACCACGAAGTTACTATGGAGGGTTAAACTCAAGAACAATGAAGATGGATTTGGACTGTAATTAATGTAAACTGCCTGCTACATTGGCTCTAGATTACAGTTTCCGAAAACAGTTTTTGCATTTAATCATGTATCCATTAACTCAACAATGATTGAACTCTAATGAATGCACGTTCAGTGTCACTTAGATGACGATGTTCCCTTCTTAGTCTGGTTCCTTTAAAGGTTTCTTCCTAATACCATCTCCATCCCTAATACCACTGTTGCCATTGGCTGGCTTATTAGGGATAAAATTATAGGGGAAAAATATATCTGGACTGATGTATACGTTTAAAATGTATATTTGTAAACTTTTTACTTCAGTAAAGCTTCTTTGGAACAATGTCCTTTGTTAAAAGTGCTATACAAATAAAATGTAAAATGTAAATAGATACTAATTGATAGCCATTATTTTATTGCAGCTGTCACATGATGTCCACTTCGGCAGAACAAAAACTACTTGTAAATATATGAATCTTGTTTAAGGAAAATTAAACCATTTCACATGTCGTCTTTTTTATCCAAGGCTTAGAACAGCAGTATGAATAAATAAAATATCAGATGAAGTGTTAAAGTAAGAGATTAATGCATAAAAGAGAGATCAAGAAAAATCAACAGGGTTATACACTCTTAGAAAAGATGTTTAAAAGAAGTTTTAAAGAGTCCAGTGGTGCATTGTTTGTCCATTAATCTCCTAAAGAAATGTTTATCTAATAGTAATACAAGAGGAACTCATTTTAGGAACCTTAACTATCCAAAGAACCCATGAAGAAACATTTTTCCCCTAAGAGTGTATGACATCAATATTGTAGGATATTAATATTGTCATAAATTATGTCATGATACACGTTTCTAAAACTGACTCCAATTCTAATCAGAGTTACATGTTGCTGACGGATGTAAATGATTTTTTCAATCTTTTTACTCAAAAAATTTGATTAGTAGATAAAAATGAACATATAACATTTTTGTTTAGTAGATGAATAGCTTGATTCATAAATAAATATAAAACTTGATTTGTAAATAATGTTTAAACCTGGTCACCACATTTAATATTAACAAAAATATATTTTTTTCTCCAAAATAAAAATTTAGAACATGCAAAATGACAGATTTACCTCTATTACAAAATACATACACTCGACTCTCCTCCCAAAAAATTCTAAAATAAATTCCTCCCTACATAAACCTGACAAATTATAGAAGACTACATGAATTAGTTCTTAGTATATGAATGAGAACTTGCTATAACAACTGCTTTAATATAAACCTAATGGTCAGAGCTACTGCTAGAGCTTCTGTTGTGAAAAATGAATCGACACCTTTGGAGCAATCAGAATCGAGAACAGCAGTGTTGTTTAAATTTTAGCTGATGAAAGCTGTTTCCTGAAAGCTGTTGCTGATGTGTACGTTTTACTGTACACACTTAAAATCAAATTGTATATTTCTGTCATGGGCATTCAAGGTTTGAAATATGGCACACATTTTCTGTCATGGGGTATTCAAGGTCTGAAATTCAGACACTCAAACACTGAGGGAAATGTTGCACTACTGTAACTAGCACTTTTTTTTTTACAACAAATCATAATCATTATACATATAATGTGTTTTGGAAGTGTTTCTAAGTATCGTGATACAATCTTTTAAACATATTTCCCAGCCTTACTTGGATGCACATAGCTATTAATTCATACTCTCATTTTTTTTTTTTTACACACACACACACACACACACACACACACACACACACACACACACACACACACACACACACAAACACACATATCTTTCTTACCCTTCAGTCACATTGTTGTATCTTTAATCGTCAAAAGCGTGGATATTGATTTTTTCATTTGGTCTCACGGCTGAGCTCTAAGAGTGTGTGTACGTGTGTGAGCAGTGGTGCATCCATTCTTCCTACATCAGCACATCCACTTGCAGCAAAGCCTTATGGGGCAGGAGGAATCCCAAGCAAAAAAAAGAAAAAGAAAAAATGAACGTGTCATGCACACGTCCACACAGAATCTCTCCTATATCAACTCACCTACAGCAGACACACAGACACATGCTGATGAAGAGAAGATATTCCAAATGATCTCAACGCTTCAGTTGGGCTAATCAGCTGCTGCTCCAGTGCTGATGTGAAGCAGTACACAGCAGACTGCTGTGTAGGCGTATTGACGTGCATGTGTGTGTTTGTGTGTTTGTGTGTGTGTGTGTGTGTGTGTGTGTGTGTGTGTGTGTGTGTGTGTGTGTGTGAGTGAAAACCAGTGTGTACGTTCTGCTGCATAGACTCCTCCCCCACACTGAGAAACAAAGCTCTGGACTGACTGAAGCTTAGCCTGTCTTGTGTCAGCTTGTGAACATCAGCCAATCAGAGAGCAGCATTCTGGTTTCATGGTCCTACAGCCTGGGTTGGTTGCCTAGAAACCGCATCATTTTACCAGGGATAAACAGGATTGTGGGGGAGCAATGTGAGATAAGTGTGGGTAGAAAGAGAGAGAGAGAGAGAGAGACAGGGAAACCTAGAGGACTCTAAAATACTTGCATAACATAAAAATGGCAAGTTTTTTAAATATATAAAATTATATATATATATATATATATATATATATATATATATATATATATATATATATATATATATATATATTAGTATCTTACAAAGAACTTTATGGAATTTTATGAATATGTTAGCATGGATCGACTTTTAACTCTGTAGATGGCTTATGTACCTCATGTTTGTAAAAAAAAAAAAAAAAAAAAAAAGGTAATTAATAAGTTTGTATTGATTTTTTTTTGTTGTTGTCTATAAAACAAATTTACTTTCTGAACTGTCTATTTTGTTCAGCACTACATACTGGTACATATGAATTTTTTATGCTTCTGACAATATTGTGTAATAATGTATTTAATCCAAATATACACCATAATAATAATAAAATAAATTTTATTTCAAAATAAAATTTTGACAGGCTGTTTTAGGTATGAGACTTGTATGTGTTATAAATATGGTTATAGCATCATTTTTTCTATTAGAATCCTATCAAGAAAAATTTTATATACATTTTTGTAGAACAAATTAAAACTCACATTGTTTAAAGGCTATAAAGTGAAAATTCATTTTATGTTTACTAAATAAACTGTGTCCTGAAATCCAGTGAATCATGTGACTCTATTCCTACAAATTTTAATACTCATATAAAGTTGTTAAAAGTCGTAAATAATTAGAAGTCGTGTAACTTTATTTCATTTTAAAAATCTTTAACTAAAATAATAGTCAATTCATACACAATACCAGAAAATGATTAAAGTCACAATTACAGTGTGCATAAAAACGCACAGGATAACATTGGGAAATGTCGCCCTCTGCTGATATCATACGTCATTTCAATCTTTTAAGATTGCAAAAGATATTAAAGTACAGTAATCCCCCGTTTATCGCGGTGGCTACGAAAAACCGCAATAAACGGACGCCACTCCAAGAAATGATATTTAATGTACTCAATACTGTACTGTATTAACATTTTATTTAATTTTATAATTAATAATTACATTTTTATTAATACATTTTATTATTTCAACATAAAACTCCATAAAAACAACTCCCTATAAGCGTTTTGCTCTATCGAAAAGAGAGGGGGGCTGGGGGGATCCGGGACCCTATAAGACATTAGGGACCCCACATGACACGTAAAAAATAGACTTAGGGGGTCCCCAAGATTATTTTAGTTAAAAATATATGAATGACACAACAACTGGGAACCCTCATAAGACTTAACTCACTTCGAGCACTGAAATTAATTATGTGGCAAATGCAAAATATTTGATAGTGATGGTTAGATACAGGAGAGCCACCTTACCCCACAATCCAGGCACGTGAAGAATGAGACTGTTGTCTCAGAAATTAGTACAAGTCAGATTTTCTTGCTGTTACAGAAGGTCTCTGGACAGTCACCCTGGAAAATTTTTGCCTTGTCCTTATACATTTGGGGCCAACAACCAGTTTATGGTGGTGTCGTTTGTGGTGCTCCATTTTCACAATTTGTTAGACGATGGCCTTCACGAAAACCTAATGTTTTGAAAAATCATTCGTACGCCTCCCCTGAACAAAAAACTCTTCATACAGAGAGATACCATGCCTTCTTCAAAGCTCTTTACCGACCATGGCTTTGGCTTTGGCAATCGGACGATTGAAATGGCTCAGAGAACAGACAGGATTGTTTGTGTATGGTCCTGCAATAGGTTATTAGTCAAAATAACTTTTACCTTTTACCCTTGCCATTAACTTTATTTAGACCTAGCTGTCTTTGCAATTAACCATTGATATAGTTTTCTGGGTTTTATACTTTACGAATGATCAACATACACATCCAATAACAAAAACAACAACTTTAAACGTTTTTGTTCACATAACATTACCAACAGATTGATAATCTAGTAGAGTCCAAAGATACTCTACAAGTGATTACACAAACCCTCCAATCCATGTAAAACTAATACTATCTAATAGATGAAAATGTATAAAGTATACAATAGATGAATATCTTTTGATTATGTATACTCAACTCATCTATTTTTTTTTTTTGAGTCATGGACATCAGATCCACCATTCACATTTATCTAGCTGCATAAACTGTCTAAAAAACACTTTTCAGGTTTTTATCTCTGTAGAACCTCAGCTCAGGGTTTTTTTTATATAATAACAATACCATCCTAAAAGAACATCTCTGGCCATTCTTTTGTAACACTGACAGACGTCACTTAAAGATGTATTAACTAAATGATTATTTTTATTACTTGAATAAGTTAATAAGTTCAAAAAAAAAAAACAACAACATTCAGATCCTAATAAACGGGAAACTGTTGGTTTGGCTAGAACAAACTTCACAAACTGAATAACGAAGCATTTATCATGAATATCTCTTCAGGAATAGTGAGGATGATCTTCCATCACTACTCAACTCTACGGCCTGTCGTCCTCCGTGCCTGGGGAACGTTTGTCTCGAGGCACTCTGCCCATGTTGTAGAACTCTGTGTTGGGTCTCATGTCTGTGAGGTGGGCCATGCGGTTAGACAGGGCAAAGAAAGCGGTGATGGCAGCGATGTCCCAGATATCATCACGATCAAATCCGTGAGCCTCTAGAGAGCTGAAGTGTTTGTCTGTCACTGTCTCACTGCGACACACAGTCAGGGCGAAGTCCAGCATGGCTCGCTCCCGTGCAGTAAGATCTGCGACTTTATAATTCACTGCCACCTGCAGGGACAAGGGAAACAAACTTTTGGAGAAGACCATAAATAATGTACAACACACAAGCTTGTGCTTGATTAAGGCTCAGATTCAAATTGTATTTGTCACATATATAACTGTACACATTAGGCCATGCTTTTCATGACTGGACAGTGTCATAAAATGAAATATAAAAATAATAACGGAAATGATTTTCAAATATAATGAAATGTATGTATGTATATAATGTATGTGTATATATTTATATATAGTAGACTGTTTATTCAGCTTGCTACTCCTTAAATGCCATAATCTTGTGATCTGTAACCTTTCATTTCTGCACATTTTTCTTAATTACTGTACGCCTTCATATTTATTCACTGTACTCCTGAATGTCCACACATCTCTTTCATATATATCACTTGCTGTAAATATGCTAGATATTTATCTGCACTTTTGCACGACTGCCACATTTTGCACTTCTGATGCCAAACTGCATTTCGTTGCTGTGTACCTGTACAATGCAATGACAATAAAGTTGTATCTATCTATCTATCTATCTATCTATCTATCTATCTATCTATCTATCTATCTATCTATCTATCTTTTCTATAGTTTATACCTTCAATTCTATTTCTTTTGTATGCCTAAATGTTGGAGAGTGGTACAAAGCATTTCACTGCATGTTGTACTCTGTATAAATGTGTGTGTGACAAATAAAATTTGATTGGATTATTTATTAAACAGGAATTGAAGAGAATGAATTAAAACGCACACATTTTCAAAGAATTTTAACTATAAAGAATGTATAATATATATTAAAATACAATCACTTTGAATTTACAACAAAAATATAAATGGAACCTAAAAAATAGAAATAGAACTCGGAGTAGAGATATGTATTTGTTCAGGGGTGAAGTGTAACAAATTACAGGTACTAAACATTAAAAAAATAAATGTATTATTACAACATGGTACATTTACTTGAGTATTCTATACATAAGTATTTATTTATATAAGTATACAAGTTATTTTTGAAGATAAGATTAAGCAACCACAACAGCATTTTTTTATAGAACATGCAAAGTGAAATGAAAAGAATGAAGTAAGAACACACACACACACACACACACACACACACACACACACACACACACACACACACACACATACACACACATACCTGATCAGCAAGTGTGGGCTTCTTCGAGTAGATTCGGTGTAGTGCACTGTGGGATACGACGCAGTACAGGCAGTTATTATGGGCGCTGGTTGCCACCACAATCAACTCCCGATCTGCCTTTGACAAACCTCCTGTAATTTGGGGGGAAAAAAAAAAACAACAACACAAAAACATACAAGTTTTAGGCTAAAATGTACCAAATTATTCAATATAAATCATAATCTGTTGGGTGTAATGTGTAATGTCCGTTTCCTTCAGTCTCATACCAGTCTCTTTGTTGTCTCATGAGCAAATTATAATAAGCGAAGAAAGCTCGGAACTCGGCAGGACGATGAGCGAGGACCTTGAAGACGTTTGGCAGAAAGCCACCCTGGAAAATGGGTTTTGTATTAAAAAGTATTACTCCTCAAATATACACACATGTACAGACAAATGTTAAGAAAGCAGAAGATTGTTGCCTTGCCTTCAGCTCAACCTCCTCCATCAACTCCACAATGTCATAGGGCAGGTTTTTCTTGTAAGGCACAGGAAAGCGGCCAATTTTCTCCTCATCGCTGTTACCGCTACCAGAGTAGCGAATGCTGACTGGTGTCCTGTGACACACCTGGCTCTTCTTCACCATGAGACTGGACTGCAATTGTTGAAACATAAAAGGAAATTGCAGTTTGTTATTTGAGAGAAATGCTAACAACATTAATAGAGTCTTGTTAGTATCTATACGTGTATTGCCATGTGCAAACTTCGAGAATGTATAGCTTTTGAAATGCTACACTTACTGGTCACTACGATTCCTTTAATATTCATATCAAACATCCAAATAAAGGCACATGCTATACATGAATAAAGGAAACAAGGTTATGGTAACTTAATTAGATAATCTTTAAAAACATGGTAAACAGAAAAGAATCTCAGAATGCACAAGTCGTCCCTAGAGCCAGATGTGTTGCAACACCGTGTCGGGTTCTGCCCTTGTCAGCCAAGAACAGGAATCAGAGGCTACACTTGGCGCTGGCTCAACTAAAGTGGACAGTTTAAAGGTTTGTTAAAGTGCCTACTGAAGCCATCGATTTCTAAACATGAAAAAGAGTGTAAATGTTTGTATATTGGGTGTCCTTTTGGCATCCGAACCAGGTCATATACACAGTATACAACAATCGAACATAACATTATGACTGGTGAAGTGAATAATACTGATTATCTCTTCATCATGTGGAGCTGGAGGTAGCAGAGCTGAAGATGTTGAGGTTTTTGTTAGGAGTGACATCAATAGACAGGATTAGAAATGAGTTTATTAGAGGAACAGCGTATGTAGCGTACGTTTTGGAGACACGGTGAGGGAGGTGAGATTGAGATGGGTTGGACATGTGCAGAGGTGGGACACGGGGTATATCGGTAAGAGAATGCTGAGGATGGAGCCACCAGGAAGGAGGAAAAGAAAAAGGTCAAGGAGGAGGTTTATGGATGTGGTGAGGGAAAACATGGAGGTGGTTGGGTTGAAAGAGGGAGATGTACAGGACAACAGAGGTATGGAGACAGATGATCCTCTGTGGCGACCCCTAATGGAGAGAAAAAGAAGAAGATCTTTTCATCATGTCACCTGTTAGTGGTGGGATATATTGGGTAGCAAGTGAACATTCTCAGAAAAAAAAAGCAAAAAAAAAAAAGTGCAGCAAAAGAGGGACTAACACAATATTACACAGGTAGAAATAAAGTAATGCCTGATCGGTGTATAATGAAATGTAATATAATATACAAAGTATTACTGGGATAAACTCCACACTCCAACACAGCCATGTCCAGGATAAAGCATTTATAGAAAAAGAAGAAGAAGAAGACGAAGAAGAAGACGAAGAAGAAGACGAAGAAGAAGAAGAAGAAGAAGCTGTTGATAAAAAAGCTCAAAATGATTTCGTAATGTTACTCAAATGTTGATAAGAACTTATTTAGCAGGAAAAAGGAACTGACTTACTCACATCCTGTCCTTAGTCATTTCTGAGACATTGCCATAATCTTTAATTATGTATTTAGTTATTTAGTAGACACCACATCTAGATCATCTCTACGCCTGTCCACTATTATAAGATTTCTGCTATGACTTTACATTTATTCCTTATTTTTAAACTCTACAGACCACTTAACATCACTATAGTAATAAATGATGTACAGGTATAATTCAGAGTATTTTCCCCTAACGTTAGAAGAATGTTTCCTCAACCATCTCTAGTTATTGTAACGTTATTTAAAGATTGTGGGAATGTTAGGGAATGTTGACTGCCTGCAATGTAACCGGTAAATGTCCTTAAAAGCAGGAACTAAGAAGCTGAGATCATTTCAAAACACCAAAAACAAACAGAAAGTTCTGGGAACATCTTAAGATAGGGAAGATGCCACCACAACCATGATTAAATAGATACCAATCTTAAGCTATTTAAATAATTTAATAAAATATTTAAACACAAATTATAGTAGGGGACAATAGACAGGATTTAGACAGGTGCATTAGACAGGTAATAAGGCGCATTAGACAGGTTATGACGCGCATTACACTGTAGGCAGAATTACCCCATTCTTACCATCAAGCCCACACCAGAAGGACGGACAACCCTTAGAAAACCTCCACACATCATCTCCCTGAATTTCTTACTGTAAAACACTACAGCTGAAAAGTTTGAGAGCTGAAAAGTCCACAAACGAAATCAACGCCAAAATAAAACACTCCCCTAGAGTGGCGCTATAGCACCACCAATTAGAACGCAGCATAGTGACACGCCCCCTTTCATTAAACCAATCGAATTTATGGATTCATGAGACTACTGGAATCTGTATGTACAATTAACTTCCGTATTACAAATGCATTGGAAGGGGCAAAATAAAAGTACTAACTCGCGTTAATTCAAGACCGCGCTTTATTGCCAAGTATGTTTGCACTTTTTGGGAATTTTTTTTGTTGACAGAAGCTTCCAGTTGCACATTGTTAAAAATACAAAAAATATGTTGTAAAGTTATTAGATATACATTTAAGTAGGTCTTAAGAGAGAAAAGCCTTGATATTTCATAATGCTAGTAAATTGTCCCAATTTTGAGCAATTTTGAGTTTTAAATCACAACTGTGCATGCTTTCAATTAAAGTTTATATGACTTGTATAAGATGATTAAATTATATTTAATAAACAACAATTACGTTTACACAGTTATAATATTGATTTTTTCGTACCAAATGTTTGATCAGATATCATGTGCCATGCTAAAAAAGATCAGATATACAAATTAATGTCATACTTAAGCCAAAAGAAAACACAAACACACACAGAAATGCATATTACATGACAGGGGCATTATTATATAAGACATTTGAAATTAATTATCACAACAAGGCTTTTGTTTTGACAACATAAATGAGAGAGACCCGGAAGTTTATGTTTCTGCTGCGTTCACATCGCGGAAGTAAATTGAGGTTTTGTTTTGGTAAATTGTGTGGTTTCAGGGCGTATTTAGTTTTTAATCCCAGTGATAAAGCGGTGTGTTTTACATTGTAATGGGAGGATTTGGAGTGATGGCTAATGAGGAATCAGTGGATTATTCCGTGCATGAAGCGTGGAACGAAGCGACCAACGTGTACCTGCTTGTTATTTTGGTCAGTTTTGCTCTGCTGATGTACGCTAGAAAGTAAGACAATCTTATTTTATTTGCGGTGACTATAAACATAAACATGGATGTGTGGCCTTTATAACAAGCTCGATATGATGCCTTAAATAAACATTCACACCTCAGCATTGTGCTGTTTTATATCCTGTACCTGAAAATAGGAAATTAATAATTGAGATTATCTGTCAGTATTCCATAAAGTTTATAAAATTATAATTGACCTGTAAATCAGCAATGTGGTAAAGTTATTTACAACAAAACATTATATAACATTATATAACAACAAAAAATATTAAACTGATTGCATAATTAGTTCAAATGCAATTACACTTAATCATATAATTAGTAAATAAACACATTTATGAAAACCTTAAGTCTATGATAAAATGTCTGAAACAAAGTATATATATAATATAATTAGATTAGATTAAACTTTGTCATTATGCATGTACAGAGCCAATGAAATGCATTTATTTAGAAGTGCATAAGTGGCCTATTTACTATAAATAAATAGCAGTGTGACAAATAGGGGTTATATATATATATATATCAAATACATTGCTATTTGCTAATCCAGAGAGACAAAGGTGCAAAGAAAAACTCCCTGACATGGTATGAGGAAAAACCTTGAGAGAATCCTGGCTGGAAGTAAACATCTGGGTGGCACCATATGTCCGTTTTATGATATTCCTATTTTCCAAGTCTTAAGCAAACTATACATATACTATAGAAATACTATACTATATGCCTACATTCTGCAACACTTTTACCCTGAACATTCTGAGTACAAATTACTTCCTTTATGCAGAACACATTTAAATTATATTTGAGTTATTGAGGTTTGGAGTAAACCTGTTTAATGTGATCTATTTAGAATGCAGAAAAAATTGTAATAACTGATTTTAATTGGGTTATAACTGGAGTATAATTTGCATCTCTGTAACTAAAACATATCATGTACTCACTGTCACTGCATTTAGATAGATGCATTTATTTGCCACATCTACAGTATAGCACAGTGATGCGGTTACAGGGAGAAGAGGTGGAGAAGGTGGTGGAGTTCAGGTACCTGGGGTCAACAGTGCAAAGTAATGGAGAGTGTGTTAGAGAAGTGAAGAAAAGAGTGCAGGCAGGGTGGAGTGGGTGGAGAAGAGTGACAGCAGGAGTGTTTTGTGATAGAAGGATTTCTGCAAAAGGGACAGTATAGCACAGTGATATTCTTTAGTCTCATATCGCAGCTTGTGAGGAAGCTGGTGTCAGAGTGCAGGGGCAGCCGTGATACAGTGTATCTATAGCAGAGAGAGGTAAGGGCCTTGTTTAAGGGCCCAACAATGGCAGCTTGGTGGTGCTGGGGCTTAAACATTCAAACGTCACTCAAACCCCGAGCCTTTACTGTTAATCTTTTTTTTTATATCTTTAATATCTTTAATATCTTTTAATATCTTGATATACCTTATAAAACTCCCATGTAGTACTTGATAGTTTTGAAGATTCACTTTAATTTGCACACAGCCCCTAAACATGATGCTCATCATAATAACAACATCAATAAAATCATTTTCTTTCCCAAAAGGAATAAGAGGAAGATCATGCGCATATTTACGATGCCTCCCACAGTGGGATCTGCTCCGGAGCCTAATTTCTACGACAGCCTACAGAAAGTGCGGCTCAGACAGCAGCTGGAGATGTATTCTCTCTGTGAGTCAGAGACCACCCTCATACCTTCTCTTTTACTCAGTTAATTCACACTGACCATTTTATGAAATCATAATTAATATTCTCTTATCGCTCTTCCCTTTCGTAGCCCGGAAGTTTGATCAGCAGGGCCAGGCACAGGAGTGTGTGCAGCTGTCGATGGAATGATTGAGACATGACTGCTCTGTGTGAAGGTCAACTGATTACATGAATGTGAAGAATCTGTGTGTCGATGCTGTGAAGTTTTTGGTGTTCAATATTTCAGCTGCAGTTGATTTAATTTTGTCTTTCAGAAGACTGAACATGTAACACACACACACACACACCACACACACACACACACACACACACACACACACACACACTGAGTTAGAATATTAATATTTTACTTGTATATTTTATCTTTTTCTTGCATAAACTGCTAAGTAAGCGATAGAAAATAAGAAAAGTACCACGTCTGAGTCACACAACAGAATTGTAATGACAAGTTGCTGCCACCTAGTGGCTGATTCTATGAATAGCAGCAATGGACTAGCAAGCTATTTTCCCCGTTTCTACATTCTGATAAATTCTAATAACCAGAAGTGCAGTCATGCTTCTACAGATACTTAAAAAAAATGTAAGAAATAAGTTGATTAGGTTATATGTTTTGTTTTCTTTGTAATATGTTCCATGGTAATCTACTGTATCGTATAGACGGCTTTGGATGTGGCTTAGCCGTTGATCAGAAAGCATATGTAAATTATTTGCCCTTTTCCAATAATAATAGGTTTTGCAATTGTTTTTTATTATTATTATTATTATTATTATTATTATTATTATTACTATTATCATTATTATTATTAATAATAATAACAAAAATGACCATTGGGATTTTGTTTAACGTCTTGCATGTTTAAGGTAATGCATTTTGACAAACTACCTTTGACAATGTCGCCCTCTGGCGGCCGTTCGTGGTGGCGGCAAAATTTTCAGTGCTTTTATGTCTTCAAAATAATAATAATAATAATAATTAATAATGATAATAATAATAATTATTATCATTATTATTATTGGTTAATAATAATAGTATTAAGCAGTTTTTGTTATACATTTTCTACATCACATCACGTGCAAGTCCTTTCTTTTGTTTCCAGCAGTCACTACATGGAAGTTTTTGGTTGCACATTTTAAATTATGAAGCTTTTATTAAGTTTTGTTTAAATTAAACAGATTAAGACAGAAACCCGCAATTTGAAAAACATGGGGAACAAAAAAGAATCTAGCAGAATAAAAAAGGTAAATAAAATACTTAAAAGAAAAACAATAAGTACCCTGTGTGAATGTCATCATTTTAAAGTATTTATTTCATGAATTAATTAATGAAATGTTCATCTGAATCTAAAATGGTCGTATTCATTCATATATATATATATATATATATATATATATATATATATATATATATATATATATATACACACACACCACACACACACCACACACACACACACACACACCCTAGTTTTATTACTTATCTGCTTACAGCGTGGTATGTGTAGTAAGGATGCAGTAAAATGCATGTATTCTACAATGCTGCTGGATTATTACACTAATCATCCTGTTCAAAATCTTGGCATTGACAAAAAGACAGGAGGTGAAGCTGGAGGTGGCAGAGTTGAAGATGCTGTGATTTCCATTGGGAGGGACGAGGATGGGCAGGATTAGAAATGAGTATATTAGAGTGTGTGCACTGGTAGGACATTTTAGAGACGAGGTGAGAGAGGTTGAGAGATTGAGATGGTTTGGTCATGTGCAGAGGAGGAACATGGGGTATATCAGTAGAAGAATGCTGAGGATGGATCCAGACTTATAATGGGGGTCATTGTCTTGTACAGTAAAATTAGTTCTAATTAGCTGCAATCCAGACGTAATTAAATGACAAGTATGGGACGGTAGCCATGTTGGTTCATTATTTCTTTCACCATTCAACCTACATTTAACCTACATTTCTGGAATGAGTTTTTATGTTCTCCAAATATATACTGTAACTTGGGAAGTGGAACCTTACATTCTGTGCCTACTGTTATTGCCTAAGGTGAGAGTTTGATAGAAATCAATACTATTAAGGTACTTAGTTTGTATAAACAAAAGCAACATGCATGTGTGTCTCAGAAACTAGGTGTACCTAAACTTTTCACAGGCACTGATGAGTTTTGAAATTATAAAGGAAGTTGAAAAGGTGTCAAATAGGCAGATGATGCTGTAAAAATAATGTGCATCATTTTTCTTAAGAAGAAAATCTTAATCTTACAAGTGAAAAGTGTTCCGACTGACCATGTCATAAACATTTCTCTATAGCTCGAGTGCTCATGTATTTGGCATCATTGAAAAGCAAAAGGCAAACTATAGTAAAGGAGAGAGTTGAATGTGTCAAAAAAATGAGTCAAATTTCAGTGTGTTAAAGTCGCCTTTCTAACAGGTTGCTGCACAAAAGGATAAATCTCAGATCTTTGTACAAATAAATGACATATAGCATCATCTTCACAGAAAACCCAATGAGAGATTTTTTTAACTGACCCTGTCATTCATCTTTCCTTTTCCATGTTTTTATCAATGTTTCATCTCAGGATGATTCACTACGCGAAGAGAAATGGAATCTGTCAGATTAGTAAGATGGGACCTTATTTCCCACAATCCCCTAAACTCTCCACAGACATTTTTTATTTGTATTCGTTGGTATATTTTGTTCCAGAGCCCGGGGTGTTGGAGATGTAATTTTCTTGTTCAGCATCTCTGCTTCGTTCTTTCCTGATCATTTATCAAACATCTGTAAGTGTTATTATACAAGAGAATATTTGAGAGTCCAGACACGTGTGCCAGGTAGCAGCAAAACATTTTCCCTCTCTTTCTTTTTTCACTTATCAAATAAAGACTTTGCTCTGTACATATTATGCAAGGGAGCTGTAAGAGTCGATATAGCACAGACATCAACAAACATCTTCAAGTCCGTTTCAAAAGGCTCTCGAACTTAAACAAACAGAAGAGGTACCAGGACCTGTTGATTTCAACACGTCTGTCAGTGGTGGTTTTGTGTTTACTGCGGCGGTGCCACCCTGCCTGCGCTGCTGGCCCTGCCGGCCCTGCCTCCGCCTCGCCAGCCTGCTCTACACCCTGTTCAGCTCCTCTGGGAGCTGCAGATCCAGACAGATGTAAACATGTCCTGACCACACGGCCTGGATTTCCTCCAGCAGACTGCGAAAACACCAGCACATCCGCACACTCCGGCTTAACATGACTAACAGAACACTGCTGCTTTATTGCAGAAATGCAGCTACGCACCATAACGATGCGCTTTTAAACTGAAATCTTTATAATAAAAGAAAGCAATAAAACACCTGGGGATGTGTCATTACAGACAACAGGTTAGCATGATGCAACATGACTGTATTACCACAACATAGATGATGATTATGATATCAAAGAATTCCTGGCAGGTTTAATTCCTCTTACACTATAATAATTTGCCTATTCAAACCACAATTATTTATAAAACAATCATCATCCATTTAGAGTTACATTATGTTGTACATCATGTATTTAGTTAAAAAGATAGTTACAAAGTGCTGACAACCGAGACTTTTTTATGCAGTTAATAAGAAGTGTCTGCCCAGCAAAGTTCCTGTGTAAGTTGTGACTCTAGAAAACCTTTTTAATGAATGCATTTGTATGTAATCCAATGATTCGACTTACAGTAAGAGCTGCTGCTATAGAAAAGTAATCCACACCTTCTGCTCAACCTGAACAGAGAATTCACCTGTGCTGTAGATGAATATATTCATAATGTAGTGAGAGCTAAACTAATATCAATATTTAATTAAGAGTCAGTATTGTCCAGACAGTGCTAGTTATACAGATATTAAACAACTGATTGTCTCGGTTGTTCCTGTAAAAACTTGTACTACCGTACTTGTAAACCGATTAAATAAAAACAGATACTGTTGTTAGACTCTCATTCATATTTTTGCTGATGTTCTTCTTCTGATTATACATAAATACCTGATATTGAAACCAATTATTCAGTGATTTTGCCACACATAATTATGGTCTGTCTGTGTATCTGTCTGTCTGCCTGTTTGTCTGTCTGTCTGTCTGTCTGTCTGTCTATCTATCTATCTATCTATCTATCTATCTATCTATCTATCTATCTATCTATCTATCTATCTATCTATCTATCTATCTATCTAATCTAATCTAATCTAATCTAATCTAATCTAATCTTTATATCTGCAACTGGAGAGTGAAGGAAAAGCAGCCAACAAGCACTTACCATTCATCCTCCATACATGTTCTTTCCTAATTTGGATGTCTTTGGTATTACAATGTTTACTGTGTAAATAAAAATAAAGAAAAAAAATGTATGAGTTTTATCATTTTAACACTTGGTGGTAAAATACTCTTTGAACATATAGTGGAAATGTTTTGCAGGAGACAATTGGTTAACTTAAACCCATAGTGAGCTCTGATTTTTCTCCGCATATACTAAATCAATCAATCAAACTACACACCATATTCATAAGGTAGTGTATATTTATATTTTGCTCATGGAGGGTGCCATTAAGTCTGAAATTGACAGCAACTCTGCAATAACTGTTTGTGATGGTTTTTACTTTGAAACTATGTTATTTATGTTTCTATTTTTAACAAAAAAAAAAAAATATTCCTGATAGCATTTCTACCCATGGAGCCTGAAATGCTATACTTATATAAAATTTGACTTGCAAATTTATTAGCTTGTGTGTTTATTGTGGCGTTTACTGTTGCCGGTTTGTCCTGCTTTTGTAAAAATAGCGTATTTTATAAGATGTCGTGTCAAACGTGCACTTTAAAAGCTGCTACAAATGCAGCTGACGGCCTTAAACAAATGAGACGTGTGTCGAGACTCTCTGTGCTGCTGGTTTGTTTTAATTCACAGGGACAAATGTGGGTCACAATCAAACGGCCGTCTCCTTGTGAAAAACATGCAACTTTCATTTCATCTCGTTCCCTTTTCTCTTGGTTCTCTCCAGCTGTTTTTCTTTTAAAAGTCTATACGCCACAGTGAGTGTGTGCTTCCACATTGCATGTCTCTGGATCTTGCCGAAGATTAGATGTGACAATTGCCTTCATCCTCCCCTCAGCTCTGGCGTTCTGAATCCCTTCTCATCTCATCGCTCTGTCCTCTCCCTCTCATTTCTTTTTTGTCACAGGTGGTACGTCGCATCGGTTGGGAGTTAAAAAGGACAGGTGCTAATTAGAGGAGTGGAGCGAGACAGCACAGTGAATAATAAGACATTTAGAAGATGAAACTGTAATCTTGGAGCAGTGGAAGCAGGCATGCTTGGTGCTTCTGTGTTCTCTTGCACACTTCTTTTGCTCAGGCAGCACTGACGGATCAAACGGGAGCTGGCAGAGGTGTGAGAAGCTTGCGTTGCTGCTGCGCCTCGTTTCTCACCCTTCATCCGCGAAAGCCTTAAACCAATAAAGAACAGCAGGCTCATTTGTTGTCACTAAGCACAACAGACTTTGCTTTCTTAACTTCAGCAGGAAGAGATTTGGAAGAGTTCACTGCACCATTCTCAATAATTCATAGTAATTCTTTCAGAAGGGAGCTTGAATCGCTGCTCTCAATCATGTAAAATGTTCTGTCGCCATTTTAAAGTCAGAGGTCTTACAAGTTAAGAAGGATTGAGTAGTCAAATGTCATATAAAAATGTAATAAAGCATTGATGGAAACAAAAAGTAAGGAAGAAGTAAGGACTTTAGTCCATTTAATTATTCGAAAAATAATGCACATTCAATTATTCCTGTTAAAGACTGACAAATAGAATATACAAAAATGAAGAATATATTAATGTGTCCATTAAAAACAAAACAAGAGTCAAATGTAACAGAATATTTTTTACTTAGAATATGTACTCAAGTAAGCTTGAGAAGCACCTGCTTTAATTATTTTACAAAAACAACTCAATTAAAATATACTGTAATGGACTAAATGTAGCATGTTACCTCACACACCCTTCTTTAAGTCCATGAGTGTCTCTGTTTTAGACTTGGTGACTCCACTGAGTTCATCCTGTCTTCACACTTGACCCCCACAGTTCCTCATGAGCACAGTCATCCGTCATGGCCACTGTGTTTAGCTCTGCACCGACTCGATGCCCTCAGGGGCTCCTACATCAGGTCTGCTCCAGTCACTGGTAGATAACAGGCCAAGGAAAGGCCTGAGTGCCAGCCGCTGCCGAGGCCAGACCTGAACAGCAAACACAGGCTGACGTTCATCTCACGACCCCCATTTTCCTTGATGAGTAGAGCCAGACTATGTTCATCTTTTTTTCTCTAAGCTAAAAACATGAGGGGAAATGAAAGGCAATGATCATGGTTGGCCAACAGGACACCTCTATCAATATTTACTCAGTCATAAAAACAGACACTAGAAGAACAAACCCAGTTCAGTCTGTTTGGGTGGAGAGCCAGGTGCCTCTGCCAAGCTGGAGTTCAACGCTCTAAAATCCAGCAGGGTAACTTATGTCCCTACTACCGAGGTGTCATAGTGGTCAAGAGATGTTTTTAAACACTACAGCAATACATTTCTTTATATATTTGTAAAGTTATACGCTGTTTTTTTCATGCCACTCTGCTTCAAGACAATATAAAGTTCAACAGACCTGACATTGTGAATTGTACCAAACACAGTACTGCAATTTATCTGTTGCTATTGATGCTTGCAATTATCAAAGCATTTTTTAAATGACAACCAGCAATGAGATAGTGTGCGGTTATCCTTATGCTAACGTTTGTTAGCTTACTAATAAAGAGCTAATGTTTTTTCAAGTTCATTGATTCCATGAGTAACTAAAACAAATGTATAGGCCATTGTATGGGTGTTCATTTTAAATGCAATTTTACTCATCACTGTATGAGTTTACAATATATTAAATGAAAGATTTGTAAGTGAAATATATAATATCATCCAAAATTCTATACAGAGTTGTATTAAATGTCAGTGCCAATCACAGACGTCAGTGATTCAAGCCAGTTCTTTAAAAAAAATTTGGCGGTGGAAAATAGTTGCCTGATTGTATACATAATTGCAGCAATGTATATGAATACTTATTATTATTATTGTTGATTTTATATTGTTATTTCTAATAGCTTAAGTAAGCAATAATAGTGTATTTATATTATCAATGTAGTGAGTGCAGATTTAGCTACTTTTTGGGCCATGTATTGCAGTTGTGCTGTCTAAAAAATTTCAGCTTTTTCAGCATCACTGTGCCAGCCTTTGATTATCGTCTGTCTCTAGACTGTTCACCTGACAGTGTCAGTCAGGTAAACTGGCCAGCCGGTGTTAGTTTGGCTCCTCAGTGCCATTCTCACGGCTTCATCAGGTGCCTGTCTGTTATTGACTCAGACAGGCTGCCTCCTGCCGCCTGCCTGTTTGTCACTACTGACTCTTTTGCTTACCTTCTCCACCTTGAGTGTTTCTGAGAATACTTGGCCTGGCAGCAGCTGTAGCCATAAGAGAAGCTTGTTTCCTTTTCTCAATACCGTTTAAAGATTAATCTATTAAACCATAAAATGGTAGGCATACTTATAAAGTGTTCTGTGTTCCCTGGGGGCCTTTTCAGGTGAAACAGATGTGACTAACAGCTGGCACTGGAGTAGCACAGCAGCTGCCAGGGTACTGGAGAAAAGCTGAAGTCTGCTTCCTTCATGGCTATTGGTTCCATCATCATATGTTAACCATGTGTCCCTGCGAAACTGATATAAAGGCAGATTAATTTTCGGTATTGCTCTTCTGATGTGATGCTAATAAACATACTCATACGAACGCAGCAGCTTTTATTAATGACATAAAATTTTTTGAATTGCACCTGGAACCTTACAGAAGTAAATGGGATCTGACATGTTCCATATGCGATCATAACCGGCTTCTGGCGGTCATATGTGACTGGTTCATGTGGATATTAGCTTACTATAGAACCACATCTAAGGCGCCATTCACCCACTCCAGCCTTTCTGACCACACTTCACCGGATATCCTTTATTATTTCTACACCCACCTCATTTGTGTTACCCATTTGCCAGTTTCTGAACTACCTCAAATTGGTCCATATCTTCGTCTCTTCGATGATTTGAGAAAAAAATGTGCTTTCTTTCTGATTTTTTCACTTCTCAGGGTTGAGGATGAGGACAGAGCCTGCACTATTGCTGCTGCACTTTTCAAGGCTGACCTGCTGATTGATTTGCAGCTGCTCTGACAGCCAGGGTTCATTGATGAGCACTGGCAATTGCTAGTCAGCTATATCGTCCAGGCAGCTCTCCCTAATGAACAATTACAAACTATGAGTCCCCATACCATATCTTCCTCTCTCACACACTGCTCATTCTCCCTCACTTCCCTCCCTCACCCAAAGATGTTCACAATGTGAAAAAAAAAAAAAAAACATTTATACATTTGCAAATTATAATGAGTAAACTTGATTCTTCTTCAGGCTGTCATCATATTGGCTTACATATTTACAGTAGCTGTTAAATTAATGGTGGAGATATGCAGTAAGTAGTGCAGGACCAAACAAATGTTTGACTATATTTTGTCATAATTAGTTCCTTGCATAAGTATCCACCGCCTTTAGTAGTGTTACAACCTGGAAAATAATTGGTTTTTGATTGGGATTGTATGCACACCTGTACACCTGTAGATTCATGAAAGTATCCAGTCATTAGTCAGCAGCAATAAACGTTCACTAAAATGGAGCTGTTCTGCTCATATCAAACATCAGAACGAGGAAAACATTCTTCTGCGGCGACTTTACCGATGACATGGATGTTGTGTATATGTTGGTGTCAGACAAGCTGTTTTGAATATTTCAGGAACTGATGATCTCTAAAAATCACACACAACAGTCTAAGGAGTGGACACAAAATAGTGCAAAAAACCCAAACCAACAAAAAATGTCAGTAAACAATAGTTCTTTGAGTGGAAAAGCCTTCTTGATGAGAGTGGTCATAGGGGAATGGCCAGACTGGGTCAGAGTGGTTATTTAAATAAACACTCTTTACAACTGTGGTAAGCAGATAAGCATATCAGAATGTACCGTCCATTGAACCTTTAAGAGGGATGGATTACAAAATCAAATCACCACATTAGTTTTTATTGCCTTCACTCAATAGTAGAAATGTACAGAAGAAGAATTGAATGCTACAGTAGGCACAGGATCAATGATACTGTACTGCTGACTGAAAATAAACTGGAAAAAGATCAGGTGACAGAAAGTCATTGAGAGCATTCAGAGTTTTTTCTTCATTCTGATATTTTTTCATTTGAACCTTAACTGAAGCTCTTGTCATCAACTGGACAGATACAATTAATTGCATGGTTGATAAATGATGACTGACTAATTAGATAATAAAATAAAGATGCAGGTGTACAGGTGTTTCTAAAAAAAACGTGTGTGGTGAGCATGTGTCCTGAAACTACACAGAACAGATTAAAAAAACAATATAGTATATACATTTATGGGAAAAAAACCACAAAGGTATTTAGACCTTCCACCTTGCTATAAAATATCTATATTAGTTTTCTTAGAAAAACATGCTTCACATCTTGGGTCCAGTCATGTGTAATTCAGAATTTATTTTAAAAAAGGCCATTACTTATACAAAAATGTAATTAAAATGCGAAAATGCTAAATTGTATTTTTGTTCCTCATGTTGATCTTGTCAAGATGAGTTGTGCACTGATTTCCACAAACCATATACAAATGTGACTAAAAAAAAGTATACCATATCATGTTTAATGTTCAGTCTGTCCTGTTTTACAGAATCATTAATTCTTGAACTGTATGCTTGGCTTACAGCTAAGTTGCCGAGCTCACACACACCTGCCGATACTCACAGGCATCTTCATTGCTGGTTTTGCACTGACCTTTAAAAAAAATGCTGAAAAAAAAAATTTGATCGTGTGAAAATGATGTGAGAGATCATTCCAATTTTTCAGTTTTTTCCTTTTGATGTTGCACTGTAAATGCTATACTTTTATTCAGCAGAATGTTGAGACCATGCTGCTGTTGATAATTCATCTGGTATTTTACCAAGTTCAATTATATTTCCTGGCCATTAGTTTGTATGAGCTATCAACATGTCTGGTGTAAACGCATAGCCGGAATTTCTATGCCAATCTGGCTGTAGTTTAGTCTGGTGATTAAAAAAAGCTAATTATTTTGAACTTCACCCAATACACACATGCAGGCACACGCACTATTTTCATCTGAGTTTGTGGTCACGGCTGGAATCCACTGACACGAAAGATGAGAGTTTTTGGGAGAACTGAGAAGGAATTTAGTGAAAATTCCCCTGGTTGTGTAAAACAGGGCAGTGCTGATGGAGCTCTAGAAATAAAGAGCGTGAGCAGGGAGTGTGGTTCGCCATAATTACAAAGCTCTTAAACTCTGGCTCAGATGCGCTGTCTGACTGCAGCCTGGCTCACACACACACACATGTACACGCCTCTGTCTGCTGGAACTAAACTGTGTTTTTCACTCAATTTTCACATGTCTAGAACTATAAAAAGCATGTTACAAGATGTATAAGAGCTCTCATTTGAGAGGAAAGAAAAGGTTTCTGTTATCTTGTAAGTAACCACAGTTTGTGTTTCAAGACAAAGAAATGAATGGCTTGAAACTAGCTGTGAGAAATTACCTTACATACACCGTACATATATTTAAATCTTGCACACACATGCTGATTATCCATCAAATGTTGATTCATTTTGCAAAAAGAGGAAATCATGAAATGTAAAATTCCCCTTATACAGCAGTGATCTGATCCGAGACAATCGCTGTTAATAGTCTCCTTACAAGTGTTTCATATGTCAATGATTCTGAGTTATTTCTTGGTTAAATAACAGCATGGTTATCAATATAAACTTGAACTACAACTGAAACTAGAACTTCCAGGAACTACCCAACCCAGAACTACTCAAATCACCCAGAACAATCCTACTTGGAACCATCTGACACTACCTGAAACTATCTTGCCTGAACAAACCAACCTGGAACTACCCAGAATAACCTGTAACTCCCCAAAACAACAGAGAAATATCCTGAAATATCCTACCCTGGCCAATACTTATATGGAAGGTCTTCAGGAGGACAGTCAAACAAGTATGTGTGTGTGTGTGTGTGTGTGCGCACGTGTGTGTGTGCGTGCGTGCGTGCGTGTGTGTGTTTGTGTGTGTGTGTGAGCGTATGTACAGTATGTGCGAGGAAAATTGCAACCGAGAGAACCTGGCTGATTGACATATCATATAATCAAAAGTCTGACGGCAGGTCTCAGCTGTGAGAGAGCAGGTTTGCAGGTGTCTCGCTGTTCAAAATGACCCTGATTATGGCTGTCATTGGAAAATTATTATGAGAACTTTCAGAACAATTTTGCATTTCATGAGAACTTGAAAGCCTTACTGCATACTGAACACAGAAATTACCATCTGGTTGAAGATTTTTTTTTTTAACTGACTGAACAATTTACTCAGAACAGAGAGAATGGATTACAGTAACAGCCTGGTTTATAGTCTAGTGATTTAAAATTAATTTACACAACACATGGAACATTTGTATCATAAACTAACATACAATAAAATAACACTTACATCATTTTTATACCTGGTCAAATTTTCTTTGTGTTCACATGGTTTTTTCTATGACCAGAAATGGAATTCAGTAAGATTTATGTCTCACATCTTTTTAATATTTTATGAAACCACTAATGCATAAATCACTCCCTTTTTCAGCTCTTGCTTTCTCCATCTTCCCGTAGCAGCACAAATGGCACTCAGTTTAAAATCCTAGTTTTTCACTGCTGTAATACAAAAATATGGCAGTATTCTCAAGCAGAGAAGGGCTCTTTATAAGCACTTCCAGTTGTTTTACAAGCCCCCACACTTTGTTGGCCTCAGTCTGTGGTGAGATCTGGGATTAGAGCTGAGACTGGATCCAGACGTCCTAGTCTTCTCCTCTCCACCCTCTATTAGCAACATGCCGAGAGGTCTCTGTAATGGTTATTAGTAATGTGTGGAAGAACATTTTGTATAGAAAATGTGTATATATTGAGATACCTGACATTTCCAACCTTATATGGTTTTCACCAAATATTTGCTACAAAGTTAAAGGCACAAAATTGTGTGTTTTTTCTCTGAAATTATCCCTTCAGTTGAACTATGAGACCCACACCTGTTTTAGCATGACAATGCATCTGTGAATAAATATACCCTTGTGGCTAAATGAGCCCAAATCTTTAGAAGCACACTCCAAACTCTAGTGAAACGTCTTCACAGAAGAGTGACTAAATGTGGAATGGGATGTTCAAAAAGCACATACCAATTTTCAGGTCCGGTTTTTTATAAATTTGTATCCATATAGTGTATGTGTATAAACCAGTCATTAATATTGAAATGTGTTAAACAAAGTGCCATTATAATTATTATTACCTAGTTCAGTCCAACTTCTGAGAAAAAAAAAACACTTTTAGCTGCTGCTCAGCTCAAGTCTAGACACCACTAATTAACTGCCATAATAAACTGCAATAGGCTTTTGCAGCATAGCGCTGAATGTTATGTCTGAATTTGTTCCTTGCTCAATTTATAGTGCATTAGTTTGGGTGCAGCTGTTTTGTCAATTCTCAGTTAACTATACTGACCCATTGACTTTTTAAGATATCTAATGCATTGACTAAAAACATCTCCCACTTATCAATAACTCACTGTTATAGTTACTGTATAAAACTAATATAGTTAGGCCTTCTCCATAAACATTGATCATGCCAGCTAACTGTCCTCAATTCCACCTTATATTCATGCATGTTGTGTGTTTTCCAACATGATAAGCGTTTCATGATTTTTAAGGTTTTCTTTTTTTAATCTTATAGCATTTGTTTCAGTTTCTTTCCTGTGTGGTTTTCCTGGGTGGTTCCTTTAATGTGTGCAACCTTTGTTTTCATCTTGTATGGCATGTAGTGGAGTTAGACATCTTTTATAGTGGCAGTAATTTTTTATAGTGTCTTTTTTTATAGTCTTTATAATGTCAAGAGAAATTATTATTATTATTCCGAAAAGCGTCATTGCAGTCTTAACTGAAGCATATCACTATACATGTCAGTGTATTCATTTTTCTTTCATGTAGTACACTTCAAACTGCCTAAATCAGAAAAAGAGAGAACCGATTTCATTCCAATTATTCTGATTTAGTGCCCATCTCCATAACTCTACCTGTCTACCTACTATTAAGTGCTTGTCTGAGTGGCATTGTTGACTTTTCTTCATTATGTCCCATCAACCTTGATTCATTCCAGGGCAAAGTTTACTGTTTACAAGCAACAATGCAATTTTTCTGATGTGAAAGGGACAGACATGGTTTAACAATATACATTCATCCAGTTACACCAAACAGGCATAACAGCATTAACTTCTTCAGCAATTTGAGTAGCTCATCTGTTGGATCAGACCACATGGGCCAACCTTCGCTTCCCAAGTGCTTTAATGAGCCTTGGTTGTCAGTTCACAGAGGTGGCAAAAGTGCACACATCCTTCACTTAATTGGAAGTAAAGATACACATGTTTTAAAATACTCCAGTAAAAGTTGAAGTAGTGACTATCCTTTTTTACTCAAGTTAAAGTAAAGAGGTTTGGGCTCTGTGTACTTGTACTTAAGAAAAATACAGCCATTACTACTACCTGTTTTAGTGTCATGCTGGTAACTGCACCTTACATCATATTAATAATAGGGCTGTCAATCGAATAAAATATTTAATTGCGATTAAGCGAATGATTGTCATGAGTTAACTCACGATTAATTGCAACTCAATCACAAATTTCAATCTGTTCTAAATGTACCTTAAATGAATACTTTTTTTATAACATAATCAACATGGGCATGTACAAATGTGAGTGCTTTATGCAAATGTACAGTATGTTTATTATCAATGAAACAATACTCAACATAGAGCATGAAGACAAACTATGCTTGTAAATGTTTTAAAGTAATTATCGTGTTTTAAATTACGTAAATTATCAGGACACCATCAGGAACCCTTGCTGTTTCCAGCAAACTCTCATACGGATTACATAATCAGAGAAGATTTGTTTTCAGTGTGATTTGATTTATTTAAAAGTATTATTATACTTTGTATAGTTTGTGAGGCAAGTATTCACTGAGATTCAGGTTGTTTTAATTGTGTCTGTGAAGAGAGATGACAGAGACAGCAGAGAGCGCCCCCTTTCTCTTTTCTTTATATTACAAAAGCAGAGAGTAATTTAAGATTATGTCGGCGTTATGAGGAAAAAATGCCACAAAACGCACTGGCGTGTTCGTCGACCCCAGAGTGTAAATTGTTGGCTGTGTGCATCCGAATCGGGTTTTAGGCGCTAACTTGAGACTTGGCACATCAGTAAAACAGATGTTTACTGATTAAAAATAATTTATTTATGTGTTCTTATCTAAGTAAAGAAAGGAAAGAAACTTTGTGCTGAAGGGTTTCATTTTGCCACGTTTATATTTATTTATATCTTAAAATTACATTTAAAATAAATGCACGCTGCACGAATCACGCATTAATAAATTAGTGCCATTAAAATGAATTTGCGTTAAAACGTTATTAACATGTTAATTTCGACAGCCCTAATTAATAAATTAAAACAAAACGAATTTCAAATTTTATTACCTAATGAATGTATCCAGGCTAATCATCCACCATAGAGAACACAAGCAGTTTCTGCCACACTTATTGTTATCTTCATACACTGGTCTATGTCTGTGGTGTGTGAGAGACAGGAAATATGTTCATGAGTAGAATATATATTGACATAAAGTAACGAGGAAATACAGATATTTGTGCAAAAATGTTATGAGTGAAAGTAAAAAATTGTCCAAAAAATAAATAGTGAAGTAAAGAAAAATCTACATAAGTTCAGTAACAATGTATTAGTACTTTGTTACTTTCCATCTCTGCCAATTCACCACTGTTCCTTCCAAAGACCACGTTTGATTGATACTAACCACTGCAGACTGGAAACTGGAAATGCTCTGATCCAATCGTCTAGCCTTCAAAATTTGGCCCTTGTCAAACTCGCCCAAATACATACATTTTCCACTAACACATCAAATTTGAGGACAATGTTGACTTGCTGCAGAGTATACCCCACACAATAACATGTGCCAAGATGAAGAGATAATCAGTGTCATTCACTCACAATGACAAATGCCAACTTCATCGATGCATCACATAGTTAACTTTTATACCGATGCACCGATGCAAATTGGTGAATTTTAACATCCCTAATAGATTTTATTGCATGTCAGCACCTCCATGGCAAACACTGAAATATGAAAGTATAAGAGTTGTATAATTACAATAAAAATAAAAACCAATCAAAAAAAATATATATATTAAAAAAGCATTTGAGATTATATATGTTTACATACAATAAATATCTTTAACCTTTTTCTGGGCAAATTTTTTTAACAATTTTTTTCACTTGCAATAAAAGCAGGACAGTCAAATAAAATATGTTTAAGGGAAAGGGGCTTTGCAGTCTCACTTTATAAAAGTAAACCTGAATAAAAGAGATGGTTTCAGATGTTTTAGATTACGAATCTGGTGACCTCACCATGCTTTACATCGCATCTAATATGTTTATCAAAGGATAGAATTACGGCTGTACAGTGGTGCCTGTCTGTATTGGAACATATACACAAAGTTTACTGATCCTTGGAGTCTCTCATACATTCTAGGTAATGTTTGTATATTCAATGTGATCTATGATCAGCTCCTCCCACCCAAACTGAACTTGAACTGTTTTAAATCAGGGCAAACCACAACACAGTACATTAGAGCTAAAGTCTGAAGATTGTAGCCCTGTGTCTACTGTAGGTGTCAGCAGAGTCGTTTGTAAGTGCTCTCTGGTGCGCAATGAGGTGACACCTCTTTTACTGTGTCTGTCATCAAGGGTCATTCATTAGGGCAAGTTTGTACTTTGTGTGTATATGTCTTTGTGTGTGCATTTGTTTGGGGCAGAGTATCAGGTCAGGGTGGATGTGTTGTGCAGCTGAATGAATAGAGGGTCGTGTGCTATTCAGTTCAACGATGGTGTGTGTTATGGCTCATCTCCCTGGAAGCCTGAGTTGCTGTAAAGACTTTCTCTTTCTGGCCAAACACAAACACATTAACACACTGCAGTTTTTTTATTTTTTTTTGTGGGGATATCTGGGCATCTGTACACACACACACACACACACACACACACACACACACACACACACACACACACACACACACACACACACACAGGCATAAAGAATAGTAAATGTAACTATAACTCCTATGATCACCAATGTGATTGCACACACATCTTGTCTAAATGTCTCATGTGAAAATAATAATGTAAGCTTCATTTCAGCTCTCTGACCCGTTAATGCACTTTTAAAGCTTTACTCTAAAAGCTAATTACAACGCACGCACCCTCCCAAGCCAAGGACACACTGTACCAGTACAAAATATGTGCCCTCAGTGGTCCTGCTCAATCAGCAAGGAGAAATATGTTACCTTTATTTTTAAGAGCCACTGCAGTAGAATTAGGCAAATTGGTGTCCCTTGTGGCCTCCAAGTTCACCCTTTGTCCATGTTGAGAAAGTAAATTCATTCCACTGTAAATGTTTGGTATAGAGTTACCAGGTGACCGGTTTTGGACCCGGACAGTCCGGTTTTAAATACAGCCACGTGGTTGAATGCCTGGTCAAGTCTCACTATAAATACAATTGTTGAAGTGGTCTAGAACATTCATTAACTCTGATAAAGAATGTGAAACCTAATTGGCAGGTTATGTGGTGCTGCCTATTGTTTGTCTTGAGTGATTGTTGGCCCAAGTAATTAGAAATCTTGTGCTAAAAAATAATAAGCTTATTATAACAATATCTTCCTATCTCGTAATCTAATCAGCCCTGTAACATGGGCCTTCAAGCAAACTAACTAGAGTTACCAAGACAATTATGAAAATAGACAACTTGAATGAAAAGAACATTTTGAGGCACTTGCTCAGAAAGTAGAGAATCAACTGAATAAAATAGGCAATAGCACATCTGTGTACTGGGTGAATGACATAATATGTCTATCTATTAATGTTCCAAAGCTAAGGTCTAAAAAAACGAATCCATGTTTCAAGAAGTGTAATTTAAGTGTAGTTTAAATGTACTTTCCATGTGTGTAAATGCGAGAACAAGATTCATTAATCAGGCCTCAGCTGTCCATTCCTACCCCTGAGCTGAGACACAAATAACCATTTAAGAAAATGTGAAACCTTCAGTCTGACCATTTCTGTGTATTCTGTGTTAGTATTGGTGATGGTTTTGGTGATGATGGCATTGTTGCATAGCCATGAGCGCACACAGTTAGAACAATGCAGTGGTGCACGCAAACCTCCTGGCTGCTCACTAATTGCAGCTCTCCTTTCTTTGAAGTGTGTGTGTGTGTGTGTGTGTGTGTGTGTGTGTGTGTGTGTGTGTGTGTGTGTGTGTGTGTGTGAAGTGGGACACATGAAAGACCGGCAATTACCGCTCTCCGTGAAGCGGCTGTGACACAGGCAGCTGTGTGAGAACTCCTGTGCTCGCCGCTCTCTCGAATTAACGCAGTAATAATGTGCGATGTGTGAGTGAGACAACATCTCATCAAGGCAAGAAAGAAGAGGTTCGACCAGAATGATTTAGCGCTCTTGTTGAAGATTCCGCGATTAGTTTTGCGGAGTGTTGGAAAGCAAAGTGCAACTTATTTCAGTGTATGAGGAACCTGGAACCCCTTATAAAAAGTACTATGAACTCCACATGTCAGTTACACACATGTGGGTTTTTTTTGGCTGTGGTTTACATGTGGGGCCTATTTTTTTTTTTATGGGATTGTTTCCAGAGGTGAAACTTTTATTAATTATTGTAGTAATCGCACTCTGCTACTGTCAAGTTTAGAAGTAAAAAGAGTACACATTTATTTAAATATTATTGACAGGAAATAATTGTACTCATCCTCAAGAAAAAAAAACATGTTTAGCAGTCAAAATCTCAAATATGATTAGACATTTTTTAATGTTTTAAAACCAACCAACTGTTTTCTGAAACTGCAAACTGAGCTAGTATTTACTCTAACTTGTTTGGCAGATGTTCATAACAGTTGACTCCTTTGCCACCACAATCAACATGTCTGGTTAACTTTGATAACTTTTTGTTAATGCCATCACATTAAATCCAATGGTATTAAACATTAGCTAACCAGCAAGCCAAATTGGATTTATTGGAATTAACAGAGTTTTTAATATATATTTGATATCATGAATAAACTATCATAATCAAAGGGCATTTCGTAGTTTCATCTGCCTCAAAGGGCATTTCATAGTTCTGTGGTGACTGAGTGGTTATAACTCTGACCAGAAGGTCAAGGTTTCAAGCCCCAGCACCACCTAACCACCACTGTTCGGTTCTTTCAGCAAGGTGCTAAAAACTCGACTTCCTAAGAAGCTGCAATATGAGAAGTTAAAAAATAATAATCTAACTGTGCTGTAAAGTATATGTGACAAATACAGGCATCTTCTTTCCTTCCATAGTTTCACTCATGTTCATATTTTAACATGTTCATTTATTTTCTTTTTTTTTCTTTTTTACATTTTTCATCTGCTTACATGTCTCATATATTTAATAAAGTTTGCAGGTGATTTTAGGGCATACCATGCTGAAATGGTCACCTGGATTTGTCACAGGATCCCATATCATAAGTAGATATGGGAAGCAAATCTATCTATCTATCTATCTATCTATCTATCTATCTATCTATCTATCTATCTATCTATCTATCTATCTATCTATCTATCTATCTATCTATCTATCTATCTATCTATCTATCTATCTATCTATCTATCTATCTATCTATCTATCTATCTATCTATCTATCTATCTATCCAACTATCTATCTATCTATCTATCTATCTATCTATCTATCTATCTATCTATCTATCTATCTATCTATCTATCTATCTATCTATCTATCTATCTATCTATCTATCTATCTATCTATCTATCATGATCATGATCATGCATGAAACATGCTAACCAACTACAACCAAAATCCTTTCATCAGACCAACCAGAGTGGTTTGCAGAGAATGAAGAGATTCCAGAGTTGCTACTGAATTGCTCTTAGCCATTAAGGTGTGTATGCATGGTGCCCCGCTGTAACCTGGCATTTCTTCACAGGGTGTATTCCACCATTAAACATTTAGTCCACATTTGTAATTACTAACCATCACTCATTTGAAAAGGTATTTTACCAGATTTTGAACTGTGGTTCTGAAGATTTGTGTTCATTCAGCTACAAAGGGGGTTTGTAAAGGCTGAGGAGGCCTGGGATGCATTCAGCATTCCAATTCATTTTAAAGATGATCAATAGTGTTGAGGAAAGAGCACTCAGCATTCAGGATCTTCCACTCTAACCCATGTAAAGTATATTTTCATGGAGCTGGCTTTGTGGACAGGGGCTTTGTCATGCTGGAACAGGTTTGGGTCTCGTAGTTTAAGTGGAGGAAAATGTAATGCTATCTCAACCAATGATTTTGTGTAACAGTATGGAGAAGAATCACATATTGCTTGGAAAGACAGGTGTCCAAAACCTTTATCCATATATGATATGTACTGTAATATATTATATGTACTGTACTATATTATATTTATATTTATCAGAACCTCACTCTTTAAATACACTGTAACACTATTGAATCAACTTTCTGGGACAACTAAAATCTATTTTTCTTCTTTTTTTGCAATTTTATTTTAAGCTTTAAGGTGGCCACATTTGCACCAGCAGCATTGTAAACATGTTTATTATGATTTTTTATGTGAATTATGATGTGTCAGTTCATGGTTGACCTCAAAGATTACATTTGCTCCTGTATTACATCTGCGATCCCTATGTGATATTGTAAATTCATTTGTGTGTGTGTGTGTGTGAGAGAGAGAGAGAGAGAGAGAGAGAGAGAGAGAGACATGCATGTGTACCAGATGCTCAAAAAACTGGTGGCTTTGTGCAATGCTTGGTGTAGCTGAGGGTCATACGAAGGTTAGTAGCAAAACTTGTGTGAAAATTAGGGGTGTGGCTTTTGTTCAAGATACATATAAACCCTAAAACTATGCCTCCAGAAAGACTGGAAAATAATGGGGATTAAAAAAACACAGAGGAAGAAAAGCCAGGATTGTCATTATAATCTGGCTCTGACTGTTTTTTTTTTTTTTTTTTTAAACCTTAGCTACATTGCTGGGGTTCATACCTGGTTTCATGTCGAGATTGAAAAAATCTTAGTTAAGCTAAGTATGAATACTATACAATGTACATGCCTGCAGGATTTTAGAAACTTAATGAAAAAAATTTAAACCAAAAAAATGTATAAAAATAAATCTATAATTTGTATACTCATTTGTGTATTGGTATCTTTCCAGACCAGATACATACTTAAACACAGTATAGAACAATGCTTTCGAAACACTGTACAGAGTGCCCATATAGAGAAAAATATAAAAATAGGTGGTCCGATTGGTTCGGTTGTCATTTTGTTCTGTGATTTTTAAACACACCATCATTAAATTTTTTCTACCACTTCTACTGATCTACTACTTTATACTGTAAATTCAAATAGAATCAAAAGCCTATCAACTATTTTCTTGTGCATGCACTGTCTTAAAATAGAGATTAGACGTGTATAATAAATGAAAAAAAGTGTTGACAGTAAGCATTGAGAGTTATGTCAGGTATGCCACACTGTTTTCAGGTCTAAGGTTTAAGTAAAGTGCATAGCCTTGCAGAGTCTATAGCAGGTGATTTGCCTGAATCCTTGTGACCTTGGCTTTCATAATGGATTATCTCTCTAATGGCACAGATAAAGTCCAGTTTACCTTGCCACTATCATCCTACATCAAATTCAGGTCATGCTTTGACTGTACATGGAGGAGGGGGAACGCAGGCATCATTGGCGACAATCAGGATAGAGACAAATCAGAAAAAATAAATCCGTTTGCCACACTAGAGGGCTGCAGTCCTTCATATTAAGCAGAGCGAATCAGTGTCATCACACTTTCTGCATGCTGTCGCACACTAATCACTCTCACCACTGAGGTGATGTCACTGGTCCAGATGGGGGGTTTCCATGATTTTCAAATTGGAGAGTCTGTTGGGATAGATGATGTAAGCACAAGCTGCTCTCTAGGCCTCTGTGTGTGTGTGTGTGTGTGTGTGTGTGTGTGTGTGTGTGTGTGTGTGTGTGTATGTGTGTGAATGTGTGGTGTGGAAAGTCCTGTTGGGTTGTATGGTTAAAGATTGTGTATAAACAGATGTTTCTGTGTTTATGTCACTGAGTCGAGCCCCAAAGGCTGCATTCCCATGAGTACCCATCCAATTTGGCACATGTGCTTCCCACAAATCAATTTCTTTTGTATATGCACACTATTATATATACCATGCAACAGAAATCTGACATCACTATCATTATGCTCTGCCAGTATAAAAAAATTATGTGCAAATATTTATTCTATTTATTTATAAAAAAAACTTGATATAACTAACACATAATTTAATCCCAGTCACAAATTTCATAGTGTTTGACACAAGTCATTATACTGTTTGTGCGATATCTTTCACAACCAGTCCTATAAAGCTCATATGTTTAACTTTTACCCTTTAGCCTTTTCTTTTTTTGTTCAAAATATTTGGTATGGCTATTAACATAACCACTCTTTATCCACTCTCTTTACACACAAGCTTGATGCACATTATTTTATTTGGTGCTAAATCAAATCTTAATCATGTAAGAAAGAAACAGCAATGGGGAATAAATTGCGGGATTGAATGGCAAGCCCCAAAACCATGGTGCCGCCTAAATTAGAATTGTGTTTAGTGCTGAATAAACAAACCAGACTGAATATGATGTGTGTATTTATCAATGTCCATAATCAAGGAAATGTTTTTTTTTTCTTGGCCTCTGAGACATTTCAGTGTTTTTCCTTTTTTCCCCTTTCTTTTTACCACATAGTAGCAGGATAACAGTTGAGAGCTGTAAATTGTGAGAATTACTCTCCCTGGAAAAGAAACTCTCTCCAAGGTAAAAAGCTGTTTTCATAATAATAAGTATTTAAAAAAAAAACAAAAAAAAAACTCTGCATGTAGATGTACATGCATTACAAGAGGTTACTCTACATCACTAAAATATGTGCTGTCATCACCTACATAGGAAGTTGTATATAATACAAAAATCAGAAATAAAACAACACAGTGGTAATAAAAGTAGTGATAAAGCTTTCTGATAGACGAGTCTATAAAAGTGTATTA
This sequence comes from Silurus lanzhouensis, assembly GCA_039877035.1. Lineage (NCBI taxonomy): Eukaryota > Metazoa > Chordata > Actinopteri > Siluriformes > Siluridae > Silurus > Silurus lanzhouensis. The sequence continues at coordinate 3,228,578 of JBCEWE010000339.1, read as the reverse complement.
TCTCTCTTTGTGCCTTGCTCTCTTTTCATCTTAAAAAAAAAACAGTCAAGAGAGTAAATGATTGAACTAAATCTTTCTGTATTGAGCTCAGTGAGTCAAATCATTAACAAGAATGAACAAAATATGCATAAAAAGTTATAGCACCATATTTCAAATAGTTTTTCAGTACTCTAAAAATCCATGTGAATTCTCTGGTGTGTAAAAACCACAAAACATCTGGAAACACTGTGCCTTAATTGCAAATTATAGTTTTGGTAGAAGAGGGTCAGACTGATTGTTTAAGTCTATCCTGTGTCAGGTGTTTATATGTCTAGAAAGATATATACCGCATGAAAAAACAGCAGATGTGCGTGCACACACACACAGACACACACAGACACACACAGACACACACACACACACACACACACACACACACACACACACACACACACACACACACACACATGTGCTTATGAGCATACACTGCATTTATCTTGAGGTACCTGCATACCTGTGCTAGGTAATCAAGCATCGTAGGACAACCTGATTAAGATCATTACAATGACAACATAGTCAATGTTCTTGTCTGTGTGTGTGTGTGTGTGTGTGTGTGTGTGTGTGTGTGTGTGTGTGTGTGTGTAAAAGAGTGAGAGTTGGAGTAAAGTGGAAACCAGAAAGAAGACCATGAGGATTAGGTTAAAGACGAAGCTTAAATCAACTGAGAGACACACGAGTGGAAAACGAGGGGGTGTGTCTCTGTATACACACAGATGCACCACTGTAAAAACAGTGTGATGAAACCAGAGATTGATTTGGTAATTTGCTAACACCTCAAGCACACACACACACACACACACACACACACACACACACACACACACACACACACACACACACACACACACACACACATTTGCAATAAATCTTGTATAGTACTATAATAAGAATACATATCATTACATGTAAACATGACTGCCATTCCCTTACACAGCAGCAATCTGAAATGAGAAACCTCTTCCCTGCTTCACACACATACATCCACACACACACACACACACACACACACACACACACACACACACACACACACACACACACACACACACACACACACACACACACACGCCATGGGAGAAAAAAAAAAAACAAAGAGAAAGAGAAAGGATTTTACCCAGCAAGTTTGCCAGGGCAGGCAGCCAACAAAAAGAGAAGAGAGCGGGAGAAAGGGTGAGTGGGAGGGAGAGAAGCCAGGAAACTCCATACATAGCCGGCAGGAAGGAGAGTGCCGGGGCAGGAACTGCCTTGTATGGTCCGAGGTTTTCTGGCAGCCTGAAAGAAAAGACATTTCCTCTTTGAGCCCAGATCACATGACCCACAGCGGGGCTGCTGAGACACTGCGGGACGTGTATGTGTGTGTGTGTCTGTGTGTGTGTGCGTGTTTGAATCCAAAGCCACTCCCTGCTCCCCTGCACTCCAGCCTGTTCTGCAGCTCATGCCTTTATATCAGGCAGAGGTTACTTCTAAACCTGCTGCCCTGCAATATGCTCATAACCACTTCCTGTACTCAAAGCAGGACATTTGGTAGTAGACCCAGGGCTTTAGAATGAACTCCAGCTGTCGGTACAGCCGGCAGTTCTTTATTTAAAAAGAAATTCTCACACAGGAAGTATGTGTATAGAACCTCTCACATCAACTTTTACAGGATTTCTGCATAAGCTCCCACTGCCTTATCAGCTCTTGGGTGACGTTTTTGAATTGCACAGGACTCTGCTCGATGTGTGTGTGTGTGTGTGTGTGTGTGTGTGTGTATGAGTGTAAGTCAAGGTCCTACTCTTTTACAAACATGCTTTTTTGAAGGC